>OY288242.1:71246561-71709061 GCA_958450325.1 Agrostemma githago | reverse complement strand
CAACGTAGCCTGCAAACCCAAAGACTGCAGCCGAGATGCCACAAATGCATAATGAAGGACATCTCCAACGGCGTACACCCCAAGCCCCCCCCCCCCCAAAGAAAAGGGAAGGGTGGCAAATCGCCACTACCACTCGCCAAAACCGGGCCCAGACGCCGTAACAATACGTTCTAAATGAGAACGAAGTGCTCCGTCAAAAGCAAGCTTAGCCGACTCAAAAACAGTGGGTGAGCAAGTACGTAAAGCAAAATAAAGCTTGGAAATACCGGTACAAGCCCGATGCAACAGCAACTCACACTGCGGATCATCAAGCAGAGCGACAAAACCCATAAGCGCGATGGTTCTAGACACTCTACTCATCACAAGCTCACTGCTGAACTCATGGCACGCACTAAAAGGCCCACCAAGGACTTTGACACCACGCATCGGTCGGGCAATTGCAGGGGGGAAGACGCCTGGGAGCCTGCTCCTAGGATCTTCCGTAGGCCAAAAAACTTCGGTTTTACCGACATTAAGGTGAAGCCCCAATTGAGGACCATCAGCCATAATCAGCTCCAGAACCTTCCCCACAATCAAGGTATCCCCGACGATAGTGCCATCATCCAAGCACCAAGCCTGCAGCCTCAAATCAAAGAAATCCCTGATCTTACAAACCAAGGGATGTAACATCAAAGAAAAAAGCAGAGGACCTAAAGGGTCACCCTGCTGGACCCCCTGACAAGACCAAAGACTGTGGTCACCAAAATATAACCGGGCAGGACTAGAATAGCAAAATTCCACCCACCGAGAGAGAACAGGGCAGTGACAACGAACCTCGCGCAACATGATCTCTCGATCGACCATGTCGCGCATTATTATTGTTATTGTTATTATTATTATTATTATTATTATTATTATTATTATTATTATTATTATTATTATAAAAACCAGAACTTGTATTAAGATCGAAACAAATTACAAGAAGTTAGTGGGTAGCCGAGATACTATCTGGGCACCCACTCCCTTAACAATAGAAAAACTAAGTCGAGTAAAAATAAAAGCAGCTGCGCGAGCTCCCGCGTCCTGAGAGATTGAGAATTTCTGAATCCGCTTGAGTAAAGCAGCGGTCGCCGCGTCAAGCTCCCTAGAGAAGAGAAAGAGAAAGGTAGGAACCCATACCCAGTCTTGGTGCACAAATCTCCATACTTGGCGCACTTACGCTGAGCAGCATCTGCGACCGCGCGACCAGGTAGAAAATCAGACATCGCGGACTGAGTCAAAGGGGACGACCCCGTCAGATCGACACACACATCACGCCCCCTATCCCAGGAATAAAGAAGTAAATCCGTCGGGCGTAGGGGCCTGTCATGCCCATCAATCAAACCGACATCTACCTCCTTACCGGCCGAAATACCAGATCGGAAGCAGATATCCAAACGGGTGTCGCGAACCAGGTTATTATTATTATTATTATTATTATTATTATTATTATTATTATTATTATTGATGGGGTCGGCTGTCCGCTCCGGGTCGCCCGCTAAGCCAAACTCGAGTCTGACCCAACCCTGATAAAGATCCGTGCCCTGGAATAGTCCGCTGCATGGACCACCAGTCAGACCCAACCGATCAGCCTTCTGGGGCACCTCAAAGTCCCACCAGGTCCTGAATCTGAAGACCAACCCTCAGCCAGCTGAGTCGAGTCCTTTTGTACGACCCTCGCAGGGGGAAGGGGTCCCTTCTGGTCTCCTGACCTCAGAACGGCCTACCCTGCCGACCCCAGGCTGGGTGAGGCAGGCCCTCCCGATTAAGCCTAAACGTAAACGTGGATAAGTGGAGGCCGCGCCTCCACGTGTCTTTCTTTCTCTCTCTTTCTCCCTCTTTCTTGTGAAAACCTATAAATACCTCCTTATTTTCCTTCATTAGGGGGTAATTTACTTTCTCTCACTATATTATCACTCTAGAAAACGCCACCTTATTCCTCACGAATAAGGTTTATCAAGCGCATACACGGAATGTCTTAGGCATCGGAGAGGGTTCCCTCGGACAACTCCGAGGCCCTATGTGTTCCTTGTGTAGGTCGCAGGCCCCCTCTGCTGGGAAAGTCCGACCACTAGAGGAGAAGGAAGGTGAGGCGTAAGAATCAAGCTAGATCCAAGGAGAATCAAGATCTAATCCAAGATCCGAATCCGATTCGGGTGTGATTGTTTTCTGACCGGAACAATTTGGCACCGTCTGTGGGGATTCACGAGTTAAAAATCCTCAGAACGAAAAAGCCATCAGAAGATGCACGAAGTTGTAGAAACTGAAGCGGGTGCTGATCCGGCGGGACAGATGATCGTCCCCCCGGTATGGCATGCCCATCACTCCAAGAGAGCTAACGCCCACCGCCACCCTCCGGGGAGTTTGTGGCGGTAGGCAGGCTACTCTCCAGAGAGCCACGAGCAAGGGAACGGCAGTCGCGGCAGGGTCGAAAGCAGAGGAGGGACCAAACCTAGAGCTCACTTCCGCCCAAGCGCAGCAGGCTGCCGCCTTCTTCACAACAATGCTCAACAAGCAAGTTACGCCAAAGGAACAGGTAGGCGGATTGGAAACAACTCCCAGGCGCCTGCAGTACGCAGATACTGCTAGTGCCGGGGGCACGAAGCGAACCGCCGTCAGAAAGATCCAGAGAAAGGTGAAGAAAGCAACCAGGGGGTATGTCCAGGCAAAGAAACGCTTGTTGAGCGACACCCAGAATCCAGAGCCCTAACAGAAGGACATATATGTCCATACTACCGAGTCGACAACATCAGCAGAAAGAGGTACACTATCACAAGGAATGCATGAATGGCTGAAACCAAAGGAGCCCATCTCAACACGCCTAGGCGCGAAGCAGGTCGGGGTGTTCGACAGACTAACTCCGGTGGAAGAGAGGCCGAAGGTGCCAGGGCTATCGAAGAGCATGCATGCTAGGCTCAACCAAGGCCAGCCGATTGAGCAAGGGCATCATCAGACCAAAGGCCCGGAGACCGAACGCCCTCAGCCACCTTGTGAAAAGCGACCCCATTCCAGACACTGTTCCCCTGTGGGGGAGAATGAAGTAATAAGCAGGCACACGCCCAGACATCGCTCTCCAAGTGCCAAGATACCGACCCCTAACAAATGGGATGACTACGGGTACTACTCGACGGAGAGCCAATCTAAGATGTTAGGCAGACCTACCCGGACCCCACTCCATCCGGATGTTTAGAGCTGCCCCATTCCAAAGATAAAGATGCCTACGGTCAAGTTTGATGGGACTACCGACCCGGAGGATCATCTGGCAGCCTATGAGAGTCACATGGTAATGTATGACGCCGACGATGCTGCGTGGTGCAAAATCTTCCCGACAACCTTGGTAGGACTGGCCGAGGGATGTTTCCGGGACTTGCCTAGGGGATCAATTTATGCCTTTGAAGAGCTGGCAGAAATCTTCCTAGTCAGTATGTTGGGAACAAGAGGCGTAGGCTGACACGTTTTGATCTGATGACCCTGAAACAAAAGAAAGGTGAGTCCATCAAGGAGTATCTCAAAAGATTCAACCTGGCCTTCCAGCAAGTCAGGAAGATCGACGACCCCACCTTAGCGTATATCCTAACCAACTCACTGCTACCTGGAGAGATGAAGAACCAGCTTATTCGAGCCCAGCCAGAATCTTTGGCTAAAGCCCGGAAAATAGCTGAAGGTTTCATGCTCCAGGAAGAGTACCACAGCCTGCTGGATACCCCCACAATGTCTAACCGACCCCCGGGGGGACCGCAGGGTGGGCGCGGCAGAGGAGAGTCGGCTGGGAAGCAGAGAACAGAGGAGAGTGGTACCACAAGAAAAGAACGCATACCATATCAGCCAAAGTTTGACAGTTACACCGCTCTCAATAAGCCGAGAGCTGAGATATTCGAGCTTGAGAATGAGGTAGCAAAATGGAACTGTCCTAACAAGCCGCGCAACCCAAAAGGCGATCCGAAAAAATTCTACACTTTCCATGGCAGCATTGGCCATACAACTGAGGAATGCCGACATCTGAAGGATGAAATATAGAACCTCATCAGAAATGGATGGCTGACCAATTATGCCGCCAGAAACAAAAGCCAGAAAACACCGACTGATAAACCGGAAGGGTCAAGACAAGACCGGATGGTCATTCATGTGATATCAGGGAATGTCGGCTGTCAGACAAGCCGTAGGGCCCGGAAAAGGCAGCTCCGCGAGCTTAGAAATCAGATCTGCTATGCAGAAAGAGCTGGGAGCCCGACCGCCCTAACCCTCAGCATAACCCCGGAGGACGCAGGTCGGGTAGTGTATCCACACAGTGACCCATTAGTCCTATCATTGGTGATCAACAACCACATAGTAAAGAGGTGTATGGTCGACACAGTCGCATACATCAACCTGCTATAAAAGGAGGCGTTTAAAAAAATGAACTTGGAAAAAAGACACTTGAAGCCGGCCCCAGACTCTCTGTATGGGTTCAGTGGCACAGGTATCACCCTAATGAGCGTGATTGAGTTACCCGTAACGTTTAAAGAAGTAGCCTCGGCCAGAAACATCCGGGCATCCTTTGTAGTTGTGGACGCTAAGTCAGCCTACAATGCCCGATAGGTCGAGCAACCCTTGACGAGGTAGAAGCTGCCATTTCGATTCGAGCACTAACAGTGACATACGTAACCGATTTCGGAATGGAAGGGAAGGTGTACGGCGACCAAGAATCTGCACGCCAGTGCTACTTGGTAGCCCTACAAACCCATGAGGCTGAGTGCAAGGGAAAGAAAAAGGCATGTGGCTCCCCCATTAGGTAGAGGTGGCATTTCGGGCCGGGGCGCCGCCGCCGGCCTGGTTCGGCACAAAATTTGGCACGAACGGCCCGACACGAGTGCGAATCGGGGCCTGGCACGGGCACGGCCCGTCGTGCCTCGGGTCGGGCCGCGGCGACAAAGTGGGCGAAAAGCCCGTGCCAGGCACGGTCCGGCCCGCTGAAGGCCCGTTGAGAGGCACGCGGGCTGGCCCAACCAAGCACGATCGGCCCGAGCACGGCGGGCCCAAGACACGGCCCGGCTCGGCCAGGCATGGTGACCGTTGCATGCAACGGCTCCCTGCTGTTGTCTGTTGTGCTGCATGCTACTGTCTGCTGTCTGCTGTCTGCTGCATGTTGCTGTCTGCTGTCTGCTGCATGCTACTGTCTGCTGTCTGTTGCATGTTGCTGCCTCCCAACGTCTCTTTTCCTCTTTTTTTTCTTTCTTTTCATTTTTCTCCTATTAATACCCACTTTCATCCATCTTCAATTCACCCAAACCATTCTACTCTTCTTCTAATCTTCTAATCAGTTTTACTAATCTTCTAAAATCTCATTACTCTACATTTCTAAATTCTAATATATATATATATATATATATAGGTAGGTTCAAATAAGGGCAACAACTATTTTTAAGGGCATAAGGTCAAGTGTTAAAGTTACACAAAAAGTGCTTAAAGTTACACGAGATGAGTGATAAAGTTGCACTTTATCACTTGAAGTGATAAAAGAGATGAATGTTATAGTTACATATCAATTTTAAACAAATGCAACTTTATCGTATGTCATCTGTAACTTTAAATACACTTACTGAAACATGTTGCCCTTATTTGAACCTACCTCTCTCTCTCTCTATATATATATATATATAAATATATATATATAAGTTATTACAAATTATTACTAATCTTATAAATAACATATACAAAATATTATAATTTTAATATAATAAGTAATAAATATTAATCTTGAAGTTTGAAGAATTGAAGATTTTGGTTGCGTTTTTTGTGCTAATCTACTATATTGAAGAATTGATCGTATCGGGTTTACGGTTTTTTTTCATTATAATCTATCGATTCTCGATATTCGACCGCTTCTCCAGATCTCTACAAGATTTGTTTGCATTTTCTAACTTAATCTCCTTTACTTTAATTTTGTTAGTTATTGTTGTTTATAGTTTATTACTTAATTAATTAATTAATTAATTATAGTCTCCACTTATTAATTTATTATAATTAAGTTACCTCCTAAAAAATTTGTTATGTATTAAGTTGTCAATTGAATTAAAATACTAAATTGGTAGTTGTTATTAAATTTGTTTGTTGAATTGTCAATTAATTTGGTAATTAATTTGATAATTAAATTGTTAATCCGTTAAAATATTTAAATCATGTCTGAATCACACAACACCGAGTCAGCGTAAAAAAGAAGTCGATCACAACAACGTCAAGATAGCGTAGAACGACCCTCCGGTTCACAAACACCACAATCGGAGGCACATGGTCAATTTGCAACCCCACAATTTAATCAATGGTTCGGTGTCACGCCTTCGTTCATGAACTTTGGCAACCCAAGCGGCTCGACCTTTTACGGTTACGATTCAACCGGGGCACAAACGGGACAAGGGTCCCAACAACCTTTTAACATGACGCCCAACCTATTTAATTTTGATATGTCGACATACTCGGCAATGTCGGGGAGACCATCTTTACCACCGTATCCTTTTACACAAACGGGTCAACTATTCACTCAAACGGGTCAACAATTTACACAACAAGGTCCACAATCATATACAGAGTCTGCCAACACGACACATCGGCACAAAGCGTGTCACAGTTCACAAATGTAAATGAACAAACAGGAACGCGCGAACGGTCCGATGACGGCATAGTTTGGGAGATGAAAGAAGAAATGGCTAAGTTGTGTTCAATGGGTAGGACAAGTAGAGTATGGCTAAGTTTCACTAAGAATGTAGATAAAAAAATCTGCTAAGTGTAATAACTGTGACGCCGTGTTCAGTGGTAAAAGTACATCGGGTACCGGTCACCTACTTCGACACGCTAAAAAAATGTGATCCCAAAGAGGTCGGTCAAACATCCCTTGACCAATTTGTGACCCGGCCCGAATCACAAGAAGACTATAAGTACGATTATAACACATGCGCTGAGGAATTATCCAAAATAATAATTCAAACGGAAAAATCTTTCGCTCTATCTGAACACCCAGCGTTTAACAGATACGTAAAAGCAAACCAACCAGCTCATCTACAAACGAGCCGTAAAACTGTAAAAAAAGTAAAGCAATGAAACAATATATGGAGGCTAAAATGGAGCTTATAGAATGCTTCAAAAATATGAGATCTAAAATATCGTTAATGTCTGATGGCTGGGACTCTGGCTTCGATTACTCTTACCTGTGTTTAACAACTCACTGGATAGATGAGAATTGGCTTTTACAAAAAAGAATAATTGAATTTGCTAGATTAGAAAGTCCGCATACCGCTACTAATATCCACGACATTATTGTGAGGGCAATATGCGACTATGAAATTAGAGATAAAATTTTGACTGTTACTTTTGATAATGCAACGTCTATGACTTCTTGTGCTAACATGTTGAAGACCAGTTTACAAAATGTTTTTTTAGATGGTAAATTGTTACATGTTCGATGTGGTTGTCACATTTTAAACCTATGTGTTAAGGACGGTCTAGTGGGTCTACGACACTATCACGCCAAGTTTAAATCAGTAGTTATGCACTTGAACAGGTGTCAGTTGAGGCGCCAAGATTGTCGTCACTTTTGTAAATAAAATAAAATTAAATACATAAAATTTTCCGCAGAAAACAACACGAGGTGGAATTCAATGTACACAATGTTGCAGTCATGTTTAGAATATAAGGATCCGCTAACTACTTTTCGGAAGACTCGTTTTCCAGATCAACCATTACTTGAGGATGATTGGGAGAAAATAGAAATGTATATCGACTTGTTGTCTGCCTTTGAGTAGGCGACCACTGCATTTTCTCATGCATATATGCCTACGGCCCCTTTTTTCATTGCTAACATTATCAATATTGCCACTATTTTCCAAAAATATCGAGGTCTACCTGATTACACTACGTTTGTACCCAACATGAAGGTCAAATGGCTAAAATATTGGGACGATATTCCTCTTGTCTATGTATTTGCAGTGATTTTAGACCCTAGGTGGAAATTTAACGGTGCCATGAACTTTGTTGAATATTATAAAAAATAATGAACCTAGAATTCGACAAGGAGGCCTATGCGGCCTCGGTTAGACATGACTTTGGTGTAGTATTTGGTGAATACGAGCGGATTTATGGTCAAACTAACACCACCACTACTTCTCGATCAGCTGTAGGTGCTAGTAGTAGCCGACCGATGATTGCTACAGGATTGGGCAAGGCCATGCCGCAAATGTCTCGACTGATGCCATCTCCTCAAGAAACACGGGCGTCCGATCTTGCGGAATTTCATATGCACCTGCGATATGATTATTTCATCAATATTTCCGAATTCGATAAATTAAACACTGATCTTCTATCCTGGTGGCGAGCACATGCACTAGGTCTTCCGGTGATGTCTGCAATGGCACGAGACTTCCACGCCATTCAAGTTTCATCTGTAGCGTCCGAACATTGCTTTAGTGCCTCTAAAAGGGTGTTGGACGATAAACATATGTCTTTGTCTTGCGACACCCTCCGCATGTGTATCTGCTACAAAGATTGGATGGATGCAAGAGACTGAAAACAAGATCAAGAACCAAGAGATAGTGATGTCGACACCGATGATACCCCTTCGAGTGGCAATGTCGAATTGTAGAGTTGTGGACATAATTATTTTTTCAATTACAATTTCACAAGTCGACTTTAATTATTTTTTAGTTTCTTTTACATACTACGAATATTGTATTTATAACTTTTAGTTTGTATAATGATTATTCAGTAAAAATAATATTTCTTTCCTTCTATTTACGTTTCTTATTTCTTAGTTGTTATATCATTTAATTCTTATTATAATTATTTTTAACTTTCATAGTTGTTAATTGTTATATAAATTCTTTGTGTCTTCGTAGTATGTAACTGTGCGGGATAAAATCCGCATCCTCGGGATTACCACGTGACTTATTATAATTCGAAGGTCAAAAGTCAAAAAGTCAAAAATTCGAAGACCGAAAGTCGAAGGTCAACATAGTCAAGAGTCGATAAGTTGATCAAAGATCGGGGTAATATAAGACAATGAGTCAGTCAAAGCTTACAACAAGAAGGAAGATGGGCCAAGCCAGAATATGACAACCATGCAGCCCAATAAGCATAGCAATCCATCTTCACTTCAAGCAACAGTAGGAAGAGGTCAAAGAACCGTCTCCTATATTCAAGGGATCACTCCTGCAGAGTAGGAGGCGGATCAGGAAGAGGTTAGGAGAAGAAACCCTAGGAGGCAGCATGCATATAAGCGAGAATAAAAGTGGAAGGAAGACATTCAACCCATCTTCAACATACATCAACCTCGAGCAAGCAACATAAGCAAATATTCATAGTCGATTATAATTCAAATACTCTCTTTTTTTTTGGTAAAATGTAAATTATATTAATATGATCAATCGCCAAATTACAAACGTTTTCAATACCAATCTAGCCTGATACATGACAGCTAAATCAAAATAGATGGGATAGCAGCTACACGCCGCTTCACCCTACTCTCAATTTCCTCCCTTAATCTCTTCATTACTACTTGTGGTCTTATAACCCATCCATTCTTCCAGCCATTGTTCCTAGCGATCCATACTTCATAGATAACTGCACATACAACAGCAAACACGATTTGTTTAAAGCAGCCAGATTTATGTTTTATCCTGGTACAGTGTTGGAGCAACTCCACTTCCGGTAACTCCATTCCAACCCAGTCTTGTAGCAGCCTATGCAATTGTTTCGTATAAGAGCAATCCCAATATAAGTGCCCATGACTCTCCTCGTGTTGTCCACACATGTAGCATAAGTTAGACCTCGTGATACCAAAACTCATCAAACGATCATGTGTAAGTAATCTCCCATTCGCATAAAGCCATGAGATAAAGTTATGCTTGGGCATAGCCATTCGACTTCACACAACACACCACCAATCTTTCTTCATACCAGTACCACTCAGCCACCGATACCTTCCATCTACTGTGTATCCTTTGATATCTGCTCTCCAGCTACCGTCACTATATCCTGTGAGAAAATCATTTTTAACACTACATATCTTCCTCCATGTCCAACTTGAGGCCATAGTAGGTTCATATGTAGCCCATGGAGCACCCTTTAAGTAAATTGCATTTACCCATTTAATCCAAAGGTGATCCGCTTTTGTATAGATCCACCACACATATTTCCCCAAAAGGGCTTTATTCCACATCTTACCAGCCTTGATACCCAGCCCACTCCTCTTCAAATCAGCACAACATCTTTCCCAGCTAACTAGTGGACTTTTATTCCCTCCTGCAATGCCCCTCCACAAGTACTCTCTACATAAGCTTTCAATTCTCTTAATTACTGTATTAGGTAGTAGGAATATTCTACACCAATACTGATGCAGTTGACCAAGAATCGCTTTAATTATTACAACACGCCCAGCATAGCTCAAGTGTCGCGCTCCCCATCGTTGAATACGGTGTGTGACTCTGTCAATCAATGCTTCACACTCATGAATCTGCAGACGCTTATACGAAATTGGTACACCAAGATATTTGAATGGAAGATTTCCACGTTTAAATCCACATGACTGCAGTATGCGTGCCTCCATTCCCGTTGTTACTCCAATCAAGTAGATCTCCGACTTATCCTTATTGACAGTAAGTCCAGAGCATTGAGCAAAGAACCTGAATGCCTTAATCAACAATTGTACAAACTCCTCATTCCCATAGCTAAAGACCATCAAATCATCGGCAAAACAAAGATGAGTCAATTTCACTCGTTTGCACAATGAATGGTATTTAAATTCTTTCTTTAATGCCATAACCTCCACTAGTCTTGTAAAGTATTCCATACAAATCGTAAACAACACCGGTGACATGGGATCACCTTGTCGTATACCCCTTTTACCCCTAAAAAATCCAAAAGTCGACCCATTCAAAGATAAGGAGAAAGACGGAGATGTTACACATTCCATAATCCAACCCACCATTTTACTCGGCAAATTCAACGCAACAAGAAGTTGATGCACAAACTGCCATTCAATTGAGTCATACGCCTTTTTCAGGTCCACCTTCATAATGCATCTCGGAGTACAACTCTTCCGATTATACAATCGGACTAGGTCTTGACATATAAGGATATTATCGACTATGTCTCTTCCCTGGATAAAAGCGCTTTGGTTCTGGCTTATCACTTCCGGAAGTACTTCCATAAGCCTAGCACTAATTCTTAGTAATGCATTTATAAATGACATTACAGCAAGCTATCGGGCGGAAGTCACAAACAGTTTCAGGTCTCTCTTTCTTGGGTAGGAGAGTGATATTAGTGACATTCAACTGTTGTAGGAGCTTTCCAGTCCTAAAAAATTCCTGTAGTGCCTTCACTACTAACTCTCCAACAACCTCAAACCCATCCTTGAAGAAACCGCTTGTATATACATCAGGTCCTGGTGATTTAGTCTCTGGAATAGAGAAAACTGCTCGCCTGATTTCCTCCTCAGTCACTGTCCTGCACATCTTTCTCCCTTCGTGATCAGTAATGACGACTCTACCACATTTTACCACTTGTACATTAATATTACGCACATTACAAGCAAACCCTAGGAGCCCTTCATAATAATGCAGGAAAGCCTCCTGAATGCTACTAGGTGTATCACATCTTCTGTCGTGTTCATCTTTAAGACTAAACACATGATTCTTCTTCCTTCGAGCCTTAGTTAGGGAGTGGAAATATCGAGTGTTCTCATCACCCTCATTAGCCCACATAGCTTTTGCTTTTTGTTTAAGAAAACTTATTCGCGCCAAGTCAAGCTCCTGATATGCTTCAGCTGCCTGCTTCTCTATGCCTTGGAGTTCAAGATTATTGGGGTTATTATGAAGCTCTAATTGAACTCGTAACAGAGCTTCTTTAGCCAGCTGGATCGCCGTTTCAATATTAGCATACCCACTGTTATTGAGCTTCCTGAGCGGCCCTTTCAACACATTCATTTTCTTGACAAGCTGGAATTGCAGCGTGCCATATATCCTCCGCTGCCAAGTCTGATTTACGATTTCCTTAAATTGCCTATCTTTCCCTCACATATTGAAATATTTGAAGCACCCACTCCTCCTCTCCTCATGATGCCATAAGTCTATAGTACAAGGACAATGGTCGAACATCCATTCCGGATGGAAGTGAATACGACAATCAGGCATTCGAACTATCCAATCTTCGTTCCCCATAACTCTATCAATCCGACTAAATGTTCGATCACCCGGCTCATGTTTGTTATTCCAGGTATAAAAGGCTCCCGAAGCTGGAAGATCCAAAATTCCACACTCTGCAATGCAATTTCTAAAGTCAATAGTTTCAGCCTCAGTCACTCTATTACCAATTCTCTCATCCCCACTTAATACATTATTGAAGTCACCCACAAGCAACCAAGGTCCATCCTCATCCTCATTTGCCTGTTTAACTGCATCCCATAATGGCCTCTGTTCAACCACTCTATTCAATCCATAAATAAATGTTATTCTTCAACTCCATCCATTTATAAGATAGGTCACTTTCGTATGGATAAACTGCTCACCCATCTTGATCACCTGTTGATAAGTGTAGTTTGTAGTGCCTAGTTTGTTGTGTATTGATCCCTTTTTCCTTGCAGAATCGCTCCTTGGGAGCGGTTCATGGGCTACTTATGCTTCCTCTAGTTCGTTTCAGGTTCCCGAGACCATTCATGAAGATTTGGAACGATTCCGACTCGTTTCATACACTTTTTGGAGCCAACGAAGTGAAGGAACGATCACTCGATGCCTTGGATTCGATCCCGAGACCTTGGGACCCGATTCCGAGCCCTTTAGACTCGATCCCGAGCCCCGAGAATTGATGAGAAGCCCATGAGAGTCAAGGAGGAACCTTAAAGATCATATTGGAGGCCTACAAGACCCATCCCCATCGGGAAGGATCTCATCCCGTCCGGGATGAGGTGCACAAATACGGAGGGTTCTGTTTTGGACCCGTCCTGGTCGAGACCAACCCGTCTCGGTCGGGATCACCCCATCCCGGTCGTGACCATCTCGTCCCGGACGGGATGGCCCAGCTGCTGCGCGTGACTCCTTTTTCTTCCTCCTTCATTCTTGTAACCTTATAAATACTCCTCCCTTGTATTGTTTAAGCATGATACTTTACCCTAGATCATTTTAGACCTCTCTTAAACATTCAAAACCCTAATTATCCTCTTTTCATCTCTAGTTAATCTTTAGTTAATCTTTGTTTAATCTAGTGATTAGTCTTGTATTAAGGAGATTCTTGAAGATTATTCCAAGATTGACAACCTTGGAGATTATCTGGGTTTCTTATTAATGCAAGTTCTCATCTTTTTATCTTCTTGTTAGTGGGTATAATCTCTTTTCTCTTAATCTTTTTTAATCTCTCAAGTTTTAATCTTTACATATTGTTTATTTGTTCTTGTTTGTTCATGATGAATGTTGGGTTAATTATGTTGATTTCTCTTATCATTGTTTTAGTTAGTTTCATTATGAGTGAGTAGATTCCTTGTGGGGTTAATAGGGGGATTAAGTGTGAATTATGGGTGATTAGGGTTTAATTGTGGGTAAAGGTTATTCCTTTGTTGCTAGTCACTTATTGGGCACACTATGTGTTTGTTGTATTGCTTGTGTGGGTAGTAGTGGCCAATGCTTCTCATACTTGTTCTCATCTTCTCATTGTGTATTCGATTTGTGGTTGAATGTTTGTGTTTTGAGTAGCATCTTGCATGAATGTTCGGGTCCGGTCTTAGACACGAGAGTGCGGACTTTGGCTTTGGCGCGAGAGCGCAAACCGACCTTAGTAACTAAGTGGCACCTATACCCTTGATTACGCAATTATCCTACTACACTTATGAACCCGACCTAACCCTACTCTTTTCCATATTTGATTTCTCTACCTCTTTAGCCTTCTTCTCTAGTTTGTTAGTGTTTCTAATCTTTAGTTATTGTCTCAATTAGTTTTTGTTTTATCTAGTTCATTGTTAGTCCATTTCCATACCTCTCAACCGTCATAGTTTGTCAATTATTGTCTTCTTTGTGTTTGTTTGTGTAACTTAGCCTTGTTTGCGAGTAGACCATAGTCTAGACACCTATAACCGTCTCCGTGGACACGAGCCGACTTACCCTAGCTACCGTTAGGATTAGTTGGTATAACTTGATCGGTAGGACCCGCGGCGAATCCCACCATCAATTTGGCGCCGTTGCCGGGGACGGTGCATGTTTAGACTTAGTTTACTTATTAGCTTGACTTAGTTACCCTTCTTGTGCTCTTCTTCTTTCTCTTGTGCATATTTTGTAGGTTTTTCTCGTTTTCATAGCTTTCTTTTTCTTTGTCTCCCGTTGTGTTCGTTTATTGTCTTTGCCTAGTGCCCATAAAGCACTAGGTGTTCTCACGTTTGCTTCAGTGTGTAGTGTATGCCTAGGAGGGGAGGTGATTTCTTTCTCTTCAATCCAGAGCCGGAGAGACTCTTTAGAGCCTTTCGCCAACGGACGATTGACCGGGTTAGAATCTCTCAACCAAGTGCTAGCAATACCAATCAAGAACAAGCTCAAGGATCCGACTTAGACGAAACACCTCGAGAGACGGCCAAAGGGAATTTCATTAATCCTTTGGTACTTCTCAACCTAGTTCCCCCTCTACTTCTACATCAACACCATCTACACCACTTTCTCCCGCATATCCAATAATGCCTAAGTTCTCTTCACACTCAACATTTACGGAGGATGTCTTGCCCGGTCCAACCGTTCTACCGGAGGCATATACCGGCAATTTTGTGGCCAAGACTCAATTTATCCAATTGGTCGAGCGAAGCCAATTTAATGGGTTACCAACCGAAGATCCTCATCAACACTTGGAAACCTTTTCGGATTATTGCGATGATATTCACAACCGGGAATAACCCAAGACCATATCCGGTGGGTACTATTTCCTTTCTCTTTGATCGGTAAAGCAAAGCAATGGTTCAAAGGGTTAGACAAGGCGACTCTTGGTATTGATACTTGGAAGAAGCTAGCCTTAGCCTTCTACCAACAATTCTATCCCCCGGAGAAGACAAATTTATTGAGAGCATCTATCACGGGATTCCAACAACGTGATGAAGAAAGCCTCTATGAAGCTTGGGAAAGATTTAAAGCCTTGATCCGCTCTTGTCCTCACCATGGTCTATCACAATGGTTCCTTGTTCAACAATTTTGGAACGGATTATATGAAGACTCAAGGGCCATACTCAACATGGGATCGAATGGAAGGTTTACCGAGGTGGATGATGACCAAACTTGGTCAAGAATCGAAGAGATGATGGTCCACAATTCCCAATACTCAAGGCCTAGGAAGGCGAATCGAGGAGGTAGGCACGAGGTCGATGCTATCACACAACTAAGCATTGACCTTGGGGCTCAATTAAAAACTTACATGGAGACCATTGACAAGAAGCTCCAAAGCCACCTCAATCAATTTCAAAGCACTAGTTCCTCCAACCAACACTCGATTTATGAAGTTAATGCTTTGGGAGTTTTCTCCTACACCTTATTATGGAATGTGCGATACTTGTGGGATAGTTGGACATGAGCCTATACATTGTCGGGGAAGTATTGAGCAAGTGAACGCCTTTCAAGCGTTCAAGCAAGGTGCCCCCTATCCTAATATGTACCAAGCTTCCCATCAAGTTTCTCAACAACAAGCTCTACAACACCGTCCCTATGTTCCACCTCCCTTAAGGGACAACAATCAAGGATACCAAGGTTATCAAGGCAACCCAAGGCCATTCAACAACTTCAAGCAAAATAACCAAGGTACCTTCAACAACAATCAAGGCCTTAATCAAGGCAACTCTCATGGGTTCCAAGGGAACCATCAACAACAACAAGCAACCCAAGCTAATAGACAAGAAAGCAAGCCAAAGAGTCGGTCTCCTACTCATGATTATGGCATTCCTCTAGCCATCACAAACACTCCTCATAACCAACAATCTCCCCCTCGGGATTTCGACATGCAAAAGTCAATGTTGGACATGCAAAGGAGTCAATTGGAGACACAAAGAACCCAACAAGAAATCATTACTCAACTTCAAAGGGATAACTTGGCAAGAGATGCTCATATGAAGATGCTTGAGACCCAAATAGCTCAACTTGCTTCGGGTAGCTCTTCAAGGCAAAAGGGGCAATTACCTCCTCAAGGCGAAACGGCGAAATTCGAGCATGTGAATGCTATTACCACGAGGAGTGGTTCATCTTATGATTCCCCCGTACCCCCTAATGAGCACGTACCAATGAAAGAAGTTGTGTCTCCAATTCAAGAAGATCCAAGCTTGGGAAATCCAATAGAGGAGCAAGTCTTGTGGGAGATTGAGAAACCCCGTGAAGACAAGCTTCCCCCACTTCAAGGAAAAGACAAGAGTAAAGGGAAAGTGTCATTTGAGAAGTCCACCCCTATTGAGCAAAACAAGGTTCAAATCAAGTTGCCTTTCCCAACAAGGCAAATGAAGACCAAGGTGGATATCCAATATGACAAGTTCATTAATATTGTGAAGAAATTGGATGAGAGTGTTCCATTTACCGATCTACTTACCCAAATCCCGGCATATGGAAGATTCATGAAAGAAATCTTGGCTAGGAAGAGATCCGTCGACAAGGAAGAGACCATAGCTTTCACAAGAGTGGTGAGCGAGCTTATTCAAGGTTCTACGCTTCCCAAGTTGAAGGATCCGGGTAGTTTCTCGATCCCGTGCACCATAGGCAACTTCAAGATTGAGAGAGCACTATGTGATTTGGGTGCGAGTGTAAGCATCATTCCCTATTCCATTTGTGAGAGACTCGGGATGAAGGAGCTCAAGAGTACTTCCATTACACTCCAAATGGCCAATAGCTCCCTCAACCGACCTTTGGGGATGTTGGAAGATGTGCCAATAAGAATCGGGAAGTTCTTCATTCCGGTCGACTTCCTTGTGCTGGACATGCCAGAAGATGCTATCACTCCCATTATCCTTGGGCGCCCATTTCTACACACCGTCGGTGCTATGATCGATGTAAAGAACGGTAGGATCACATTTGAGCTAGGCGACGAGAAGCTCGTGTTTGACCTCCAAGGCAACACTTCGCCTACTAATGATGAGTCTTGTAAAATGATCACCGCCATGAAGGACATAGGTCTAGGGGATGGGATGAGTAAAAGCTTGAAGAACGACTTCTATGGAATTGAGGACGATGATTCCGAGATTGGGGCGGATGAGTGCCCATATCATGAGTTTGAAGACAAGTGCCAAGACAAGAAGAAAGATGAGCCTCCCTTGGGGCCACATGAGGATAGATGGACGTTTGGGTATATACTGAAGGATCGAAAGTACAAGTTCAAGCCATTGAACTTAGTAGATCGGGATGCCCCGGGAACGTCGAGGCTAGGATGTGATGATCCTTGGAGTGGAGGTTGATATTCCACTAGCTTGATTGAAGACTTTGCGAGAGCCTTTGATTTGTTTCTTTGAGCTCTTGATGGAGATGGAATTTGCCTAGTGTTGATGAAAAAGAATTGAAGAATGCACCACCTTTGGTTTGACGAAATTTCAAAAGAACCGTCTTATTGTATATATCTCTTTCTTGTAATACTTTTCGGTTTTGTGAAGTTCTTGTGATTTGGTATTTTGATGAGTGATGTGAGGGAGGGATTTTGATGATTGTGTTTTGAGCTTATTTGATAGGTGCAAAGTGAAGATGAATCCTAGAGAAGAGTGGTTATTGTTAGAGCTTGAATTGTGTGAAGGGGAGTCGGTTTTTGAAGCTTGGGACGAGCTTTTGGAGATATAAAGGGTTAGAAGACTCCTCCCGGCCGAGAAGAGTGCATCCCGACCGGGAAGGATGAACCATCCCGACCGGGAAGGATGAACCATCCCGACCGGGAAGGATGTCATCCCGATCGGGATGAGTGTGCCAAAAATGGGGTTCTCTGGAGTGTCATCCCGACCGGGACGGGCATGTCATCCCGACCGGGATGGTCCCCTGCTCCTCCTTTGCCTCTTCTTTGTCATTAGAGCCCACCCTACCACTTTATACCCCCTACCTATCCTTGCCCTTATCATATGACCCCTACACTTCATATACACATAGTCACCTCATTTTCTCTTCACTCTACACCGACTTTCACATCAAAACCCACCTCCTTATACCTTTGTGCTCCAACCATGGAACCATATCGTGATTGGAGGGGAATAGAAAAGACGACGACTAGCTACGTGCCGATATCGACCTATGAGACGATGGAGCGAGTGAGTTGCTACCCGCATGGTACGACAACTATCCTTTATTTTCCGTCTTTTATTGCCTGTCTTCTTTTGTTAGTTCCCCTTCCCCTTATACACTTTTGTGTCATGGTGGCCCTCGGGGCCTTGGTAATTGTTGCTCCCGACTCTCGATGACGTGACTACATCGAGAGTCATTTCAAAATCCAAATTTACAAGATTTTTCACCCTTTTTGTAGGACTTAGTCGGATTTGGCGGAATCCGGGCTAGGTGACTTGATTACACCTAGTCCTCCCCTCCCATTTCCTTTTATTTCTTTCTTTTTACTTCTTCCCCCATCCAAAAAAGATTTTCTTATAGGCTATCAAAAAAGATTTTCTTTTGTGTGCTTTCCTTTTGTGTCGTTATGTCGTATATTTGTTGTGTTGTGCGTGTTTTGCCTCCCTTTTTCCTTATAGGTTGCTCAATCACCGATAGCCTTGGAGAGCTTTCAAGACATCCGGTAACATCTTTTATCCATTTTCCCTCTTTGTCTCTTGTGGAGTTTGGAGGAGATTTGTGATGATGTGTGCTCAGGTGGAGCTTTGTGCATATTAGTGGGTGATTGGTTGCTTACTTGGAAATTCGGGGTGGTGTTTGTTCTCTTTGTATGTTTGTTTTGATTTGTTTTGTCTTGTTGCCTTTTGTCTCTTTTTCTTTCGTTTTTTGTCGTGTCTTTGTTTTGTGTTGTGTACTTGTGTCTAGTGTGTTAACGGTTTTCGAATACCCGGTTTTGAGGCTAGTGTGCAAGTGTCTACTTTCCTTTTCTAGTAGTGTGAATCGAGTCTTGGACTTTAGTCTAGTAGAATGACCCTAAATCAATGATTTCGTTGGTCTCTTACCTTGAGTCCACCTAGCTTACTAGGGATTTACTACGGGATTTGCATTTGACCATTATGACCACCCACAGTGTGAAAAGGCCTTGGTTGCCGAGTCCCGTCCCTTAGGTGACCGTGTTTGAAATTGTTTGATTAGTCCAAGTTCTCCACCTTTTTATGGGTTTGAAGGAGGATCGCGACTCCCGACTCACCCATTCCCCTACCTCCTACACATATCCACAAAATAAGATGCAAATTGTTGAAATCTCTTTCTTAGTTGCAAGAAGAAATGCCTACAACTCAAATCTAGCCAAAAGGGCAAACAAAGAAAAAGAAAGAAAAAGAAAGAAAGAAAAGATTGAAGAAAAAGAAAAGGCACAAAAAGCCAAAAAGAAAATACAAAAGACGAAAAAAGAAACGACATAGCAACACACAAAGCAAAAATGCAAAAGAAAGAAAAATGCCAAAAGAAAACCGTCTCACAAAAAGATTCTCACCCTCTCAAAATAAGCCTTTTTCCGATCGTTACCGTGAAGAGCCTACCAAAGGACCGAGTCCATAGGAAGGATGATAGCGGTAATGATCGGTCTTCCCTCATTTTGCAATTATATCCACCTTTTTACTTGGACTAGTTGGGCGGTTTTGGGCATGGGACGACCCTCTTGGCTCATCGCTAAAGGGGGCAGGGTCTCACTTACCTACAGTGTCGACTAACACCTTGGTTCATTCTTTTTTCCATCCCGCCGATCGTCCCGTAGTACGTTCTTAGAAGGTTAGGAGGAACCTCGGTAAGTTACCAACGTTTTTATTGCTTTGTCGTCATACTATTAGGGTTTTGTCCATTTTGGTTTGTATTGCTAGCTTGGAAACGTTGTCACTTGCCTTGAGTCCTAAACCGGTGCTTCTTTCACCGCTCTTTAGAGGGAAGCGGTATTTGTTTCTTTTTGGGTGAAACCTTTTGTTTGTTTGTTTGTATGTTTGTTTGTTTATGGGTCTTTGTGTCCGGTTGCATCCACGGTTTTGTCGCAAGACCTCACTTGCCTTGCGGAGAGCACTTATCCTCTAGGTGTTCTCGCATGAGTTGAAAGGGCGTAGGGTGCGCTAATACACGCTCGGCTAGTTTAGTAGTTAGTTTGTGCTTACTCGAGGGCGAGTAAGGGTTAAGTGTGGGGGAGTTGATAAGTGTAGTTTTTAGTGCCTAGTTTGTTGTATATTGATCCCTTTTTTCTTGCGGAATCGCTCCTTGGGTGCGGTTCATGGGCTACTTATGCTTCCTCTAGTTCGTTTCAGGTTCCCGAGACCATTCATGAAGATTTGGAACGATTCCGACTCGTTTCATACACTTTTTGGAGCCAACGAAGTGAAGGAACGATCACTCGATGCCTTGGATTCGATCCCGAGACCTTGGGACCCGATCCCGAGCCCCTTAGACTCGATCCCGAGCCCCGAGAATTGATGAGAAGCCCATGAGAGTCAAGGAGGAACCTTAAAGATCATATTGGAGGCCTACAAGACCCATCCCCGTCGGGAAGGACCTCATCCCGTCCGGGATGAGGTGCACAAATGCGGAGGGTTCTGTTTTGGACCCGTCCCGGTCGGGACCATCTCGTCCCGGACGGGATGGCCCAGCTGCTGCGCGTGACTCCTTTTTCTTCCTCCTTCATTCTTGTAACCTTATAAATACTCCTCCCTTTTATTGTTTAAGCATGATGCTTTACCCTAGATTATTTTAGACCTCTCTTAAACATTCAAAACCCTAATTAGTCTCTTTTCATCTCTAGTTAATCTTTAGTTAATCTTTGTGTAATCTAGTGATTAGTCTTGTATGAAGGAGATTCTTGAAGATTATTCCAAGATTGACAACCTTGGAGATTATTTGGGTTTCTTATTATGCAAGTTCTCATCTTTTTATCTTCTTGTTAGTGGGTATAATCTCTTTTCTCTTAATCTTTGTTAATCTCTCAAGTTTTAATCTTTACATATTGTTTATTTGTTCTTGTTTGTTCATGATGAATGTTGGGTTAATTATGTTGATTTCTCTTATCATTGTTTTAGTTAGTTTCATTATGAGTGAGTAGATTCCTTGAGGGGTTAATAGGGGGATTAAGTGTGAATTATGGGTGATTAGGGTTTAATTGTGGGTAAAGGTGATTCCTTTGTTGCTAGTCACTTATTGGGCACACTATGTGTTTGTTGTATTGCTTGTGTGGGTAGTAGTGGCCAATGCTTCTCATACTTGTTCTCATCTTCTCATTGTGTATTCGATTTGTGGTTGAATGTTTGTGTTTTGAGTAGCATCTTGCATGAATGTTCGGGTCCAGCCTTAGACACGAGAGTGCGGACTTTGGCTTTGGCGCGAGAGCGCAAACCGACCTTAGTAACTAAGTGGCACCTATACCCTTGATTACCCAATTATCCTACTACACTTACGAACCCGACCTAACCCTACTCTTTTCCATATTTGATTTCTCTACCTCTTTAGCCTTCTTCTCTAGTTTGTTAGTGTTTCTAATCTTTAGTTGTTTCAATTAGTTTTTGTTTTATCTAGTTCATTGTTAGTCCATTTCCATACCTCTCAACCATCATAGTTTGTCAATTATTGTCTTCTTTGTGTTTGTTTGTGTAACTTAGCCTTGTTTGCGAGTAGACCATAGTCTAGACACCTCTAACCGTCTCCGTGGACACGACCTGACTTACCCTAACTACCGTTAGGATTAGTTGGTATAACTTGATCGGTAGGACCCGCGGCAAATCCAACCATCACCTGCACATCATACATATTATTCCACATCACCCATACTCTCCCTCCATCATGACAACTATTATTGGTAATAGTACTCCAACCCAACCCAATTCCTGCAATCACTTTATTTACTGACACAGTACGCACCCTCGTTTCCATTATTCCTAACAGTCCCACATTATTTCTATGCAAAAACGTAGTAATTTCCTTTTGCTTATTTAGACTGTTTATTCCTCTCATATTCCAAAATCCAAAATTAACCATGGTCATTACCTCCTAGATCCACTCCTGATATACCATTCAATTCTTTTGCAGCCTCCGACCTGAGAGCATCATAAAATGACCTTCCCCCTATTATGACACCCCCTCGATCCTGTTGTGTAAATTTTGTTATGAGTCGAATAGGTGACTGTGACATATGGCCTCCTTGAATCGGCATTGGAGTAATTATGAGGTCATTTCCTTTAGTATTCTCCGCCCTACCCAGTTCATTCTCCTTCTCTCCCAATTCACGCTGTTCCAATGATTCATTTAATTCCTTCCCCTGCTCCTCTTGAATAGGCTTTGCTACTGGCCTCCACACTTTCTTTCCAGCCTGGACTACTGTTGTCTTCTTCTTCCTACACATCAAATCATCATGACCTATCCCAAGACATAACCCACATCTTACTGGCCTTCATTCATAGTGTACGATCTGAGTGTGAGCCACGTCAAGTTCATCTTGAAACGTAATGACGTCTGGTAGTTTCGAGTTGAATGGTACCTCAACCATAACCCATGCAAAACCCACAAAATTCTTTGTTTGAGTGGCCGTATCACATCGCAATGGTGTACCAACTAATTCAAATACTCATACTTGTATCTCTTTACTTTCCTTATTCTTTCAACCATAGTAGATACTTGGTGGGATTTCGACTCCCCCCGCGGTTTTTCCCACATCGGGTTTCCGCGTCACCAAAACTTTGCGTGTCATTCTTTCTTTTTCGTTGTTCTTTAATCATTAGATTCATCACAATTCCATCAACCCGTAAGCTATAGGATGATCACTTTAACCCGCAACCAAAAACGTTAACCCGGTAAATTTTTACCAAAACAATTTGGCTCCCACCGTGGGGCATAGTGATCATCTCCCATAGCCAAATCTTACGTTAAGCAAGCACACATATCATCATGTCCAGATCCAGCCAAAGCCCTCTAAGCAGTCTGGAAGCATCAACCCAGCCTTCTGGGGGAGTGTCTCTCCCAGGACCAACTGCGCCAATCTTCACACCCCTCATTAGGCGATCCCCACCAACATGACAACAAGACCCTTGTCGATGATGCCCAAGCCCCCTCTGGTACCCAAGACGTCAAGAACGACCAACTCCTCTAAAAACCTTAGGGAAGTCGTCCCTACCAAAACCTCGGCTCAAGAAGGGTCGCTCGGAGAAGCCTTCAGTATCACGGCGCCACCAGACCAAATGCAGAGCATGCTCCAAGGAATCAACGCACTACGTCAAGCAGTGGACACCCTGCGGAAGGACAACCAAGATCTTAGAGCCCAGATTTCGACGGTGATCAAACCCCCAGTCATGCCGATCCACCCACCACCAGAAGTGCTGCCCTTAACATCTGAAGAAGAAGCCAGCGTCCACAGAGAGCTGGACATCAACAGGAGACCCACCAGAGCAATCCCCTTAGAATTGGTCACTCTATTGGAGCTTGGACTAGCTCCACCTGGCGGAATCATTGAGCCCTAGGGGCTAGGCTGCTTGTCATATGATCGCACACCCAACAGACCCCAAAACTTAGGTAACATTCTCTCTAACATCGAAAGTCGGGAAGCTAACTTGTTGTCTCTTGCAAGTACCCCTGTTCACCAGACACCAGAATGGCAGTCTGGGACTCAACCAGGAATAGCCGCCTTGTCCAGCAATCAATCTCTCGGAGGAGTGTGGTCGGCAGCCACCCTCATTCAGCAGGCGTCAGGATAGCACCCAGGAGCCCAAACCAGCACGGCGACCTCCGTCAACAATCTGTATTCTAGAGGAGTCTGACCGCCATGAGTCCCACTCCAACAGGAAGCAGGATGACATCCTGGATCCACAATCACTGCCACGCCTTTGCCTAACCCTCCTAGCACCCAACACCTTGGAGGACACTGGACAGGGAGTACACCTTTCAACTTCCTTTCGCCTGTTTCTAACCCTCTTGCAGGAGCAATAAGCGCTATAGATCAGCAGTACCAGGAGTTGAAGGACCTGATCAACAGAATCCCAGGAATGCCGCGTCACCTAGAGAGAGCAGCAAGAGATAGCTATGCAGACTCGCCCTTCACCGACGACCTAGCCTGTGTGGCTGTACCCAAAGGATTCGTGCCACCAGCCGTGACGCTCTATGACGGCACTACAGATCTGTCGAATCACATCAATCAATATAAGCAAAAGATGATGGTGATGACTGCTGCAGGTCCCCTGAAGGAGGCCTTCATGTGCAAGGGATTTTGTTCCACCTTGTCAGGAGCAGCTTTGCAATGGTTTGTCAGTCTGCCCAACCGGAGGATCACTTCCTTTGTAGACCTGGTTAACGCCTTTAACCAGCAGTTTGCTAGTAGCAGAAAACCAGAGAAGCAGACCAGCGATCTGTACCGGGTGGTCCAGAAGTCTGAAGAGTCCACGCGTGATTTCCTCAACAGGTTCAACAAGGAGAAAGTGATCATCCCCAGATGTGACATAGCAATCGCTATAGAAGCCTTCCGCCAAGGACTCCACCAGGATTCAGATCTGTACAAAGATCTCACCAAATACCCGTGTTCCACCTTCGAGAATGTGCAGACAAAGGCATTGGCCGCCATCAGGCTGGAGGAAGATTTAGGCCCAAGAAGAATTGCATATGATCCAGATCACATCTCCAGAAAAGCGCCAATAGAGAAGAGAAGCGAAAGATCAAAGCCCTACAGCAGAAACGTGAACAAGGTCTCTGATGGCAGAGACTGGAAGGATAATCCGGAATTACCACCCAAAGTAAGTGAGTATGGGTTCTCCACCAACCTAGCAGGCGTGCTCAAAGCCTTGAAGGAGTTGAGGCGCAGAGTCAGGTGGCCCAGAAGACAAGAGTATGCCAACGACCGGAGGGACGGCAGCAAGAAGTGCGAATTCCATGATGACATCGGGCATAACACCGATGAGTGCGTCTTGCTCAGAAAGGAGGTCAGGTTCCACTATGACCAGGGGAACCTGGACCACCTCAGGCCCACGAGCTATTCCATTTTGCCAAGTTCGAAGATATCATAAATGGTCGCGTTGCCACCACTCATTACATAGGTATTTTTAAAGCACAGTTTAATAGTTGCATACATGCTTATAATACTATGCCTCTGCTTACATACATTCATCGTCTCCTCTTATTCCATAGCGCAGACTTGGTTGGGAAATTATTTGAGATCGGTCCCCTCATCGAAACTAAGAATGGGTTCAAATGTCACACCATCAAGCTCGAGGACCACTACAAGAAAACCAGTTTCGGGCGTCTACCTGGTGGGCGTCCTGGGCATATGGACGCCTAAATGGCGTCTGAAAATACCTGCGGGCGTCAACCATCAGAAGCCAAACTTGGCGTCCGACAGAACTGGGAAAGAAAGAAATTCAGGCTGACGGGCGTCCACAAGCGGACGCCATATTCCACTAAATGGCGTCCACTGTCAGACGCCATTTAGTGTAATATGGCGTCCACAGTCGGACACCAGTTTTGTTGTATTTTGCGTCCACTGTCGGACGCCCATTGGCCAGACACGCTTCAAATATTCGCCGAGCCTCTTCTCCCCCTTCATTCCCAAATTTTATTTTCACTCTCTACCCTCTCTCTACACACACGCCGACCCAATTCGCCCTTCCTCTCCTCCATTTTCCATCCTTCTTCCTAATTTTCGGTATGTTTTCTTACTTTACTTAGTTCTTATTCATTATAATTATTTATTATTTTTGATTTTTATCATTTTTAATTGGTAGTTTGCTAGTTAATATTGTTTAGGTATGAATTTCGATTAGGTAGATTAGTTCATCTCAAATTCGATTAGGTAGATTAGTTTTGCCCATCTCAATTTTGATTAGGATATGATGAATTTGGTTGAATTGAGCTACAATAACCTTTAGGGCCTTCCGTGAGGTTTTGTGTGACTTAGGACAGACCAAAAGGTGTCGTAATAATGCCGGATTTTCCCGAAACCACTTCCATCGTGATCGGGGTCGAAAATAGGTGTTAGCGGTGCTTTCGGAGTATATATATCTCTATCCAAAAATTTGACCTTATTTGACCTGTTTAAGCTGTTTTTGTGTGACCTAGCCATGGATTTTTGTGTTTTGTTCTGTTTAATTGGGATTAAATTGATGAATTAGGGTTTTCGTAAATTGGGATTAAATTGTGATTACATTTGTGATTAAATTCGGTGATTAATTTTCGTAAGGTCAATTCTACATTCGTAAGACATCTGATTTAGGTTTAATTTTCGTAAGATACATTTTGTTAAGTTAAATGGTTATATATATATATATATAGAGTGGAGTTCTCATAAGGTCACCAATTGTTTTAAGTGCATAAGTTCTCATGTTTACCCTTGGATTATAATAAATGAAGGACCGAGATTTGATGTGTAGTGGGGGGGTGTTCAATGCAAAATAAAAAAATAAAATAAAATAAAAACCTAGCATTTAAGGAGTTTCTTCTCCCCGATACTAATTGCTTAAATAGAAGAGAAAAAAATGAGTGTATTGATTATGGAATTATCACTATTTTTTTTTCCATGGCTAATTATGGTGAACCAAAATATGTACTCCACTATATTATTGAGTGATTTGAATGATACAGTAACCCATTATTGTTCAAAGTTATTCAATATTTTGTTAATTTTACTCATTATTATATTAAACTTACTAAATAAGTAATTAAATAAATTACTAAAGTTACACAAAATGTGATTGAAGTTACAAAATAAATTATTAAAGTTACACAATAAATTATTAAATAAATTAAACACTTTAAGTAATTAAGTTACATATTGTAAGAGTCAATTACATATTGTAAACACTACTCCGTATAATATAACATTTGAATCATTTTGCACTAAATCTACTAAAGTTACTATCATATCTGATTAAAGTTACGCTAAATCTACTTAGAAGTTACATTATATATCTGATTAAAAATACACTATATTTTTTTGAAATACATCATATTATAACATTTGAATCCTTTTGCACTAAATGTACCTAAAGTTACATCATATCTGATTAAAGTTACACTAAATCTACCTAGAAGTTACATTATATATCTGATTAAAAATACACCATATTGTTTTGAAGATACATCATATCTGATTATAATTACACTAAATGTGATTAAAATTACACTATATCCGATTAAAGTTACACGGATATTGGTTGAAGATACATAAAGTGTCACTTGTCTCATCATCTTCCCACATCTTCATCTTCGTCTTCATTTTCACTTCTTCATCCTCATTAAAAATATGCAATTAACAACTGAAAATATAGATATTATTCAACAAAAAAAACAATCGTACAAATCACTTTATTTTAAACTTCAAATATTACAATATAAAATCATTTCAAATAATCTCAACCATCAACTAAAAACACTATATTACAGTGTAAATTTTATTTCAAATATCTCACTAATGATTCCAACAAAACCAACTTAAAAAATTATTAAACATTACGAAAAATTAAATCCAACTTAAATTTAAACATTGATCAATGTAAAATACAAACTCATTATTTTTTTAGAAAGAAAAAAAATATTAAAAACATACCTTTGATGGAAAAAAACGACATGGAACATAAAAAACAAGAGACTACTTGCTAAAAATAGAGATGAAATTGGGCAGCAAATGGGTAAAAAGAATGGTGATGTTAATTTAATTAGATGGAGAGATATAGATAGAAAAGGAGGGAGAGAAATTAAAATAATAGGTGATGATGGAAATGTGGAGTGTTAATGAATAGGGTGAAAATAATGAGGGTGAGAGAATAATGAGGGTGGGAAATCATAGGAGGGTGGGATACGTGAAATTAATGTGGTTTAGAAAAAATAAATATAATCCTTTCAATCTCAGCCATTGTTTAAATTTGATCTAAGGGTCAATATAAAGACTTATGGACTTATGATTATGGATGGGACTTACTTGATCTCATCTCTCTATCTCTCTCTCTCTCTCTCTCTCTCTCTCTCTATATATATATATATATATATATATATATTAACATAGAAAAAGAAGAGAATTGAACGGAAATGGATGTATGAGGGAAGACTTGATAAGAAGAGACGTCCCACCATCGAGTTTTTGAGGGGTGTTGAATCATTTGTCGAGGTCGCGAAAAAGTCACTAGACTATGCATCGAGGGGGGAGGTTAGGTGTCCGTGTACTAAATGCAAGAACCTAAAATTTTTTGAGGTTGTTGTGGTTAAGGAACATGTCATATAATGGTTTTTCACCCGATTATTATAATTGGAATTGTCATGGTGAGCCATCTCAGTCTGAGGAACCCGAAAACCAACAAAATGAGGGGGGGTTGAGAGGTATGATAGTTGACGTTGTGGAGTGCAACTTGTTCAATAACAATAACACATATAGGAATGACGACTCAACTAACCCACGAGACTCACCCAACCCACAAGACTCACCTAACCCACAAGAGCCTAACCCACGAGCAAAGGCGTTTTTTGACATGTTGAACGCTTCGGAGAAACCGTTATACGGAGGGTGCAATGTGACTTTGTTAGAAGTCGCATCTATGGTAGTTAGCCTTAAATGTGAGTTCAATCTACCCTTTGCTTGTGTCGATGGTATTGCTGCCTTGCTTGAGAGAGTTATCCCAAAAGACAATATCATGACCCGAACTTTCTACATAACCAAAAAGGTTGTGAAGGGCCTTCAACTCCCGCATGAAAAGATTGATGCTTGTCCAGATGGATGCATGTTATTTTGGAAGGACGATGCGATGCTTGATGAATGTAGGAGATGTGATAAGGGTAGGTATAAGACGGTTGAGGGGGATATTGTTTTGAGGGGTAGAAAAGGGAAAAGCGGTGTTATGGGTAAGAAACCGATCCCAATCAGTCAGCTTACGTACTTCCCTATTGCACCTAGGCTTCAAAAATTGTACGCCACAAAAACCATAGCGGAGCAAATGAGGTGGCACAAGGAGGACATTAGGGTACCAGGGAAGATGTGTCATCCGAGTGACGGTGAGGAGTGGAAGCATTTCGATAGACTACATCCCCACTTTGCGTTAGAACCCCGAAATGTAAGGCTTGGATTGTGTACTGATGGATTTGCACCTTTCGGCCAATTTGGTAAGTCGTACTCTTGCTGGCATGTGATGATCACACCTTATAACCTACCTTCTTGATTGTGTTTGAAGCAACCTTTCATCTTCCTATCTCTTATTGTGCCTGGACCCAAAAACCCGAAAAATCATTTGGATGTTTACATGCAACCTGTTATTGAGGAATTGAAACAACTGTGGGAGGTAGGGGTGGAAACTTATGATGTCTCTTTGAGACAAAACTTTCAGTTGAAAGCAGCTCTGTTGTGGACTATAAACGACTTTCCCGCGTACGGTATGCTCTCGGGGTGGTCTACTGCGGGCCAGAAAGCGTGTCCGTGTTGTATGGATGAGAGCAAAGCTTTTTATCTTCCAAATTCTAGTAAAATAAGTTGGTTTGACTGTCATAGGCAGTTCCTACCAAAAGCTCACCCATATAGAAAGAATAAGAAGGCATTCAAGAAGGGTGAGGTTGTGCTTGACGACGCACCTGATCGACTCCCAGGAGATGAAATAGGGGAGTTGATTTCCGATTACCCGTCCACTGTTGACGGAACCGAGCAGGAGTTCAAAGACCTCAAAAAGTTGAAAAATGGTTGGTTTAAACGTAGAATATTCTTTCACCTACCATATTGGAGGACTTTGTTACTTCGTCACAATTTAGATGTGATGCACATAAAGAAAAACTTCTTTGAGCAGTTGATTCACACTGTGATGGATGTGGAGGGGAAGAGTTGTGACACTGATGGGTACGCCTCCGACTTCATACGTTGTGTTGATCTTAAGAACCTAAAGCTGCAAGGGTTAAAGAGTCATGACTGCCACGTCTTCATGGAGAGGTTACTGTCGATAGCACCAAAGCAACTTTTGCCACCGACGGTGTGGAATTCTATAACTGAGATATCTCAGTTTTTCCGAGATTTGTGTTCTTCTACAGTATCAATTGAGGACATGACTCGGCTGGAGGATCAAATTCCACAGAAACTATGCAAACTTGAGATGATATTCCCACCATCGTTCTTTAATTCCATGGAGCACCTACCTGTCCACTCGCCCTACGAGGCTAAGGTTGGAGGACTTGTCCAGTATAGATGGATGTACCCATTTGAAAGGTACATAAATTTTTGTAACTTTGTAGACACCCGCATTTTGCCTGCTAGTGTCTATAGCAGTTCCCGACAAAACACCCGATGATGATCGAACATAAACGTGACTTAATACGCTCGAATACGGATTCGGAATCAATAGTATCCGACGTGGACATTTAGCGGAGTGCAAATCTCTCAAAACCTACCTCAAATCCAGGCCCAGTGGGTCGTTTCCAATAAAATTAGACTAATTTGAGACCAAACCGACAACGAAAATAAAACCGTCTTTTAGCGACCGGGTCAAACCCGGTCAAAGACGAATCCGACCCCAAAAACCAGCCAAGTGAGCTTCTAGAAACTTGCGCCCAATCAACATTTTTCAAAATTCAAAAAAGTCAACCCCTTCCTAATATGGCTCACCCGCCTGATCCACTCGATCGAGTGGATTGACCTCACTCGATCGAGTGGAGCTACAAAAACCGAGCAGACCCTCTTTTTCAGGGCACTCGATCGAGTGCGTTAGGGCCACTCGATCGAGTGACCCTAGGTCTAGGGACATTCTCTATAAATACCCCCTTTATGCTCTTCACATTTCAGAATTTTTCCAAAGCTTACAAAACCCTACATTTTCAACTTTTTTCCAACCTTTTACCACCCTCAAAATCTCTCATTTACAGCCACATTTCAGCATCAACCTTACTCCGGCACACACACACACATACAACCCTAATCCCGAGATCAAAACTCGTCAAAGACCAGAGAGCATCCTCTCCCTAGCCATATACACCCTAACTCACCCTACATATCTCGACACTCTTGCGCACACGCCGCTACTACGAGTCCGTTTCTGAGACCAGTTAAGCATGTAGGTTGAGGGTGTCATCAAACCCCGTTTCTTCTTCTCTAATCTTTTTCTCCCTTCTCTTTTTTGATTATATATATATCTATATCTATATACTATATACTATATACTATTATTATTTTTAATATTACTGACCGCTAACAGTAACTTTTTATTTTCGTTTCATATTATTTTCGTTCTTTTTATTTCGTTACTAACTTTTAATACCGTGTATAACTATATAATATATAAATCATTTTCGGATTGAACGCGTTTAACTACGACTACCGCTCCAAGTCCGTTTAATCCATTTACAAGTCGAAACGGTGGTGGCACCCTTTTGAGAAGCGTCGCCCCAAGCACTTAAGGGCGTAATGCGATCGTGGTCGTACGTAGTTGAACGTGTCTGATGACATTTTCAAGATTGGTACGAAACTCGTTGACGCTAAACCGAACATCACGTAATCTGTAAGGATTAGTAACGATGTCGTAACGCGGAGAGAATTAATTTCGTCCTAATCCGATTCAAAACGATTTTATAACACTCTTTTCTAAAATCCTGATGCCGGTCTCGTAATCATAAAAATGTTACGGGAACCAAAAACTGAGCCGAATATAAATTATGCCATATTTATATTCGACTCGGTTGACAATCGGGTTTTAAACAAATTATAAATCTCGAAATCGCCACCATTTCAAAATCGAGCAGCAGCTCGAACAGGGGGCACTCGAACGAGTGCCATAGGCAACTCGATCGAGTAGCACCCCAAAAATGAGGCAGGGGGGTTTGTGCAGGGTCACTCGATCGAGTCCCACCTCATGACTCGGTCGAGTGGTCCCTTTTTGTACTAGGACGTGAGCTTCTAAGCGTCATGTAGACTCGTCAAATATTTTACGACTTCGGTCGACACGTGTAAAGTCAATCACGTGCCTACATTTTCAAAAACCATGCATCACATTCTATTCTAGTCACCTTTATGACTTTGAGCCACGTCTCACAAGACTAGTCCTAAGTTGACGACTTTTTAGTCGTATCCAATATAGGACGGGTTTAGACATTTCCGTTTCGCTATGATAAGTCGGGACAAGACTTCGAGGCTCGGGATCGATCTAGCACCACGCTACGACCCCGTACGCAAGCGCGTATTAAAGTCTCCGTCCTCCGTTTAATGCACAACATAATGTGTATTTAATCGAAGTTCGTCCATTTATTCTAATTACGGTTTAGCTTACATTTTCTATTTACGGGTCCGTTTATAGTTAATGTTTACCGTTTTCTAATCCGATTATTATTTTATCGCTCGTTGTATTGTAAATTCCGGGTTGTATTCTGCCCGTGTAATTTGTAATTTATTTATGAGTTTTCTATTTTCGATGTTTGCCATTTATTGTCTTAAATGAACATCGCATGCTAAACAACTCCGACGATAATTTAGATGCATTAAATGACGTAGTTCACACGTAATTCACATGCTTAGTCAAAATGTCGTTTGCATAACATTTCATCGTCAAACTAACGCACGTACACAAAAATCGAACGGTATCTTAGTAGAGGCCGCTAAGAGCGGGCGGGGTTGGGTGTCCTTCGTGGGCTTCCCAACACGTACCCTCACCTCTTACTCAGAATCATGGTTTCCGGATGTCCGAAACCATTGGCACACGAGAGTCATTCGATGCACGATATTCGATAACTCGGCATCGGTATCGTAATGCAAAGAGACAAACTCATAAGCTCTAGCACAAAAAGCGGGTCGTGTTTTGTACACGAAACGCCTAAGTGTAGAGTGAGTTCGAACGGGTCCGAATTCCCATAAAATTCGGTGGCGACTCCTAACTTCGATTTAAATTTCGACCCGAGATCAATCTTACCACGAGATTCATTCGCCTCCCCCAAACCCGCACGTGGCCATGTCGGGGTGGACCTACGTCATGTCAACAAACTTCATTTATAAATTTAATTTAAACATAGCTAATTTTTATTAATTGAAATACATTACATAACTTGTGTATTTAGGTTCCTCAATCATTTGAAGAAGAAAATTGGTAACAAGGCTAGGGTAGAGGGTTCTATTTGTAATGCATATTTGACAGAAGAGATTGCAAACTTCTGCTCCCTCTACTTCGAGAAAGATGTCCAAACAAAAACTAAGAACCTGAACCTAGAACATTCGGTGTCCATTGATCCTACTATACCCGAGTTTTTTCAAAAGAAGGACGATGAAGGAACTTCATCCGTTGAGGGTTCTAGGACGCTAGATGAGAAAGGGTACAACCGAGCGCACCTTTACCTACTCTCTAATTGTGAGATCTTAGAGCCTTATGAGAAGCAATTTGTAACTGAATATGTCGCTGCAAACCCTGACATGAACCCTGATGACGTTTGGAGTAAGCATGACGAACATTTTCCTAAGTGGCTCAAGGATCACGTAGTTGCCTTAGACATACATGATGATTTGGTTAGAAGTTTGGCATACGGTCCAGTGCGAGCGGCTAAATTTTGGAACCGGTACTCGGTGAATGAGTTCAATTTTCACACATTCAACTACGGGAAGAACAAGGCTAGATGCAATTTTGGTGTTAGTGTGTCATCTCTTGATGGTGATGAGTACTATGATATTTTGGAGGATATTTTCGAGCTGTGATATTCAAATGTGAGTGGAAAGACAGCTCCGTGAATGGGACCCGAGTGCATGAACATTACAAGATTGTGAAAGTTAATCACACTAGGAAATATCCTACGTACGATCCATTCATACTCGCGCATCAGGCGAAGCAAGTCTACTTTGCCCCCTATCCTTACACGAAAAATGACAGAAATCAAAGTCAATGGTGGGCAGTCTTTACGACTAAACCACAGGGGCAAATAGACAGTTCTCTGTTCCAGGAAGATGCGGCTTCAAGTGGTACACGCTTATCTCCAAGTGAAGAGACCATATTCTCCAGTGAAGATCAGAATGAAGGGGCAGAAGAAGATTTAGAGGATGATGACGATATCGATGGACTACGAGATTACATGGTTACGGATGTTCGGGAGATCCTTGAGGAGGATGACGGACACGATGAAGATAATTTGGAGGACGATCAAGTGGAGGACGAGGGGACGGAGGAGGAGGATCAGACTGAGGAGGATGAGGCTGACGACCATAACGACAGCGAAGATGACTACTAGAGTTGTTGTAGTAGGTTATATTGATCATTATGTTAATTATTTGGTACATTATTTAAGTCAAGTTAGATATTAATTGCTAATTGTTGTTGACATTGTTTAATTTGTTGCAAGGTTAAGATGGCAGATGGTAGATCGACCAAGAGACGTGGTGGGGGAAGTAGGTCTGCTCTGACATCCACCACGCAGCAGGAGGAGGAGGAACGGGTCCCCAAAACGGAACCGGAGGAGGATGAGCATCAGCAGGGGCAGGAGCAGGAGCTGGAGAAGGACGAGCACGGTTGGGTGATTATCGACCCTGGTCGCGTTTGGTAATATAATCTAACATGTCGATTCTTTTGTAAACATATGAATTCTTCGACTATATCTTGTAAGATTTCATACATATATGTGCTTCTCGACTCGGTGCAGGTTTCTGCATAGGGTGGTCACCGGAGGCTGTACTACCAGCTAAATGGTCGACAAAGGGCAGGGGTATGCTTGCTGGTCTCAGGTGTCGTTGGACGTACGGCAGTGGTAGTTCAACAACTTCCGGGTACGTGGATTGTTTTTGTTACCGAGTTTTTATTTTACAATGTTGACTTTGCAAATATTTTCGCTACTAATTAATAATCCACCTTGATTGTGTAGTTGAAGTTCACTTGGGTTAAGGAGTTAGAAGGAAGGGTGTGGGAACGATATAACGAGACCTGCACACGACGTTTCGCTTGCGTAATGAACAAGCGCCACACTCGGGGGACTGCGCTCAAAGACCTTAAAGGTGTAGTTTTTAATAGTACTCAGTTTTAACAAACAATCTAACTTCAATTTGTTATTGTATTAACTAATATATTAGTACCTTCATATTTCAGGAGAAGCGTTGGAGAGGTGGTTGCGTACCATGACAGCGCCGAATTCAAGGTCAGGTCGGAGAGGGTGTAATACCCCGTATTTTTCAAATAGTGTTAAAAATTTTAAACATTTATTTAAACCAAGTTTAACGTTTGAAAAATTATTTTTCGTGAATAAAATATTTTATTTTCGTTAAATTAAAAATTATTCCGTTATAAAAACATGAGTATTTATTTATCGATTTATTAAAAATTTTATCTTTCATTAAATAAAGTTTAAAACTCGAAAATATATTTTTATAATGAACTGTCTTTTTGACATTTTCTCGTCTCGTAAAAATTTAATAATTTATTGAATTTTTAAAATAATGATTACTTATAACTTTTGTATCATTATACAATTACCGTCTATTTTACTTACCCTCTCACAAATTCTTTTTAAAAAAATAAATTTTACGGTTTCCATTATCTTAATTTTCATAATCTTATATTCCAACTTTTTATGAAAGAAAGAAAGAAAGACGTTTGTACGAGAAACGGACCGGAACTCAGGAAACTGGTACATCCTAATATATATCTCCCACGTCCTACATACTCCCACATCTAATTTTAGGAGACCTTGACACTAATCTAACCTATCATGCCACTAACTTAGCCTACATTAACCTAGCTAATCCTACACTTACACCTACAATACACTACAACCCTACATATACTACACCTCCTACTTCCTCATCCTATATATACTACGTATATTATTACCACTACATACATACACTCATAAATCTTACTACCACTACATACATATATATACTAAGAGTAGTTACATACTACGTACTACTCCTCCTCCTATATACTACATACTACGGAGTACTTTATTACGTACTACTTCTACTTACTATACTATACTACATACGCCGTACTAAATATTATATTTACTCCCTCGTCCTTCTATATAATTGGAGCATCGGGAATGAGAAGTTGTCCAGTAATTGACGGAATCATTTTTCTAGAACCGTATTTGGGTCAAATCATTTCGACCCGAAAATTTCTTTAAAGGAGGAAAAAGACGTCTTTTCTTGTCGACTTTTTATTCTTAATAACGTTAATAAATATTCCGTAATAGCTATTAAGGTAACCAAACTTTTCTTCTAACAACATTTCTTATATATAAGTATATTGTGTTAGTAATTTAATAAATTGCTTATTTAAATATTTAGGCTTATTTGGATAACTAAATTAATTATATATAAAAAAATGTTACGTGATATTCTATTTGGGTTATATATTTATTTACGACTATATTCAACTCGACTAAACTATCACTTGTTTAATTTATTTATTTATCACCTTTACATTTATATTTATATGAGAAAGTGAGAAAATGAATAAAAGAACTTAAAATGATAAAAATTTACTTATATCATTTTCATTGTATTTCATATGTATGTTTAATTCTATTTGTTATTTATGTTTACTCTATGTACTTTATATTTTGTATGTGATGGGGGTCGTCGTCCCAGGAAGCCGAAAGCCGGCAATTTGGAGGCATCCTGCAGACTTTGGACCATCTCCCGCCGGCTCCCTCCGGTAGAGGAAGGCGCCGGCCCGGCCAGTAGAGGGGTAATCGGCTTACACTCCTCTGAGCCCTATAAATACACCTAAGAATCACCATAAGAAGAAAAACAAAATATCTACAACACTTAATCTCTCAAAAGGCTAAGTAATACCCTCCATAATCCTATCTCTATTCCTAGACCGACTCGTCTGACTTGAGCGTTGGAGGGGTTACCTCGGACACTCTCCGAGGCCCTTGTGTGCCCCTTGTGCAGGTCCGGAGCCGTCGGGTCAGCCCAGGGCGGAGAGGAAGATTGCCGGTTACCGCCGGTTGGAGGTTCGTGATTGTTTGATACCCAAACAATTTGGCGCCGTCTGTGGGGAGGCTTTGAACAAAAAAGCTCCTCGCTCTAAGAAAGAAAAATCATCAAAACACCGAAATGACAACTCGCGACGACGCGGACACGGTTGAGGCGACAGAGAAAGATGTCGAACTCGAGGTGGCAGGGACCTCCCCTCCGGAGGGCCGGGCTCGGGACGAGAACAGGGGCAAAGGCCACTTGGCCTCGACGTCCACCCCGAAAGAGGCCCCTGCGAATGTCCAGACGAACGCCTTCACCCCCGAGCAGTTGTCCGCCGCCCAACTGTTCTTCGCTGCCCTGCTGGGAGCAGCCACCCCGTCTACGTTGACCGCCCCGCGTACGGAAGGGACCTCTCAACCTGTCGCCGGAACCTTCCAAAGAGTCGACGTCTCGCCCATGGAACTCTTTCCGGAGTTACCAAAAACACTAACGTTGGAGGAAAGAAAGCAACGATACCTGGAAAAGGGCAGGCGCCTGGACGATGAGCGTATCGGGCAACACCAGCGCCGACCGGAACGTCGATCCAAGGGGTCATCACCGTATCACCCAGGCGCGACCTTGGGCCTCCTAACGACGGATGACATTGGAAGAGAGGACAGCGAGTCCCCGTCAAGCAGCAGACATCGCGACAGGAGCCGGAGTCACACCCCGTCCATACGCCACCGACTAGGGCCGGGCACCCGGAAGGCCAGAAAAAGTCATAGCCCCCAGAGGACGGTTCATCACCGCCTAGGCCAAAGAGAGAGAGAAGGAAGGACCGGAAAGACAGTACGAGACCGGTTAGGACCCCGGGAACGTGGAAGAAAGCGCGCCAGCCCCGAAGGGCGCGGCTCGGTGTTCACCAGGCTAACGGGGGATGCTTGCCAGGAGGCCAGCTCAGCCCACCATGAGGAGCCCCCCGACCGGAGACGTTCGTGACGTGCCGGTCCGACGGGAACACCTCCGCGCCCCGGGAAGAGAGGGAAGGCGAGTCCAAGTTAATAACGCCCGCCGCGAAAATACCTAAAAGGGGACGTCCTACCGTATCGCCGTTTCACCCAGAAATCACAGAGCACCCCATGCCCAGAGTGAAAGTACCGAATATTCAATTCAACGGGACGGCCGACCCGGAAGATCACTTGGCGACATACGAAAGCTACATGGCCATGTACGAGCTTGACGACGCGGTGTGGTGCCGAGTGTTCCCCACTACCCTCACCGGGTACGCCCAATCATGGTTCCGAGGGTTGCCCCAGGAATCCATTCGAAGCTTCAAAGACCTTAGCACGGCTTTCATAGATCAATATGCCGGGAGTCGGCGGCGGCAGATTGTTACAGTTAGGGGTGTAAACGAGCCGATCTGAGCTCGAGCTCGGGTGGGCTCGGGTTCGGCTTGTAAATTTGAACTCGAGCTCGGGCTCGGCTCGAAGCTCGTTGAGCTCAAAAAATTGAAGCTCGAGCTCGGCTCGTAAAAAGCTCGAGTTCGGCTCGAGCTCGTATCAAGCTCGTTTACCTTTTTATTTTTTCGTCGCTTTATAAATATATATAACTAAAAATAACTTTTTTAAAAGTAAAAAAAATATTGTTACAAAATTTTAAAGTATAATAATTATAAATATCAAATAAACATGTATTTTGAATTATTAGAATTAAAAAATTATTAAACTTATAATGTAAAAAACTAAAAAACCGAGCCCAAACGAGCTTCCGAGCCGAGCCTTACTGAGCTCGGGCTCGGCTCGGATTTGAACAAGCTCGGCTCGAGCTCGAGCTCGAGCTCGTTTTGACCGAGCTTGAGCCGAGCTTTGACCGAGCCGATTCCGAGGGCTCTACGAGCCGGCTCTGATCGTTGACACCCCTAGTTACAGTGGACCTGATGACCATGAAACAAGGGCCAAAAGAGACCATTAGAGAATACGTCAGAAGATTCGACCTGGAATGCCAACAAATCAGGACGATTGACGCCTCGACGGCCGCATGCGCCCTGACCCATACAATGACGAAAGGCCCCCTCAAGAGCCACCTACTCAGAGAGAGGCCGGCCTCACTAGTCGAGGCCCGGCGAATACCTGAAGGATATATGAACGAGGAGGACTACAGAGCACGGCGCGAGGATCCATCGCTGCCAAGGGCCCGACGCCCGCCTTTGGAAAGGACCTCAAGCCCGACGGGCCATAAGGAACCTCCCAGAATGCCAAACAAAGGCCGAGGGGAAAGGAGGACGGATGGAAGCCGCAGGGAAAGATTCGACCGCTACACCGCACTGACCCGACCCAGGGCGGAGATCTACGACATAGAAAAAAACAACGGGAAATAGGGGATTCCGCGACCCATCAGGGCGGGGGCGCACATCGACCTGAAAAAATACTGCGCTTTCCACAACCAAACGGGACATACAACTGAGGAGTGCAGAAATTTGAAAGACGAAATCGAGGACCTCATACGGCGTGGATCTTTGGCGGCATATGAAGCCAGAACCCAATGCGTCGCCGGCAACAGCAACGACAATAGCAGTCACGGTACTGCGACCGGCAACCCCAGAGACAGAGCCGAGAAAATGAAGGAGCACAATGTCATTAACATGATAGATGAAAAGGAGCACGTGGCCAGGACCAGCAGGAGGCAAATTAAGCGCCACCTTAGGGAGCTGACTCACAATATATGTTACGCCGATGAGTCCAAGAGGGACATCATCCCAACCCTCAGCGTCACGGCAGAGGATTACAAAAGAGTAGCGTACCCCCACAGCGATCCTTTGGTTCTGGCCATCACAATAGGCGACCACATGGTTAGAAGGTGCATGATAGACACGGGCGCCTACACTAACCTGCTGTACAAAGAAGCTTTCGAGCAAATGGGTTTCGACAAACGACACCTTAAGCCAACGGCCGGCGCCATATATGGCTTTTCGGGAACGGGTGTCGTACCCATGGGGACGATCGATCTGCCGGTTACGTTCGGAAAGGGAGAAAACACAAAGACAACGGCGGGCCAGTTCGTAGTGGTAAACGCCAAGTCCGCCTACAATGCTCTGATAGGCCGGATAACCCTGGACGGGGTACACGCCTTGGTGTCCATACGAGCTCTGACGCTGGCCTACGTCACCGACAGAAACACCGAAGGAAAGCTGCACGGGGACCAAGACTCGGCCAGAAACTGTAACTCGGTGGACCTCAGGCGGTCCCAAGAAGAAATGAAGGGGAAGCGAAAAGTCGCCCATGACCCCGAAGAAGGTCTGCCGGCCCAAAAAAACCTCAAGATAAAAGAAGCGGTGGGCCCCGAATCCGAGCGCCTCGAGCCCGGCGGGGAAAGCATAGCGATAGAACTAGCACCAGGCCGACCCGTTCTCATAGGGGCTGGCCTAGAACCGGTCTACCAAGAACGCCTCGTCGGCCTCCTAAAGAACAACACCGACGTGTTTGCATACTCGGCGGACGAAATGACGGGAGTCGACCCAGAGGTGATTGTACACAGGCTGAACGTCGACCCCGCCGCCCGACCAGTGAGACAGAAGAAAAGAACCATGTCGGCAGAAAAGGACGACGTCGTAGGATGCGAGGTCGACAAGCTAATAAAAGCCGGCTTCATAGAAATTTACAATTACCCGGAGTGGCTGGCAAACGTGGTAATGGTAAAAAAGTCCTCAAGCGCCTGGCGCATGTGCGTCGACTTCACCAACCTAAACAAAGCATGCCCGAAAGACTGCTACCCCCTCCCCGGATCGACCAATTGGTGGACGCCACCAGCGGACACACCATGCTGAGCTTCCTGGACGCCTTCTCCGGATACCACCATGTCTTCCTATGGGAGCCGGACAGGGTGAAATGCGCGTTTATCACCAGCGCCGGGACTTTCATGTATAAGATGATGCCCTTCGGCCTAAAAAGCGCGGGCGCCACCTACCAAAGACTGGTGGACAAGATCTTCAAAGGTCAGAGAGGCAGAAACATGGAGATATACGTGGATGACGCGATCGTAAAAAGCAAAGAGGACGACCAGCACCTCGACGACCTGGAGGAGACATTCCGATCCCTAAGAAAATACAAGATGAAACTCAACCCCCAAAAATGTACGTTCGGGGTAAGGTCCGGCAAGTTCTTGGGTTTTCTAGTGAGCGCCAGAGGAATCGACGCCAACCTCGAGAAAGTTCAAGCCATCCAGGACCTGCCGGAGCCAAGAACCATCAGAGACATACAAAGGCTCACGGGGAGAATGGCCGCCCTAGCGCGGTTCATCTCGAGAGCGGCGGATAAATCGACACCTTTCTTCGGAGTCCTCAAAGGGAACAAACACGTTAAGTGGGGTGAAGAGCAGAGAGCGGCGTTTGCCGGCCTGAAAGAACACTTAAAGTCCCTGCCAACGCTGGCGCGGCCGACAGAAGGCGAACAGCTGTACGTATACGTAGCTGTCACCAACGTCACCGTAAGCACCGTCATACTTAGGGAAGAAAAGAAAAACCAACAACCGATATACTTCGTCAGCCACGCGTTAGGACCAGCGGAAAAGAACTACCCCATGGTAGAAAAAGGGGCATACGCCGTAGTTGTGGCCGCCCGAAAACTACGCCCCTATTTCGACGCACACCCGGTAACCGTCCTCACAAACATGCCTCTTGAAAAAGCCTTGGAAAAATTTGAGAAATCAGGACGAATGCTGAAGTGGGCCGTCGAACTAAGCGGCCTCGGAATAACCTACCAATCAAGGACGGCGATAAAGGCTCAGGCGTTGGCGGATTTCATAGCCGAGTGCTCCCACTCGGAGGAAGAAGACCCTCCGTCAGGGGTGTGGGAAGCCTTCACCGATGAGTCGGCCACTAGCAACGGTTCAGGAGCCGGCATTGTCTTAACAAGCCCCGACGGCGAGGAATTCGAACACGCCCTAAGGTTCGCCTTTCAGACATCCAATAACGAAGCCGAATATGAGGTTGTCTTGGCCGGCATCCACCTCGCCAAGGCCGCCGGCGCGGAACGAATCATACTATCGACGGACTCGCAGCTGGTGGTGAACCAAATCAACAGGGAATACGAGGCCAGGGAACCCTCAATGGCGCTCTACCTGAAGAAAGTAAAAGAGGAACTGTCCCAACTTCAGTCATACGAAGTCAAGCAAGTGCCCAGATCGCGAAATAATCGAGCCGACGCATTATCAAAACTCGCAAGCTCGAGCCTGCAAGACATCCGACGATCGGTCTGGGTGGACGTCAGGCAAAGGAAAAGCATCGCAGCAGATGAAGACAGCCAGGACGGCGTCCACATCATGGAAAAGGAGGACGACGACGATTGGCGGGTTCCCATCATCGAGTACATCCTTACCAAGCAACTACCGAGAGACCCCGCCAAGGCAAGGCGAATGCCGACGACTGCCTCGAGGTACATAATATTAGAAAATCAGCTCTACAAGAGAAGGACCGCGGCACCAATCCTAAGGTGCTTAAACCCAAGAGAGGCGGCAGAGGTACTGGACGACATCCACTCGGGGATGTGTGGACACCACATAGGCGGCAGAAATCTGGCGCACAAGGCGGTCCGGGCGGGCTACTATTGGCCGACCGCCCTGCACGACGCTCGGGAACTGACGAGAAAGTGTCGGAACTGCCAGATCCACTCACCGGTAATCCATGCACCAGCAAGAGATCTTCAACCCATCCTCAGCCCCTTCCCCTTCGCTCAATGGGGAATGGACATACTGGGACCCTTCCCTACGGCAACTGGGGGGAAGGAAGTTCGTAATAGTAGCAGTAGACTACTTCTCAAAATGGATGGAGGCGGAAGCCGTCCCTAACATCACCGAGCCGGCCGTACGCAAGGTAATCTGGCGCAATGTCGTAACCCGGTTCGGCGTGCCCAAAGTCCTGGTTTTCGATCGCGGCCGACAGTTCGACAACCCTCCGCTAAGAGAGTGGCTGGGAGGATTGGGGATCGCCGTAGCATACTCTGCCGTCTGCCACCCCCAGACCAACGGCCAAGCCGAAGCGGCTTACAAACAAATCCTCAACGGACTGAGAAAGATGCTGGAAGAACAACACAGAAGGCGGCAACAGGGCACTCACCTTTTGGCCTAGTGTATGGGGTAGAAGCCTTCCTCCCCATAGAGGCACGCATCCCCTCCGCCCATAGCAAGTATTATAGGGGCGACGCGAACGAAGCCGCCATGGAAGAAGCTCTAGACCTGGTGGAAGAAACCAGGGAGGAGGCGCATGTAAACCTGGTGGCATACCAGCAGCGTATGAGAAAGGCGTACAACCACAGGGTGAAGCACCGGAGATTCCAGGTGGGAGACCTAGTCCTCAGGAAATCCGCGGCAGTCGGCAGAGCAAACGAACACGGAAAGCTTAGCGCCAACTGGGAGGGACCATACGAGGTCACCAAAGTGCTAGGGCCAAGTACCTACCATCTGAAGGACTCATAAGGGCGAGACCTACCGTCACACTGGAACGCGGACACCATCAGGAGGTACTACGTATAAGCAAGCAGACAAACTGTCGTCTCGAACCTCGGTAGGGTACTATCGGACCCGTCGACGACCCTGCCACCAGAAACTTGTAAAAAATTTAATAAGGAAGGTTTCCTGTTTGCTAAATCTACTTGCTCCCCGTTCTCTACTTTCTCGAGCAGCAACCAGAGGGAATAAGTGGGGGAACCCCTATTCACCCGCCGCAAAGAATGGACACCCCACCCAAAGTGTGGGGGCATAAGCCGGGAACCATCTGTGGCCATGCCCACAGCCGGCCTCCTGGCCAAATCTCTCCCGCCCAGAGTGTGGGGGCATAAGTCGGGAACCGTCTGTGGCCATGTCCACAGCCGGCCCCCTGGCCAAATCTCCCCCGCCCAGAGTGTGGGGGCATAAGTCGGGAACCGTCTGTGGCCATGTCCACAGCCGGCCCCCTGGCCAAATCTCCCCCACCCAGAGTGTGGGGGCATAAGTCGGGAACCGTCTGTGGCCATGTCCACAGCCGGCCCCCTGGCCAAATCTCCCCCACCCAGAGTGTGGGGGCATAAGTCGGGAACCGTCTGTGGCCATGTCCACAGCCGGCCCCTTGGTCAAATCTCCCCCACCCAGAGTGTGGGGGCATAAGTCGGGAACCGTCTGTGGCCATGTCCACAGCCGGCCCCCTGGCCAAATCTCCCCCACCCAGAGTGTGGGGGCATAAGTCGGGAACCGTCTGTGGCCATGTCAGCCGGCCTCCAGGCCAAACCTCCCCCACCCAGAGTGTGGGGGCATAAGTCGGGGAGCCGTTCGTGGCCATGTCCACAGCCGGCCTCCTGGCCAAATCTCCCCACCCAGAGTGTGGAGGCATAAGTCGGGAACCGTCTGCGGCCATGTCCACAGCCGACCCCCTGGCTAAATACCCCCCACCCAGAGTGGGAGGCATAAGTCAGCATAAGGGTAAACAGGCAAATTAGCAATCCAAAAATAAAACAGAAAACATAAAAGACAAAGCACAAATAAGCAATCCAAAAGACAAAGGCGTCAGAAGCGCCAGGCGTTTGTTACAATAAGGAGTCAAAATAAGGCTACGATTGTTTAAAAATCGGCAGCCGTCCCCAAAGGATCAAGCGCCACCTACAAACCCGACAAAAAGGAGAAACAATGAAGCATGGAGGGCAAGCCTATGCCTAAACCTCAAAAGGGTAGGTGCGAGGAGATCCACAAAAAGCCTCAAGAGGGGGCAGAAGAGTTAGCAGTGTCTGCCGGCTCTTCTGCCGCCCCCTCCTCTCTCTCCCTGAGGGTACATGAGGCACAGGAGGACGACGGCCCGAGTTCCTATTTCGGGGAGGACGGATGTTCCGCCACCAGCGACCCATCCTCTTCATCTTGAAGGCGCTTATATATCGGATTGTACCGATCAAAGTCAAAGCCGGAATCATACTCAAGGAGGGCTCTGGACGTCAGGGCGACAACGGCCTTCATCCCATCACCAAAAGCTGCCTCACCGTCCTTCTCCAGGTCGGCAATCTCCTTGGACTTCTCCTCCAATCCCTTCTCAGCCACCACCAGCTTTGACTGAAGAGACTCCATCTCGGCACGAGCAGACTCCATCTCGGCACGAACATATGCCATTTCGGCACGGGCCGCCTCCAACTGCCCCTCCAGGGCTTTTCTGGACGGCTCACAAGAAGAGTGGGCCCCCCGGAGGGTCTCCAATTCCGTACGACCGGCCGCCTCTTACTCGTCAGCTTCCAACCTTAGCTGCCTCTCCACCTCCAGCTTTGACTCTGCCTCCTGCAATCGGGCCATCAGCCTCGCGCCCTCCTCCGCCGCCTTCTTGATCTTGATACTGGCTTGAACTACCCTGGACAAGTCCTCTCCCATGCCACGGTAGACGGTGTCCAATTGGGCGAGAGTCTGGATCCGATCAACGGGCGAAACATCCCCCTCCAGCATCTTGTAAAAGGAAAGGTCAGACAAAGAGGGGAGCGACGCATCCACGGCGGCGGCAACATCGCGCATAGTCTCCCGATCTTAGGAAGCCTCCAGTCGGCCGGCCACATCCCCCGGGTCGGAGGACGGCTCAAGAGCCGTCGCCGGATCAGGAAGAGTGGCAATAGTAACAGCCGGGGAACTCGTTGTCCTCGGAGAAGTGACAGCCTCAGAATCCCCAACATCGATCGGCACGCCGGCCACACTCCTGGCAGCCTCGTGGGCGGCAGAGGATGACCCCAGGGCCTGTCTCTTCGGGGCGGAAACCCCGCCGAAGTCTGGAGCATCCCTCCTTACCCGGCCAAATCTCGACTTCCGGTAGGTCATAATCGTCGGCCGATCAAGGGGGTAAGCCGGCGGCGTAGTAATAAGCGGTCAGAGAGAAGGATCCAACCCAAGCAAGTCAATCTCCTCGGGTGTCCAAGAGGTCGCCGACCTGCTGCCTGCAAAATTAGGCAGAAAAAAGGGCAAAGGGTTGAGGGTCTGATTGCTATCAAGAAAGGTGGACAACACAAGAGAATAGGTGGGTCGCCAAATACCTGGGCCGGCGACAGGAACGCTCATGCCCACCCGTTCCAAGAAATCATTCCTCGTAATCAAATCATAATGGGGCAACCAGATTGAAGGGGCGGCCACCCTCTCCTTACCAACCCACTTCATGACGGCGGGGAAGGCACCGACAATCTCCTTGTCCGGCTGTCCCAAGCTGGACTCCCTCAAATCCAGGCAACGCCCCATCTCCTCATCACTCTCCATGTTAATACGCAAATCCGACTGGAATAGCCGGGAAACAACCCAGGGTCGAGCCGAACACACATACAAGAAGGCGCCCTTCCACTTATGGCAGTTCGACAGTATGGGGTAGGAAGTAACATATTTGCCTCGCCGACCCAAGGCCCAGTAGGAAGAAGACGACACCGATTTGAGGTGCGTCATAAACCTAAACGCCTCCACCGAAGGCCGCCACTTCCTAAACCGACACACCCAACAGAATGAGATAATGGCGCGAAAAGACTGAGGAGTCAGCTGACCCAACGCCAACTTCATCCGGCAAAACACCTCTTCCACAAAGGGGTCAAGGGGGAAACGCAGACCAAACTTCAGAGATTCCACCGACACCCCCAAACACCCCTCAGGGGGAGAACAAATTGACTGACCAGGCTCCGGCAACATATATTCATAGCCCTCCTCAAGAGGATAGAGCTCCCTGGCGGCATCAAGACCACCGACATCGATCACCTTCTGACGCCAACCCTCATCCACCAATGTATTGGCATGGCGGAGGGGAAGGCGACCACTATCAACGTCACCCGTCGGCCCCCCCACCGGCCCAGATATAGAGGCCGAGCGACGGGAAGAAGACCCTCCCGCCTCAAAGGACTCCTCCAGACGAGAGGCGCCTTTCTGGAGACAGCGGCGTAAAACCATAGTTTGCCCACAGCATTATCTCCCCCAGAAACATCAGAAGACGACACCCCTTCGCCGCCCCTCCGCAGAAATAAAGGTCAACCCTCCTCGAGGGGGCCCACCAGCAGAAATACGCAGGTTCCGGAGAGGCCTCGCAAGAAGGGGCTCTACCTCCTCTAAAGACTCACCAGAGGAGGCGTCGCCTTCACCGGATCCGCTGACCTGGACTCCGTCGTACGTCGACATCACCTCATCGTCCTCTTCCTCAAAGCGAACATGCCGGGAACGGGTGGACATGATGCGGAAGCAAAGGAATAAACAAAAGACAAAATAGAATAGAAAACTAACCTAAAAAGAATGCCGGCAAAATCTAGAACTCCCGCGGAAGGAGACGGCGACTTAATAGGAGGTGAAAAGGGTAGAAGAAGTGTGCTTTGGCTCTTAGTGAGAGATTGGGAAGGCAAATAAGAACAAATGAAGGGGGGAACCCCTATTTATACAAATGGGGCATCCTTGGGCCACCCACAGAAATAACTGACAAGGGACAAATGGCATTCAATGCAACTTGAGCGCAGAATACGAAAAGACAACACAAAGGAGGAGGCAGACAAGTTGAAAAGCGTAATCATTAACAGAAGGCACAAGGGCCCACATATAATAAACAGTCAGCATACACCCGAACACCCTACCATCCACAGGCTAAGGGAACCGGCATCCCGATAATACAAAGCCGGTATCCGAGAATCAAAAACAGGGGGAGCCGGTAACCCCCAAAAATAAAAAAGACTACATTAACCGACTAAAAATGGAAAAACTACCTACAATAAGCAAGAGCGGGACGAAAGCCGAAGACCACCCGCGAAGCACCGTCAACATAGCCATACCCCCAAAACCACACCACCTTCCCACCTGCTGACCTCAACCGGCAAAACGAGGTCCAACCAAAGAAAGAGGCCCTAATCCATATCCTCCCCGTCGGTATCCTCATCAGGAAGGGAGGAAGCAGAACTAGCGGAGGAAGACGAAGAGGCAGGAGAAGAAGGAGGGGCACGAGTCCCGCGGGGGATGTTGAAACCCTCCGCCATTTCACCCGATGAATCGCTGGAACAGAGGGGCCCGGCCGTCCACGACGGCGGAGAGGAGCGGCTGCTCGAGGAAAAGGAGCCGGAGGAACCACCAGAGGAGGGACATTCTGGGTCAACATCCGGCTCTGAAACGCCGAAATGCACCCTAATCCTTCGACGACGGCGATCACTACCACCGTCGGAGGAGCGTCCAGCAACCTCCCTAGCGGGAGGAGCAGGAAGAGAGGGAGTCGCGTCGGCAGCGGGAGGAGCAGGAAGAGAGGGAGTCGCATCGGCAGGGGGAGGAGGAGCCGAGTCGACAGGAGTCCGTGGACGCGATTGAGGCCCCCGGGAAATCCAACACCCCAGCTTGGGTTTTGAAGTCTCCGGAGAGGGAGAACGCTTCCTGCGCCGGACGGGAGAACTAGGGTGCATTACGACGGACGGAGGAGAATTGCTGCCAGAGGACGACATTGCTGAATTAAGTTTTGAAAAGAGGAAGTGGAAAAATGATGCCAAAAATGGCAAAAAATGGAGGCATTATATAGGGATACTCAACCATGCATGCACCCCATTTAATGCATACAACCACCCAACAACCTAGGGAAGACAAAAGGTCATCATTACCTCTAGGCACACCCTAGGCGCAGTTAAGGAAGGTGAACAGACTCTACGCAAAGCACCGACGGTCCTGTGACGCCTCACCCAGAGACTGTTCACTAGAGTCGGCCTACGGCGTTCTTCGACAGACGTCCAGCGCTGGAGCAATTGATGGGGGTCGGCGTCCCAGGAAGCCGAAAGCCGGCAATTTGGAGGCATCCTGCAGACTTTGGACCATCTCCCGCCGGCTCCCTCCGGTAGAGGGAGGCGCCGGCCCGGCCAGCAGAGGGGTAATCGGCTTACACTCCTCTGAGCCCTATAAATACACCTAAGAATCACCATAAGAAGAAAAACAAAATATCTACAACACTTAATCTCTCAAAAAGCTAAGTAATACCCTCCATAATCCTATCTCTATTCCTAGACCGACTCGTCTGACTTGAGCGTTGGAGGGGTTACCTCGGACACCCTCCGAGGCCCTTGTGTACCCCTTGTGCAGGTCCGGAGCCGTCGGGTCAGCCCAGGGCGGAGAGGAAGATTGTCGGTTACCGCCGGTTGGAGGTTCGTGATTGTTTGATACCCAAACAGTATGTATTTTATATAATTGTAATTTCAGTCATATTTAAGTTTCTTTAGTATTTTTTACATTCGTTTATGTATTATAATATAGAGTAAATTAGTAACTTTCAAAATGTTTTATTTTGATAAAACTTCACTTATTATTTTTATATAGGTAGAAATTTATAAATTTCATTTTCTAAAAGAAATGAATTTATTTGATTACGAAATTTTTACACAACATTTATAAATATTTTAGAAAATGATTTTACGTCAAATTTTAAGTACGACTTAATTTATATATTCTTTTAGAAATTTTTATATTTTACGGAAACTTTAAATTTTAAAAATGATAAAACTCTAAATTTTGAAATAGTATTTTATTATACTTTAATTTTATTTTAATATAAAACCTCTTTTAAAGAAACTCTTATTTTTAAAAAAAGAAGTTATACGATATTTGGGATATAATGTTTTCGGTGACACTTGAGGATTAAAGTAACATGTTGTCACACTGAAGTAAGAATTTGAGGATTTGACTGTTTCAAATGAGTCCGACCAATTATTGAATGTCACCAAATAATGTACTACTTGTTCACGGGCGGCTTTTATATAAAGTTTACGATGCGAGTCTGGGACGAATAGCTTGTGTTGGATCCTACCATGCGTGGTGTTTCGACTGCACTTGTAATGAAAAGCAGACTCGAAGGCTGCGGTCCGAGAGTCGACCTAGTGTTTAAGGTAGTCGTCCTACGGCAGTGAGTTCTGCGGTTCAAGAGTCTGCGTAGGGTATGTGGCGCACATATAGACAAGTACTTGATCAGTATTACCACCTAGGTAGCGGGGGCAGAACAGGATTCTGAAAACTGCGGGTTCCCTCTTGGTGATGCAGAGAATGTAATCATCAGCTTTCATTTCAGCCCAGAGCCCCGTTTGAATAAACGTATAATATAATAGAAGTTCGGGCCCAATTGAGCCTTATGGGTGAGATGTAAACCTCATAAGATCGGTTCGGTCTACGAGTCGGTACTACGGTTACTTCTATTGGTGAGATGCAAGCCAATATGGAGTAGCGGTGTTACTAGGAGCCACGACTCGTGTGTTTATTCTCTGTTTACGTGAAAAATGATTTTAAAATCAAATGGCTGCCAATGTCTCATCTTTTAAACTTTACCGTTTTCATCACCTCACATATTGGTTAATTGAATTAAAGGAAACTATCTGTTACGTGATATCCTTTAATATTTTTATAAGCATATTATTTGTTATTCACATGATTATCTTATGTGTATGAGGTGATATTAGTTGAACGGTTTGGTTGCTGTCCCGCTCAGTGGTCTCTCTACTCTATGTATTTGTGCAGGTCTAAGACGTTGGGGAATCAAGCGAGAGAGATTTAATAATATGTTTAGTAAAAAAAATGAAATTTATATTCTGTACTAAGTGAATCAAGACTATGTAATTAATAGTCGTTTATTACTGTAAGGATCCGTAGCGATCCGGATTTATTTACACTCTGATATAATTTTAATTAAATGACTTAAATAACTTTCCGCATTATCTATTATTTTAAGTCATCAAAAATCCGGGTTGTTATAGTTGGTATCAGAGCGACCTTGTAACCGTAAGTGAGGATTGAGCTTCATTTACCTAACGAGGAGCGCGCCTGGGTAGACTTACTAAAATATTAATACAATATTAGATCACTAAAATGAGAGATTCACTTAGAAACAATTAGGATCCTATGAAATAATTTATCGGGGTAGAATTGTCATTAAGGAGAAACGCGATGTCTTTAAATTTGTACCTGTATAATTGTTGGCATGCTATCTGCATAATTGTTTATAAATTGACTGCCTAACTTTAGCCTATTGGCTAGTTTAAAAATATTTTTGATCAATACGATGACTAAGAAGGAAGACGTTGACATTCAGAGCCATCAACCGCTCGAGAAGTGGACATCGGTATTGCGGAGCACAAGTGAAGGCTTATCTAATTCAACTATAGGAGCCAACTCAAACTGAATCACGTTAAAGAATCGAGTCAAGTCATCATGTCAAGATGGAGCACACATAAAGATCAAGTACGTGCTGACGCGTGTAATATAGTATACCTCGAGTCCTAGCCATGTGTCGACTTATATCTAATCGAGACTCTAGTGACCTACATACCTACTTACCTCGTATATCAGAGATCACGTGTTTACTTACCCTGTATCATTTCGAGAACGAACCCTTTTGTCTATATTAATTTCTCAAATAAATACCTTCGACCATATCTTCAAATTTTGTTCATCCTATTGTTACTTCCTTCATTTTTTAAAACCAGTTAACCTGAATTTCACCTTCAGCTTTAACCTTAAACCTTTAAATTATGACCTATTTACTTAAACCGAGCTATTTCATATTTCCACTTTTTGTGATTGGATATCATTCTCGTTGATTCACCAAGTTAAGACATTTCTTGAATTGATCATCATGATAATCCTTTGTTCCTATTCTATTGATTTCCTAACGTTATGGTGACATTTGTTAGCTTGACTTCATATTATAACAGGACCCAATTCAACCTCATGACCAATTGGTCTTGACTTCTGTTGACTTTCAATCAACCTATTGATCTATTAGATATTCTTTAAATCAATCTATCACAATTTTATCCAGATATCTGAGAAATTTGAACCTCATACAGTTGATTTTCACTTTCACACATACTCTCCAATACCCAGCTTGATTTTAAAATTTCTTTTTGACAAATACCAACTTCATCTCCTCTTATCATCGAAAGAGAACATCTATGGTAGAGTGCTATGTCATTCTATTAATAAAATTGTCATATTCATTCACACCCTTTCTAATTCTTATGACTTTCACTTTGTTTCCTGGATTCTTGTTTTAACCTACCTTACCTTCATACTTAGTCTTGAACTTTTTGCCATGTGTCTCCGGTCGAGTAAACATTAACCAGTCTTACTTACGTAGACTAGGATAGAAATTTTGTTTAGAACCGCTGACACTATGGTATAGTACTAACACGAGAACGTAGATGGCGCACCAAATATGCACGAAGCAAAGAAAGAACTTTACAAAATCATACAGAAGCACAAACCGCAACAAGATGAACCTGTTCGAGTTATTTGCAAAGGATGTCACCAAGAAACTTCAATACAGAAGCATGATCATGGACTATGCCAGGGAGATGACCACCGAGATCGTTATGCTAAGAACGTTACTAACCTAATATTTGTTCTGCTTACTAAAAATTGTCCCGACCACAGAACACTTACATAATTGGGGACTTTGAGTCACATTTTTGGATAGGTCTTATGTGTTAACCTTGCAGAGCAGTAACCTATCACGAGACTAAGACCATAGTATTCTTACCTAAGTCTTAACCACCCTATTATGAGAAGAGAGAGTATACTTTTGAAGTCGAGTGATATTTGTGATGATCAATATCTTTTTGGGGGAGCTAAGTATTTGAGAATGCTAAGAGAACGATCATAGATCAAAATTATATTTTGAGGCTTACCATTATATACATCGAATGTTATTTTGAGGAATTATATGTTGAACATACCTTGTCGGATCTGTAGATCCAATTGATTGATTGAATGATTTGTAAACAATATTTTGGAGAATCCCTAGGAAATGCCGTATATACTTTTGGAAGACATATTTTTGTTGAATAATGATTGATAGTATTGCAAACCTAAGTGTCATGGTTGTAAAGGAAACTTGTGAACCAAGGAATTTTGATCTGAAGTTAAGATTAACCCGTTGTTTGAAGAATAAAACAACAAAGAGAGAATTTTGAAATTTTGAGAAATTTAGAAAACCAAAAGGAGAAATTGAGGATTAACCCTGTCATAACCGACAAAAATACTTGAGGATCAACCTTAGAGATCAGCCTTGTTGACGAAAAATGTTGATGTCGTCATGCTAATCTTCTTTAATGGATTTTTATGTTACGAGAAACTTGTAATACCCATAAAACAACACTTTTCAATTTTAAGGAATATAAACATCATGATGTTTTGGAGATAAGGCAAACCATAAACCAAATCTCGAGAATGACCCGAGATTGAATAGTGTCACTGTATGGGAATTTAGAATCTACAGTTGATCAATAATACCTACCATACTGATTTGGGATCTACGACCTTTGTAAAACTTGGCAGAGAGGTCAGATATACGAGCAGACCACTTGCAAGCCGAGTCATTTTTGCGAGAGGAACCCTAACACTTCATTTTATTTGTGTGGTGTCTTGAACTTCGTTAATTGCCTAAGTTATGCCTGAAATTTCGAGGACGAAATTGTTTTAAGGGGGGTAGATTGTAATACCCCGTATTTTTCAAATAGTGTTAAAAATTTTAAACATTTATTTAAACCAAGTTTAACGTTTGAAAAATTATTTTTCGTGAATAAAATATTTTATTTTCGTTAAATTAAAAATTATTCCGTTATAAAAACATGAGTATTTATTTATCGATTTATTAAAAAAAATTATCTTTCATTAAATAAAGTTTAAAACTCGAAAATATATTTTTATAATGAACTGTTGTTTTGACATTTTCTCGTCTCGTAAAAATTTAATAATTTATTGAATTTTTAAAATAATGATTACTTATAACTTTTGTCTCATTATACAATTACCGTCTATTTTACTTACCGTCTCACAAATTCTTTTTAAAAAAATAAATTTTACGGTTTCCATTATTTTAATTTTCATAATCTTATATTCCAACTTTTTATGAAAGAAAGAAAGACGTTTGTACAATAAACGGACCGGAACTCAGGAAACTGGTACATCCTAATATATATCTCCCACGTCCTACATACTCCCACATCTAATTTTAGGAGACCTTGACACTAATCTAACCTATCATGCCACTAACTTAGCCTACATTAACCTAGCTAATCCAACACTTACACCTACAATACACTACAACCCTACATATACTACACCTCTACTTCCTCATCCTATATATACTACGTATATTATTACCACTACATACATACACTCATAAATCTTACTACCACTACATACATATATATACTAAGAGTAGTTACATACTACGTACTACTCCTCCTATATACTACATACTACGGAGTACTTTATTACGTACTACTTCTACTTACTATAGTATACTACATACTCCGTACTAAATATTATATTTACTCCCTCGTCCTTCTATATAATTGGAGCATCGGGAATGAGGAGTTGTCCAGTAATTGACGGAATCATTTTTCTAGAACCGTATTTGGGTCAAATCATTTCGACCCGAAAATTTCTTTAAAGGAGGAAAAAGACGTCTTTTCTTACGTAGACGATATTATTGACCTGTCGACTTTTTATTCTTAATAACGTTAATAAATATTCCGTAATAGCTATTAAGGTAACCAAACTTTTCTTCTAACAACATTTGTTATATATAAGTATATTGTGTTAGTAATTTAATAAATCGCTTATTTAAATATTTAGGCTTATTTGTATGACTAAATTAATTATATATAAAAAAATGTTACGTGATATTCTATTTGGGTTATATATTTATTTACGACTAAATTCAACTCGACTAAACTATCACTTGTTTAATTTATTTATTTATCACCTTTACATTTCTATTTATATGAGAAAGTGAGAAAATGAATAAAAGAACTTAAAATGATAAAAATTTACTTATATCATTTTCATTGTATTTCATATGTATGTTTAATTCTATTTGTTATGTATGTTTACTCTATGTACTTTATATTTTGTATGTATTTTATATAATTGTAATTTCAGTCATATTTAAGTTTCTTTAGTATTTTTTACATTCGTTTATGTATTATTATAATATAGAGTAAATTAGTAACTTTCAAAATGTTTTATTTTGATAAAACTTCACTTATTATTTTTATATAGGTAGAAATTTATAAATTTCATTTTCTAAAAGAAATGAATTTATTTGATTACGAAATTTTTACACAACATTTATAAATATTTTAGAAAATGATTTTACGTCAAATTTTAAGTACGACTTAATTTATATATTCTTTTAGAAATTTTTATATTTTACGGAAACTTTAAATTTTAAAAATGATAAAACTTTAAATTTTGAAATAGTATTTTATTATACTTTAATTTTATTTTAATATAAAACCTCTTTTAAAGAAACTCTTATTTTTAAAAAAAGAATTTATACGATATTTGGGATATAATGTTTTCGGTGACACTTGAGGATTAAAGTAACATGTTGTCACACTGAAGTAAGAATTTGAGGATTTGACTGTTTCAAATGAGTCCGACCAATTATTGAATGTCACCAAATAATGTACTACTTGTTCACGGGTGACTTTTATATAAAGTTTACGATGCGAGTCTGGGACGAATAGCTTGTGTTGGATCCTACCATGCGTGGTGTTTCGACTGCACTTGTAATGAAAAGCAGACTCGGAGACTGCGGTCCGAGAGTCGACCTAGTGTTTAAGGTAGTCGTCCTACGGCAGTGAGTTCTGCGGTTCAAGAGTCTGCGTAGGGTATTTGGCGCACATATAGAAAAGTACTTGATCAGTATTACCACCTAGGTAGCGGGGCAGAACGGGATTCTGAAAACTATGGGTTCTCTCTTGGTGATGCAGAATGTAATCATCAGCTTTCATTTCAGCCCAGAGCCCCGTTTGAATAAACGTATAATATAATAGAAGTTCAGGCCCAATTGAGCCTTATGGGTGAGATGTAAACCTCATAAGATCGGTTCGGTCTACGAGTCGGTACTACGGTTACTTCTATTGGTGAGATGCAAGCCAATATGGAGTAGCGGTGTTACTAGGAGCCACGACTCGTGTGTTTATTCTCTGTTTACGTGAAAAATGGTTTTAAAATCAAATGGCTGCCAATGTCTCATCTTTTAAACTTTACCGTTTTCATCACCTCACATATTGGTTAATTGAATTAAAGGAAACTATCTGTTACGTGATATTCTTTAATATTTTCATAAGCATATTATTTGTTATTCACATGATTATCTTATGTGTATGAGGTGATATTAGTTGAACGGTTTGGTTGCTGTCCCGCTCAGCGGTCTCTCTACTCTATATATTTGTGCAGGTCTAAGACGTTGGGGAATCAAGCGAGAGAGATTTAATAATATGTTTAGTAAAAAAAATAAAATTTATATTCTGTACTAAGTGAATCAAGACTATGTAATTAATAGTCGTTTATTATTGTAAGGATCCGTAGCGATCCGGATTTATTTACACTCTGATATAATTTTAATTAAATGACTTAGATAACTTTCCGCATTATCTATTATTTTAAGTCATCGAAAATCCGGGTTGTTACAGAGGGCACAGCGAAACAAAATTAAGAACTGTGAGAAGGAGGGGAAGGCAAACCCGACACATCATCGGGGTTCTCAGTTTTCGTTCCTTCGTGCCAAGAGGGTGTGATTTCTATTAATATCGTATTGTTACTTAAATTATCATAAACTATGTTCGCATAATATTTATTCGCCTAACGTTCGTACTCATTTAATAGCTACAAGCTGAACTTGGGAGGACGCCAACCGTGCCCGAGCTATTCCTGGACATGCACGGGAAGACCGATGACAAAGGGACTAGTTTTATGACGAGGAAAGATCAGGCAATCTGGGTGAGTACTAACTATTTCAAATAAATTAACTTTGTCTATACTTTAGGTGGTAGATAACTATCTTTAATGATTTTATCTAATAATAACTTGAATTGAAATCGTTGTTGTGTACGCAGGATGCCTACCAAAAAGAGCAAGCGAACCTCGAGACTACTCCTGATGCTACTGAAGTCAACCTGAATCGGACTTTTTTCAAGGTCGTCTCGGGGTACAAGAAAGGAAGTGTGTACGGTGTAGGAAATGCACACGGTATGTACTTCACACCTCCCCCACTGCGTCTCGGCACCTCTACACAGATGGAGTACACGCCGGCCGGTTCTCAGCAGCCTGACCCGGAAAAGGAGCAAATGAAGGAACAGCTGACACAGCGGCAACAACAAATGAAGGAACAGCAAGAGCAGATAATGAAAATGCAGGAACAGATGGTCATGTTTCAGGCCATGTTTGAGAGATGCAACAAACGTCGTCCCCCATCCCCTCAAGACGACAGAGACCCTTTTAACGGGGATGGTGGTAACTCTGTTGCTTCAGCTAGCTTCACAGTTAGCTGATTGTTTTTTGTTGTTGTTGTTGTAACTGGATTTATGGATTATGTATCTTCGAACTAGTTTAGACTTATGTACCTTTAAACCGTATGTTAAAACTTTTTTATATGAATGTTTTTTGAGCATAAATGTGGCGAGAGATGAAGTGTTTTGGTTGATTGAGAGTGAATGAGATTGAGGTATTGTGGATGGTTGACAGTTGTGGTTGGTTGAGAGTTGTGGATGTGGTTTATTTTGCAGGTTTTGGCTAGACATCGAACGCATGTTTACAGCCATGCAACAGCATACATGGCGTCCAATAACGAACGCCATGCCAGACGCCAGAGGAAGCTAAAATCGAAGAAAATTGGCAGCTATTCAGGGGATATGGCGTCCGACTGTGGACGCCAGTTACCCCTGGATGGTGTCCACAGTCGAACGCTGACTGTGGACGCCATCCATGGGTAACTGGTGTCCACATTCGGATGCCAAATATGGCGTCCGCAGTTAGACGCCCATTTTCTTGGCGTCCAATAGTGGACGCCCGTTTTAAAAATGGGCGACCGGTCGTGGCTTCCACTTCCTGGCGTCTGTTTGCGGACGCTCGTCCCCGTATAGCGTCCACTAACGGAAGCCACTGGATGGACGCCTAGGGCACCTTTTCTTGTAGTGGACGTTGAGTACGTTCTCCTAATCATTACCGCAACAATACATTCGTTTTTGATCTGTCTTTACAGTAATCATTCTACGACAGTGGTAATTTATTTTTCTTCATATCACAGCTGTTGCCAGATTCCTTGCACGTTGTGGAGCCCTCATTCCGTCGATCTGCCGGATCTTATTAAGAATCAGCCTCAACTAGAACAGTCTTAGGTGGTCGTTTTGCAGTGCGTTGAAGTGCGCAAATATGATGGATGGCGGTTGTAGACGACTTACAATGCAACTAAGATCCACTTTGGTCTTGACATACCTGAGGTCGTGGCCTTCTGTACCAGGTTTGCATTCACCTCATTTCATGATTTCTATCACCATGTTTCAATGTGTCTTATATAGAAATTAAGTAAGAGTGTAATCCTCATAATGTCGTCGCAGTATCTCAACTCCGGCACCTAGCAACTCCCTTCATATAATAGACAAGGTTGACGAAGAGGAGGAGATAGAAATCCTGACAGTAGACAATATCAAAACGATTAACGAGATTAAGGAGAATGAGAAGGTACTCTAACCATCTTGCGTTTATAATATTTTTTTTCAATATGAACGTTATCATATCATTTTTCCCTTATTCATTTGTCGCAATGATATAGTCTGGGTACTTTTACACTTATGATCGAATTATCGACCTAGAGTGCTCAAGTGGGTGGTACTACAACAATTGCAATAGGTGTCATTCCAAGGCATTGAAGAATGAGCAGGGTCGTTGGATGTGCACTAGGACGGGCTACGATGGAAACATTAACGGCTACAACTCAAGTGAACCAAGGTCAGCTTCCCATTAGCATCTTATGTAACACTCCGTGTTTAATAAACGTATATAAAAAAAAATTATCTTTCGTTAAACAAAGTTTAAGACTCGGAAATATTTTAATAGTAAACCGTCGTTCTTACAAATTAAAAATATTTTCTCATCTCGTAAAATTTTAAAATAAATTACCGAAGTTTTTATATAACATTTTAGAATCCCGTTACACGAAGACATGAACAGGACTACGAAATGATGTTTATAAACTTGTCGTAAAATTTATTTAAGATAATTAGAACCTAATACTCCGTAATATTTGCTTATAGTTATTGTCTCATGATACTATTTATCGTCTGTTTTACTTACCGTTGCACAAATATTTTTTAAAATAAATTTTACGAATTCCATTATTTTAATTTTGTAATCTTATATTTTAACTTTTTAGGAAGAAAGAAAGACGTTTGTACGATGAAGGTACTAAATAAACAGTCATTTTTTTAAAACCTTACACGACATGCATACATGCATGCTAGGCAAGGAAAGGGGGGGTTATTTAGTAGCGAGTGTTGATACCTACCTAGGCCTACATGCAGGTAATACCCACCAAAATTTCACTATAAATACCTCCTTCTACATGGTAACATACGTGAATTTTACGGAGTCTTTTTCGCTATACCGTATTACTTACGTAAGTACCTTTACGTCTATTTACGACTCCTCAAACCTTTCATCTTATTAGTCTATTTTACTTACTGTACTTATTATTTTACTTTTATTATTTTAGTAATGTCAGATTCTAATTAATTTATTTTCTTTTGTATGGGTAAACGTATTATTTTAGAAGAAGGAGGATAAGAAATTCTCAACTTCGACGACATCATCGACCCAGACAAACTTTAGCTTTTAATATAATTAATAAATAGTAGCTATTAAGTTAACCAAACTTTTCTTTTAACAACATTTTCTATATATAAGTATATTTATGTTACTAACTTAATAATTTGCTTAATTAAATATTTAGGCTTATTTGTATGACTAAATTACTTATGTATATAAAAAAAAATTACGTGACATTTTATTTATGTTATGTATTTTGTTTATGACTAAATTTAACTTAACTAAATTATCACTTGTTTAATTAATTTATTTATTACCTTTACATTTCTGTCTATATGAAAAATGAGAAAATGAATAAAAGAACTTAAAATGATAAAATTTACTTATATCATTTTCATTGTATTTTATTTAGTTCTATTTGCTATGTATATTTATTCTATGTACTTTATATTTTGCATGCATATGTTTTATATAATTTTAATTTCGGTCATATTTAATTTTCTTTAGTACTTTTTCATTTGTTTATATATTATAATAATAGAGTAAATTAGTAACCTACAAAATATTTTATTTTAATAATACTTTACTTATTATTTTATATAGATAAAATTTTATAAATTTCATTTTCTATAATAAATGGATTTATTTTATTCTGAAACTTTTACACGACATTTATAAATATTTAAAAAAATGATTTTACGTCAAATTTTGTAAATCGACTAAGTATGACTCAAATTATATTTTCAGAAACTATAAATTTTAAAATAATATTTTATTATTATTGTACCTTAAATTTTATTTTTATATAAAACTTCATTTAAAAGAATTTAATATTTAAAAAAAATAAGTTATACGATATTTGGAATATAATATTTCGGGTGACACTTGAGGATTAAAGTATAATGTTGTCACACTGAAAGTAAGAATTTGAGGATTTGACTGTTTCAAATGAGTCCGACCAATTATTAAAGGTCACCAAATAAAATATTACTTGTTCACGGACGACTTTTATATAAGGTTTACGATGCGAGTCTGGGACGAATAGCTTGTGTTGGATTCTACCATATGTGGTGTTTCGACTGCACTTGTAATGAAAAGCAGACTCAGAGGCTGCGGTCCGAGAGTCGACCTAGTGTTTAAGGTAGTCGTCCTACGGCAGTGAGAGCTGCGGTTCAAGAGTCTGCGTAGGGTATGTGCGTATGTATAGAGAAGTACTTGATCAGTATTACCACCTAGGTAGTGGGGGCAGAACAAGATTTTGAAAACTGCGGGTTCCCTCTTGGTCATGCAAAGAATGTAATCATCGGCTTTCATTTTGCCCAGAGCCCCGTCTGAATAAACGTATAATATAATAGAAGTTCGGGCCCAATTGAGCCTTATGGGTGAGATGTAAACCTCATAAGATCGGTTCGGTCTACGAGTCAGTAACACGGTTACTTCTATTGGTGAGATGCAAGCCAATAGGGTGTAGCGGTGATATTATGAGCCACGACTCGTGTGTTTATTCTCTATTTACGTGAAAATGATTTTAAAATCAAATGACTGTCAATGTCCCATCTTTTAACTTTACCGTTTTCATCCCCTCACATGTTGGTTAATTGAATTAAAGGAAACTATTTGTTACGTGATATCCTTTAATATTTTTGTAAGCATATTATTTGTTATTCACATGATTGTCTTATGTGTATGAGGTGATGTTAGATGAACGAGTTGGTTGTTGTCCCGCTCAGCGGCCACTGTTTTATTTTTTGCAGGGCTAAGACATTGGGGAATCGAGCGAGAGAGATTTAATAATATGTTTGTATAAAATACAATTTATATTATGTACTAAGTGAATCAATACTATGTAATTAATAGTCGTTTATTGTAAGGATCCGTAGCAATCCGGATTTATTTACACTCTGATATAATTTTAATTAAATGACTTAGATAACTTTCCACATCATCTATTAGTTTAAGTCATCGAAAATCCGGGTTGTTACATCTTACCCCATTCGTGACTTATCCATCTCTTTTATATTTAGTCGACAAACTACGTAGTGTTCATTGTGAACCACAAAATTGCAGGTTCCAAGTCAAGTTTTTGGTATCAGACTTTGGTGATGAGAAAATTCTTTTCGTGGATTTTGATAACCAAATTGGGGAGTTCATCGACCCATCTGCCAAACAACTGAGAGATAGGCTTGAACAGGTAACGACTTTCACTTAATTAAGTTCGCAGAAATTAGGTTCCCGAGATTGCAGGTACGTACGTTCACATTGATTTATATAAAACGAACTTTAGTTTCCATTTTGTTCACTGCTTTCTTCCACAACTTTGAAAGGAGGGGGAGCAGGACGCCATACCAGACGAACTTGAGATTTTCATCAACAAAAATTTCGTCTTCAAAATTCATATTAGCGAAAGGTACAACGTCGAACAGGGCTCACATTCCTACACTATAACAAAGATGAGTGATGACCCTGATATGATGGATAGCTGGATGGTGAAGTGCAATGAGAGGGTCAAGGTTAACTTTTCGAACAAAGTTATTTACCTTCTTTAATTTCCCTTCATTTGCCATGTTACTCAAACTGCTTCTCTTGATACAGCGTGATATGGCAATGCTAAGGAATAGCACTAAACAAATTGCAACTATCACACAGTCCGCACAGGTACATTATTTACCTAATAATGGTACGTCTTGCAAAAGTAGCTTGCTAATTTTACTTACAGCTTGGGACACAGTCTTAAAAATTGGAACGGTTGCTCACAATATAGTAATGAAACTGCAGAAACAGCTGGAACACTTGAGGGCCTCCGCTAGCAAAGACAACGATGAAGGTGCTCTGTCAAACATTTTTACACCGACTAATGAGGTCAGTATCCAAAATCACGAGGTTACACTACTTGCACATGTATTCACTTAATGTATAACATCCACTCATTCTTAAACTTTTCATCACGTACAGGTTGCTGATATTTTTTCCCCTGCTTCGACATCCAAAGTTACTCCTAAGAAGAGGACTATTCCCGCTATTAGTTTCAACTTGGAAGATGCATTGTCTGTCGATACAAAGTCGTCGACAAAGGTCATCGAAAGCAACAAGAAGGAGAAGCGAAGCTGATTTTACGTCCTTCGTATGCAAAAACTGGAGTAGAATTTATGTGTTATTGTAACCGGATTAAATTTTTATGTTCCTCCGCACTTCAAACAATGTCGTCTAGATTTGTCATTTTACCGAATCAACATGAAATCATTTCGTAGTTCGACATGCACCCTTTATGTTTCTTTTTTCCCTAATTTCATCCTCCACAAGACGGATAATGTCTAAGTTCCAGTGATCATTTTTTTCGGAATATTAAAGCACTTACTCCTCGAGTTCATATCCTAGGTACTTCTACTATCAAATTTATTTTGTTCGCGAAACCAGCTACGTAACTTACTCACCTACTCTATACACTATAGTGACCTTTCTGATTTATATGTGAACACTACATCTTCCAAGTACGACACACTTAACATCTTCCTTATATACTTTGCTAGGAAAATATTGTCGCACGTAGTCAACTCACACATATACGCTGTTGTTGTACATTTAACAAAGGATCTAATTCTCAAAAAAAAAATAGTGCAAACGTTTGTGTATAAATAATACTCCCTCCGATTCACAAAGATGTTCCCCTTTGTTTAATATATGTGAGGTATATTTTAATCAAAGGGGAAGATCTTTGTGAATCAGAGGGAGTATGATATTGAGATAAGTGCAAATGTTGTCGTAAAATAATATAAATGTTGTCGTTGCATAAATAATAGTGACGTTATGAAAAGTGTAAACGTAACATTTTTAACGGACCTTACTAAAACTTTTTTGCGTAGTATTCTGCAAATTGTCCTCCCCGTAATTTTACAATACAGATTCAGCCGAAATTGTATAAAATAAAAATTGTTTCACAAGCACCGACTCATTGATCATTGTATACATATATTCGATCCTCTAACTTTAATTTGGGAATGCTACAACAATATTTACTTATTATTAAATGCGATCTTTCATGTCACAACAAAAATTTAGAGTCTTAATTGATAAAATAACCAAATTCTACTTATGTTTCCTATGACACCTATGATAAATCACTGACATGTCCATTACAATTCCTCACTCCACATCTTTCGTACATATATATACATACATTGTGCATTGTACGTAAAATCACCAAGTTTTATACACTTTCTCATCAATATATTTACACGCAGTAATGGTACGTTCTTCCACCAACATTCCTTCCAAGTATTCCGTCTCAAATAACGTACAACACGATGACCACGGTAAGACCTCCTTTAACTTATCTACACCCCACACTCTCTTCTTCCCGTTTTGTTCGCCTAGCAAATTGGTCGTCCATATGACACATGTCGAAATAACTCATATCTTTTCATGTGGAAGAAAACGTTGCTCCCACTACCAACGCAAATATAGTATATTATCAAATTCCATATTGGTCGGGACTGCTTCACAGGGTACCCAAGACGTACCAGTTCCTCTCTGATGCACTTGAAACTCCTCCCTGTCACTTTGTTACCTTTCCTCTCATAAGGCAGGTTATGCATTATTATTTGGGGAGGGTAGCAGTACTCAGTAGACATTTTCAGAAAAATGAAGATAAAACCCAATTTATAGAGTGCCAAATTTTACCATGCAATTAACAGATGTTGGTTGGTTGGTTTGACAGATGTAAATTTATGCAACTACAAACAGTAAAAAGTTAACCTAATTAATTACCAATTTGAAGAGCAGTGTTTGCGATGGTCAAACCTCATTAGATTTCTGATCGCCTCCCAAATCGGATCGGTCGTTTAGCGAAGAATGGGGGATCAAACAATATTTATAGACTCGCAAAAACACAAAAACAACTAGTGTATTCGTGGTAAGTCGAGGTCGGTCCACAGGGAACGGAACGTTATTAAGTAAAAAGCAACGTGTTTGGGATCTAGAGAGGGTTTTGAGGGTCGAGTCTATGCTAGAGATGCGGTAAAAGACGAAAATTAAATAACAAGAGAAATGACAAGAGATGATCAATCTAGGAAAAGGTGTTGGGGGGAAAGTCGGAAATCGGAAATTGGGGTCTAAGAAAATTGGAATCGGGTCGGTCACAACATTGGTAAAGGGAAAATGCCACCGTTCGGTTTCTTCACCCAACCCACCTAAAAACCCGCTTTCGCGGCGAAGAAGGGTAAGTCTCAAGTTAAGGTAATTTATACCCAGAGTTTCCCTATATTGATAGAAATGAGTCAAGGTCGGTCTAGTTGGCCGGACTAAAACAACAATGACACAAGAACCTCAAGCAAGATAAACCAACAAGCAAGCAAGCAACCAACCAAAAACTCCTCAATTCAAATAATCTAAGTTCCTTTCCCTAAACCCTCCAACAAGAAATATACTCACACATAATGAGGGAAACTAATAAAACATTAACAAAGGAGAAAATAACTACAACATGCATAATAACTAAATCTAAAGGAAATAACAACAAAACAATAAGGAAATTACGATCCAATAACAATTTAAACACAAAACAATGGAGGAAATTGCAATCAACAAAATAAACTAGAAAACAATCTAGAACAACATAAACGAATTCTAGAGAAATTAACAACACAAAGATGATCAAAATAACAATCAACAAGTTGAAACGTAAAACGAACTAAAAATGATAAAGGAAGATCAACAAAAACGATAATGAAAGAACAATAAAATGAACAATATTGAAAGAACGAAATTAAATCTAACTAGAGATTAGAGAGTGGAAGAGAAATATACCAACTATGAAGATCAACAATAAAGAAGAAGATTGCATAAATAAAAGATGAAGCTTGATGAAGAGGATAAAGGATTTGTCACTAATCCCTTAATAATCTCCAAAAAATTTCAACGAAAACTTGAATTCTACAAAACTTGAATGTAAATCTAGAGAATTGATGATGAAAACTATGAAGAGCTACTTTTGGCTTACTATCTAAGCTATGAAATTATAGAGAACTACTAAATTTACTATTAGAATGATCCACTAATGGATGGTAAGTAGTGTGCTAATGGAGGCATAATGTGCAATTAACTAGGGTATACATATATATAGTAAAGCCTTAATGGATCCTTAACCCAAAGCCCAAATCCAACTTTTTGCTCCATTAGTGAGACAATCACCCTTTAAATCTTCATGAGATGGAACTTCACCCTGTCGTACACGGACCAATACCGTCGGGTGAAACTTCACCTGGTGGTTTCACCTGGTGAACTTCTTCCAGTTTTGCATTTTTGGACACTTTTACCGTCGGGTGAAAGTTTCGCCCGGTGGGTGAAAGTTTCGCCCGGTGGAGAAGCTTTCTGAAAATCTTCGAGGAGGCAATTTAACCGTCGGACGAAACTTCGCCCGGTGGTTTCTCATTGGGTGAAACTTCACCAGATGGTTCTTTGGCTCTTTTCTTGTCTCATTCTTCGTCGTATGATTGGATGACTTTGAACTTTAAGTTGTGTGTTTTGCTTTTCGAACGACATTCCCCTCTCTTGTGCTCGTGGAAGCTCGATCATGCTTTTGGTGCCAAATCCTATCAAAACTGATAGAAAAACTACCAAAAACACGTAAAACGCACAAGAGGGACGCTAATGCAAGAATTACTCAAAATAAGACGATAATCGCACTCTAATCTCGCAAAACGAGGAAAAAACGAGTCTAAATGGGAGAAAAAATGGTCTAAATTTAATACACAACAAATTCTTTTGACAGATGTGGTGGGAAGGTAACTTATGCAAGCAAAATATCACATCCTTCAATTGAGTTAAGAGGTGAATTATCAAGAAGTTTACCTTTTCAAGATGTACTCCATCCCAGAGTTTCTTCCAATCTGCAAGAGGCCATCAATTCGCATCGAAATTGCTGAGAAATCACTATTGCCCATTTGACTACTCAATTCAGCAAACAGATCTCCAGGGTAATTGAATTAGGGGTAATTTAATTGGATTTTTTTTTCCTGCGTGAGGAATTTTTTTTCCTCTGGTGCGTTAAGAGATCTAATTGGAGAAATGTAATCTGATTCTCTGAATGACGAAAACAAGTTTCTGGCAACACACTTTAGGAAGGGGAAAGTGTATCTCACAGAGAATATTGTGTACCATTGATGCGTTGGGTAAACTGTCTACGTTTCGACCTTATTATATTTTCTCGACACACTTACTAACACTACGCGTGGGAATGAATGTTCTGTCGATACTCAAAAGCGGAACCTTAGACGACACGTTACGGCGGATTATATATGAGTAGTACTCACTTCTAAATCTTACGAAATACTTATTTTCCATTGTTGTTATCTAATATATTACTCACTTACAATTTTAACTTCTTACGTACTCCCTCCGAGTATCTAATATTGACACGTGCTTACTTATTTTCTGGCTAAGTTTCATCTTTTATCCAATGTCCAATTTAGGCCATAAATGTGTTGTTTACCTTAACCACCAGTTTATACAAATTTATGCAAATTATCCACGAACCGTATCTTGGATATCAAAAGATATTCCACATATCACTCTTTACTTCACATATCAAATTTATGTCTGTAGGAGTTAAGAATTACACGTCGTTATTATAACCACAAGACAACATATATTATCACGGGTTGTATAATACTCCCTCCGAGTTCCTATGATTGTCCCGTTTGTGCAATATATGTGAGGAGTATTATATTGAAACAGAGCCATCATTTAAACTCGGAGTGAGTAGTTAGTAATAAGCTAAGCTCGAACAAGAGTTGGATTTGAAATGGAGGAAGCGCAAGCCATCCATTTAGGGGAGCTATTAGTGGCAAAAAAAACATTAAAGCAACAAAAAAAAAGGCGTATGGAAGATCTCAGGTACTAGCAAGTCTCACCAACAAAGGGGGAGAGAGAGAGAGAGATCTGCACATCCATCGAAATTGGAAGAATTTATTGGCGTTATCCATTGAGCAGAGCTTACCTGGATCTAGGGATTCCAGAAATCCTCAATCATCCAAAGTTTTTATGTTGATGTAAAATTCATATTCATATTCCTTGGTGGAGTTTCCATGGATTCTTTCTCCGCTTCATCAGACACCTGGGATATCACCATTGCTCTTTATTTTGTTGTTTTCTTCCTCGCTGCTCGATTCTTTCTCGACAAATTCCTCCTTCGTGTAAGTTGTTTTTTCTGCAATTCTCACCTTCAATTCCTTCTATCATCCTGTGTAATCTCCATTTTCATTCCACAACTGCAGTTTTTTTCTGCTTTCTAGGGTTTCAAATCAATTAGGAATATCCAGAACATTTCCTTTTAGTTAGCCACGAATTCAATTCTATGGCTAGCTACTAGCTAATTCAATCGCCAACTATGAATGGAATAAGGTAATCTAAGAAGGAGATTGAGGATTTGAAGGAATTAGGTAAACTAGGATTGGAAAAGGGGCTCTAGTCTCGCCATTGCCCTCCTGAATTCCGTGTTATCTCGGATAAATAATGAGTAGTTTGATTAGCATTGTGTTTTTCTGATTGCACGCACCTTCATTGCAGAGGCTGTCCATATGGTTGTTGAGTAAAGCGTCTACTCCATTGAAATTTAATGACGCCACACAAGCAAAAATTGCAAAGTGCTCCGAGTCGTTGTGGAAACTAGCTTACTATGCTACTGTTGAAGCCTGGGTTCTTCGGATTACTTATCGTGAACCATGGTTTACAGATATACACGAGTACTTTAGAGGATGGCCCACTCACGAGCTCAAGTCAGTTTTACTTTTCCCTCTTTCAACTTCTTCTCTATCTTCTCAGATGTTGCCTGCAATTTTAATAAAATGGATGTGATATTGTTCTTGTGAAGTAGATTTTGTCAGATACACTTCTTGACTCAATTTTCATCATGGTTCATTCGGAAACAACTTTCGTGAAGTTGTGTACATCAGACTCTCTATTCCATCATTTGTGGGGTCCCCTTGGCACTAGGGGTAATGTTGTCATTGTTGCTTAATATCTTGAGTGGATTTAAAGTACTAAACCGTGTAACCATGTCTTATTAAGCAAGTTGCACGGTTGCACTCATCAAAATGAATCATGCTTGGAAGATAAAGTTGTGTTCTAGTATTGGGATAAAAGTGACTTGAATCTTTGATAAAAGAAGCCATTTGAGAGAAGGTTTATGATTTGTTTTTTTTAGAATTCATAAACTGGATGCCTGGTCGGACATTCAGCGTTAGATTTCCCCTGCATCTGAAAGTTTTTAGTTGCCTACTTATTCATTTCTGTATTTTATTCCTTCATCAAAAATTGGCTGAACAACAATATTTAACTACTCCTTGAAAATTACTTTCTGCCTTTTGTCAAGTAGGTGATGGACCTGTTTTCATTGTTAAATACAGGCTTCCATTGAAACTTTTCTACATGTGCCAGTGTGGTTTCTACATCTACAGCATTGCTGCCCTTCTTACATGGGAAACTCGGAGAAAAGATTTCGCAGTGATGATGTCTCATCACGTGATAACTGTTATCCTCATAGGCTACTCGTATCTAACGAGGTATTGACATAACCATGTTTTTCCTGTAGCTACTATCATACAGTGTCTTCTTTTATGTAACTGCCAAAGTGAAAATATAAGAGTTTTACTTGAAATCATATCATTTCTTGACATTAGCTGACTAAATTCGTGTACCTCTTATATAGTTACGTACAGTGTTACACTAATCCTCCTAAGCGACGATTTTGCAATAATGTTTATATGAGAATTTCACATAAGGGGGTAGACATAGATTTATGTTTCTTTTTTGTTACATTGTAGAGTAGTTTTTCCTTTATCTCACACTAACCAAGTGTGAGACGATCTTTCAAGAGAGACTTACTCACAAGTCACAGTGTTATAGAAGTACTTGGTTATGTGATGTCATTTCTATATATGTAGACCTTATTACTCATGATTACCTAGGAATCTAGGATGGTCTTTGTTGGCAATGTGCTTTGTTTGTCCCTTACCATATGACTCTTTTTTCCCATTAAGATTATATCATGGACCCATACCCATTCCCGTTGGAGATAAAGGCTTACTATTTGGCTCTTTGTAATTGATCAAAGCAATGTCTCGTCAAGTTAATTTCGCTACTAGTAAATACAATTCACCTCTCCATTTCGAGTCATCTAACTTGTCATAGAACTTTAAAGGCCCCAAGGTAATGTTTTGTAATTTGGCATGAGCAAGAATATCTGCCTTTGTTCCATATCATTTTCTAGTTGATTGTGTTCCAAAAGGGGATGGGGCAGCAGATGGTCTTACTGTTTGGCTGTTCGGCAACACAAACAGAAGTTGTTGAATGCTGTTAGTGGGGTTATAGTTTTATACTATGAATAAGAATACGGAGTTCTTTGGGGATAACCATTTGAATGAATGGCACTTAAAAAATAAAAAGTTGAAAAGGTTGGAAATAATCTATTATGGCCCTTTTTTTCCTTAAGAAGTGTTACTACTTTTTTTAATTATCTTAATCAACATGACTTCCGTGCTTTTTACCTATGGATGAATCCGTGTGCGGTGTTTGTAGTTTGAGGCATGGGAAAAAAAATTGACGGAAAAATAGTATATACTCCATAAGAAAACAGTGACCTCAATTTGCAACTAGGCATTTCTTGTACTGGGGGCAAGATCGTTGCAATTTATATTGGAGAGACTACGCTTCATCAACACTGGTTTGCTTAAAGTAGAGCTAGTGTCATCCCTTCTACATACTCCGCCCGCACTAATTTTCTTAATTAAAATTTTTTATATGATGCTTGCGTTATAATTTGGCTAGTTTAAAAGGTTTAGCCATCTGCTTGCTCATTTACTTGCTTCTGTTAAGCATGTATACTTCCTGAAACATTGCCACACATATAGGTTGATTGGATGTGCGTATCTATTGAACCCCTTGTTGTTTACTGATGTTGTCAATCTACTTACTGATCCACACAAACAATTGATACCTTAACAAAATTATCCATAAGTAAAGCTACTTCAATTACCAACCAAAAAAAAAAAATCGTTCAAAATAAAAATAAAAAATCTTCCTCCTACTCTGTATCTATTTTATGCCTGCTCTCTTACCATTGTTATGTTGGGTATTGGATCGCTATACGGGTCGAAATCTTGTAGCAAACATTTTGCGTGATAGAATTGCTGTCTCTGTGACTATTACAGGTTTTTCAGAATTGGATCTATAGTCTTGGCATTGCATGATGCAAGTGATGTATTCATGGAAGCTGCTAAAATATTCAAATACGCTGAAAAAGAACTTGCAGCAAGTGTATTGTTTGGTTTTTTTGCCGTCTCATGGCTTATACTGCGACTAATATACTTTCCCTTTTGGGTTATAAGAGCCACAAGGTATGCTCTCAGTAATTTGAGTGCAATGGTTTGCTTAAAGTAGAGCTAGTGTCATCCTTGCTCACTTGCCACCTGACATTTACAGCTGGTTGATGGGCGATTACTTGAATCTTTCCAAGCCCTATCCAAGATCGTTGTACTATGTCTTCAACACCCTGCTGATAATGCTGCTTGTTTTCCATGTGTACTGGTGGATCCTCATTTATTCAATGATAATGCGGCAGCTGAAAAATAAAGGGAAAGTTGGTGAAGACATCAGATCTGGTGATCCTTCTGCCTCATACCCAAATTTCTGAACACGGCACATCTCCGTTTTAATTAACCTTCTTTATATCATTGTTCTCGATATCTGAACACATGTATTCATGTATCTGTTGCTGCAGACTCTGAAGATGATGAATAGGTGAAGATTTTGTTTCCAATTAATGCCCGCCTGGATCAGTGGTCGTATAGGAGGAAGTTGCATGCCGTAGATTGTTTTTGGATTGATCTCCAGATCCCGAATGGTGGGACAGCAAGCAGATTTACTGGGTACTCCGTAATACAGTATCAGATGTTCTTGTATTAAATGTTTCTGTCAAGTATCGCACCCTATTCAGGCGCAATTAAGATAGCAGGGACTGCGAAGAGCAGCATGCTGTCTTTGTACTAGGTGGGCTTTGGCAACTTAGAGCTATGATAGATATACAATTGAAGGTTATAAATATTGGCAGCGGTTGAATATTAGCCTCATTTAGTTGATACAGAAAAAACTTGCGTTACCACTTCTTCCGAATGCTTGTTTTCAAATTACGTTGTAAATGTTTGCCTCTGAGAGCTCTGTTTGTCCTGTAAGATCTCGACACTCGCAGCTGATTTTGAGGGTAGCTTGAAGATTCATGGATAACGGTGACCGTGACCGTGACCCCCCTAGTTTTGCCTCAACAGCATGGCCTTTTGGGCAGCTCGGATTTCACTTTATATTTCGTACCGTCCACCAGTCCATCACTATAATTCTTCAGATTTCCATCCTCCACTTTAGCTTCAAGCTTCAACTTGCTTATGACAGATCTCACCAACAAAAGCTCTCAATATCACTCCAAACTTCCCTAGTCTGAATTCGATTCGGTTTTACACTATATATTGTACAAAATGATTTCTTTTTCAAGGACAACATGAACCAAAAACTTGAAAGTAAAAAAAGAAATTAACCTCACTTTATACAAAACGTTTTTCTATACACATAAACTTGGACGAATATATTTCATTTGGCTGTTTGAAAATGCACCAATTTATCTACTACGAGTACTAAATAACGTACGTAGTATTTGGTTGCTTGGATTCTAAGTTGGTTAGTAAATTGAATATGCGTTAGGACATGATCCACCTAGGCTCCCTCCCAAAATAACCGTTTTGACGCAACAAAAGATGAACAGAAGACACATCTCAATTACAAATTCAGAAGATTTGCTCATCTTGTTCCCCTTTTCCCTTCTTCCCCATAATCTTCTTGTTAAGATTCATCCTCCTTTTTTTTTGGAAACACACAAAAACAACATGATGGGTAATAGTGATTAAACCAAGGAAATCCAGGATTATAGAACAATCAAATGAGAATGGGAAAAAGGGAAGAAAGAGGAAGGATGGTCACGGTGATGGTAATGGTGATGACGCTGATGACGTTGAATGGAGAGACAATAGATACAAACCCGGTGTATGATCCATGCTCAGATGCCAAGGTCCAAAGATGGGACGGTTTCACATTCGGCCTCGCTTTTACATCCAAAGAATCATTCTATGCCCCTGATCAGTCTCAGGTTCAGCTCTCCCCATGCGACTCACGTCTCCAGCTCGCTAACAAAGCACAGCTCGCCATCTTCAGGCCTAATGTCGACGAGATCTCTGTCCTCACTATCAACCCCACCTTCAAGCCTGTATGTATATCATATGATATGGTAAGAAGAATGTTGGTATATCATATATGACGATCATCACTTGTTTTCTTTTGTAGGAGACGTCAGGCGGATATATGGTGGCCTTTGCTGGACGGAAATATGCAGCGAGATCCTTGCCCATTTTCGTTGCAGATCAAACTAACACAGTCACTGCTTTTACTATTGTAACCATCCATCCATCCATCTCTTCTGATTTACGGTTTTTACAAATAGTATCGTCTCTTTTAATCTGATTTGGACGCAGGTGTTGGAATTCGAAAAGGGTACTCTACAGAACTTGTACTGGAAAACGTTTGGGTGTGATTCATGCAACATGCAAACGCATGTATGCACGAATAACCAAGAGTGTGCAGTACCAACCTCTCAGTGCGACAGCCATGGCGGCCCTGTTGACTGTACCATTAGTCTTCAGTTAGCCTTCTCTGGCACAGATAGGAATCAGGAAGTTCTCAACTCGTGGTACGAGGTGAAAAATATGAGGCACTTTTCCCTGTACTCTCTTTTTGCTCGCCTTCAGGATTCACTTATCGCAGGTCTTTTATAAACCTGTCATTTTGTTATCAAAGGATTTTGTACCTACAGTCTTACAGTTGCAGATGTAACAACATTTAATTTCTTCTATTTCAATAATGCTTAGACGACAATTGTATAACCAGTTGTTGAATGCATGCGACATTGCAAGTGAGGTATCAAAGAGCAAAGGGCTCAACCGAATTTCATCTCTTTTGATTAGAAACAGAGATCCATAGTTTTGACACTCATCAGCAACATATATACAGCTACAAAAGGGCTAATAGGAGTTATAGGTGATACAGGTCACTAACATGACCTAACCTAGATTTACAGGCATGACATAAGATCTTCCTAGTAAACTAAAGCTTCCCTCACAAAAACTATACCGAGAAGACATCAATCATCCCACTCGTTGTCGCTGCTAATCAAAATCAAACATTATCACACAAAATACCAAATGAAAATCTGGGTGATTTTTGCTGGTCATCCTGAATATGAGTACTGTATCTATCTAGTGATAGCCGCCAACTGTTGGCTCATTGAAACCTTGATTACTGTCAGCAGTGAGTCCAGTGACTGCAGCTTCAGTAGATGGGTCAGGTTCATCACCTTGTTGTTCATCAACAGATTGAGCCATATTTTGCCCGCGAGTTTTCAAGTCATCATCATCTTCATCGTCATCATCATCTTCATCTTCATCAGACTCTGCCCATTCATCATCAGACCCTTCATTCTGTACGGGTGCTTGTGTATCACCCTGAGTTAAATCAATCAAATCATCCCCCTCTTTGGGATCTTTTGTTAGAGCTGCAGCACCTCGGTTGAGAATGAGATAGTGTGCCACTGACTTGAAACCCGATTCGGCAACCTGCAATACAATGTCAAACAGGCCTCAATACAGATTCGCACCGCAACAAAACTGCAAGCGTACCAAGCATGTCTTAAAAAAAACCTTTTCATAAGGTAAGGTAACAGGTGGCCATCCCTTGGCTCTGCGGCACCGACTACAGTTACATATTCCTCGACAAGCCGGGCACTTCCAAGCAGGATTTTGAGAAGCTTCAAGCACATTCTCTCCGTACCTGTAGAGGTAGCATTTGAGTGATTATCTCACTGGATGATAAGTAGTACAGTAAGAAACTTCCATATTTCTTTGGCATTGATGTAATAGTTGGCCTCCCTTGTGACAAATAGATTCATCACAGAGTTATAACGGGTCAAATAGAACATACATGGCTAGATAATGACAAAATCTGACGAAATCTAAATGCATAAGGAATAGCTTTGTCTTTATCCACATATTTGACCCGTCACAAGTTTGTGACGGATATATTCATCACAAACAAGAATTTGTATTGATGTAAACAAAGCACTATCATTCAGGAAGCAAACAACCATTCACAAGCCTGAGGAACATCATAAGTCAGCAAATCACATTGAACACACCGATTGACACAACATACAAAGAATTAAGGCAAATATAATGACCTTGTGTACAAGCAGTCTCCACAAAGTTGGCCCTGTGGTGATCTACATTTGCCACAGTAGGTGTGTTTCCTGATAGTTTTTTGCCTGCAAAACCAAAGCAATCAACACAACGATACAGCATTTACGGATGCATTAACATCTACTCTATATATTGTGAAAAAGATGTTGTTCTGAGAAAAATGACCTGCATTGGTGACAAGAAGTTCCACTGACAGGGTCATACAGGCGCTCCCCATCCTCACCATACCCATCGACATTCAAAGTCCATTCAGTGTCGCAACTCCCCAACAGCTTCTCATCTTCTTCAGTATAAACCTCGGATTTCCACCCATCTGGAATGCTGATTCCCATTTCTCTCAGTGATCTCCCATCCTCGATAATCTTTCCTCTAACATTCCTCAGCCTACGCAATCAAACATTACACATTTGACCACACAAGACATAATTCACAAACAAAGGCGATTCTAGGATGTGAAAGTATTGAACACACGAGTACATGACTACCACCTAAGAATACCATCCATAACCACCACTACACGAACATAATTAATGTGCTCATTGATTGTAGCAGATTGTACTCATTTCGGGGAAAAAATATGGAGGATTCATAAGCACCCACCGAACCCTTTGAAAACGCCTATGATCACTTATTTGGATACTTCCCTCAAGTGACCCATTTGAACAAGTTTTGATACTCCTCCATCCCAAATTTAGCGTTCTCATGATCAATTATTACTCCACACAATAATCCCATCAATAATAAAAGTTACACATTTATCGTTCAAGTAAACCCATTTTAACAACTTTCAATATTCTTCCATCCCAAATTCATCGTTCCCATTTCACTTTAATTAATGGGTCAAATGGTTGCAACTTGCAACATTAACCGTTGTTCCCTACCTCAGCAAATGAAGGAATTAAAATTTCCGATTTTTTTAATACTGGATTACCTTGTCGCATTAGTAGATTACCTCATAATTGCGAAACCTAGTTCCACCATTAATTAAGGTGTATACATTAGCATATCAGAGAACAATCCATTATCATACCCATTAAATTAAATTAAATTGGGAATGAAAGCAATGAATATGTAGCATACCTTGTTAAAAGCAAAAAAAATCAAGTAAAGGGAGAAGTAAATACCGATCCGATCTGCGGGAATCGAGGGAGCGAGTGCGATGGCGAGGAAAGAAGGGGGTATAAGCCTTCTTTTTGATAGGAGGTTTGTTGGAGTTGCGTTTGACGCCATTGAATTGGGATGAAAGGGCAAAGATACCCAGCTTCTCCATCCTCTCCTTGTTCTCTCTCATACGCTGCTCCCTGCATTTCTCGTACCCATTCTCATTTTCAGACTCTGAGTCGGACTCCGACTGGGAGTGGCGGGGTTTGGAATTGGGTTTGGGTTTGGGTTTTTTGGAGCGGGAAACGGTGTCGGAGTCAGAGTCGGAAGGAGGAGGGGTGGCACTGGTGGGAGGTGGAGGTGGAGGTGGAGGCGCTCTTTTTCTAAGGGTCATCACCATTTTCGCACACAACTACAGTACTCAACACAGAGTAATGGGAGTGGAAGTGGAAGTGGAAGGAGAAAGGGTGAGACAGTATGTATGTATATGTATAGAGGGCGGTACGTATGAGTAATGAGTAATGAGTAATGAGTAATGAGTGTGTTGGGCGGTAGTATATGTTTTATTTTCCCTCCTAAAATTTCAACTCTTGGAGGGACATCCTCTTTTCACCTCAAACTTGAATTAGGGTTCACCAAAGATTCCAACATTCAACTCCATTTGATATCCCTTCCAAATTTTGAATATTCCATCCTAAATTTGATCCTATTCATTTGGATCGAAGATGAATACTACCAAGTCATTTTAAAATACGTTTGAATATCTGATTTGTGTTTTGCTTTATTTTAGATTTTTTTTAGCATGTAGCTCATTCTAATAAGATCATTCTCTCATGGGTTGGTCAATCCTAAAGCGTGATAGAGGTCCGTTAGGTACTAGGTTCTCGCTCCAATCAAACGGGTCCATTAGAACTTTTTTATTTTTTTCAACTAGGAGTCCATTAGATTTGATCATCTTAGATTTCATGAGCATTCAGATTTGATTCTTTTGGCTAGAACATTTGAGTATGTATGTTATTATCCTTTTTTTTTTGTAAGATATTGATTTGTATGTGGCAATAAACATTCGTGTCAAATTAAACAGAGTTATGGAACAAGATCGAATCATCTGTTAAGGACCCATGTGTAGGCACCAAAATTTTATATATTTCGGTATCTATTTATGTCTAATATTTTTGTATTTAGAGATAATTATCAGTAAACTTCCTCTTTAAGATAATAGGCTATAAATACGGTTTAGTGTTTGGGTTTAGAGGAAGTCAAATGGATTAAGTCTCCCACACCGACCCCATCATCCTACTGCTAAATCGTAGGTAAATGAAATAAGTCACCAGAAAGACTCATCTTCCCCCTACGGATCGAAGTCGATAAGACCTCCATAGAACTATCAAAAACCCTAGCCTTCGAGATTGGAATCAAGAGATCTACGAAATTTGTAACGATCAATCTTTCGATTATTAAATAAAAACTCTTGTTCTATATTATTTTGTATCTGTTATTTTAATTATCGCAGGTGAGAAATTTTATGTTTTACACTGTGCATGTTTTCCCTTGAAATATAATTTGGCCTATGATCGTGTTAGTATATGTTTTCATGATCTTTTCCTTTGATTAAAATATATTCACGTATCCTCTTTATACTAAAGAAGAGATCATATTTAATGAGATGGCACAACAACAATCCACTATTTAGAAATCTAGCTTTCTCATTCAACTTACCTAATATAGATTAATCTCACAACTAAGTAATTCTTGAAAAGGTAAGGAAAAATTACTTCAAAAGTGGCACCAAAGCGAATCAAACCCATAACCTTCACACACTAAAATCCAATAGGTTGGCCACTAGATCACTTTATTACTTACTATTAAGATTGTAAAAATAAAATACTTATCGGACCCATTTACTTCCTTACTCATTGTTAAAATAGTAAATCATATCAATACAAATTGCTAATCACTATTGTTCAATTTCTTTTTACAGATGTTCACTTCAATATACCTATAAATACAATTGAATTAGTTTAACATCGCATGAGACCGACATTCAACACTAATCATCTATTTGTTAAAGAAGGGACCAAGGGCTATGATGTGACACTATAATTAGAGAGCAATTAACAATATGAGTCTCCTTAACAATCCCTCTAAATTTTATTTTGGGACTAAATATGCTGAGGCATGCTTGGCCATTGTGTTCAAACTTTAAAAAAAAAAAAAGGTAATCAAAGCTTCTACCCTAAAATGATGTGTCACACTTAATGTTACTACTAACCATGCATATAACGAGGTTCCTCTACTTAATTGGTTAGTATATAACGAGATTGACTAATGCTAATAAATTAACAAGGTTCTGCTGTTTGATACTTTTTTCAATATTATTATTTAAATAATATTATTATTATACTCTTTGATTATAATGTATACGTTTAAAATATTAAAATCAAATTTTAATAATTAATTTATTATAAAATGATACTCCCTCCGTCCATTATTTATCGCCCCACTTCATGAATATATGTGAGGAGTATTTTAATGGAGTGGGGCGATAAATAGTGGACGGAGGGAGTACTCCGTAAAAGAGATTGTACTAAATTGAATATTTGTCTGTATTTGTAATTTAAATCATCAAAAGTACATTATTTTTTGAATCCAAATATAATACTCCTTTCGTTTTAAAATGTTTACCTCATTACCTCAATATATAAGAAAAGTATATATATTTTTGAAATGGGGCAAACATAAAAAATCAGTGAGGGTATATGAATATAAATATTTTATTAATTTTTATAAATTAAGTTTGATCCAACGGGTCCGATTGACCGGGTCAGGTTTCAAATCAAAAAATTTAACGTGTCATTTCAAGTACTTGATAATGAAAGATTTTTCGTTTGCTTTCCTACGAAAACGAGTTTCGAAGTGACAAAATTATTTGATTTCACGATTCTTATATTTTTACAAGCATTTAGAATATAGGTACGCTATGTCTTTTTGAACTTAACTGATATTATATAGGTTTGCTTAAATCACAATGTGCTTTTTAAGGGGCATGTCTACTACCTTTTCGTATTTGTATTAGTTTTACCATTTTTTAATAATGTGTTTTCTGGCCGTTTAGCTATTACATATCTATATCATAACTCTGTGGCGTGTCACGGGTGTCACACTAATCTTCTTTTTCAATGTGTCGGATTATCTTAAATTACAAATACGTAAATTAATGTCAGCATATTGCAAGGTAAGCACCTTCGTTTATTATATGAATCTTTTTATCAAATGTTGGTAATAATATTTGTGTTGTCTCTACCGATCTACATGGGATATGTTTCAGTATTACTAACTTCTGATTATTTTAAAAAAAAGTTCACAACCCCGTGACGGTGTCACGGGTATCACACTAGTATTAAAGAAAGAAAAGATCATGGAAACTATGAGCGCGTAAAAGAAATCTACAAAGCTTGTTTGATGAATCACAAGGAACACTTTGTCTATTCATTCAAGTTTGTCATATGGTCAATGTCTTCGATAGCATCTATGCTGAGCTACCTGTCTTTCATCATTCAACGTGTAGTTATATACCTAGATCTATTAATAAGCATGCGCACCGAGTAGCAACGATGAACTATAATAGCTGAAAAAAAATTGTCCCGACAGTGGAAGAAGGTAACCAGAAGACCTCGAGAGTCCAAAATTCGGAGAACCAAACACCCACTAATTTCCCCCTTTAGTATTCGCAATATTAGGTATCCCATATTCGGTAAACTTGAGAATATAGAATCGTTGGCAGTAGACTGCTCGAGCTTCGTCTTGAGTCAAGAACAAGAAGGTTTCAAAATGATTTCACAAAAATTATAATAGTGTCAAATTTGTGTTTTACAAGTGACTTGGGAGAGATTAATGATCGAAAATTGAGCAACAGGCAAAATCAGATGGGAGTTAGATAATTAGTACTGTATGTACACATTTACATGTGAACGCAAAAAGACATCTCACTGACTGACTGACTGACTGACTAGGCTTCAAAACGAGTAGTTAGCAGAAGAAGAGGAACTATACAAAAAAGCTGTACAAATCTTTACAGATTACATACACCATTTGTACCAGAAACAGAACCCAAAATCAAGATGAATCCCTCCTTGAACTATTTGTTACTTCTCTTCTTTCACTCTCAGCTGAGGAGGCCCTTTTGTATTACCCTGGCATTAATGATGCAGCGTCGTCCCATCATCAAAAGACTCACCGATTTTCAAACAGCCTGATCCTGCATCTTCTTATGGGTATCTGTTACCAAATCCTTCAGCTCAGGAAACACTGACACAAGCAAGAGCTCCAAGGCAGCATACGCAACTTGTTTCAGACATATTGAAGACTGCAAATCAGAAACAGACCGCTTACACCCTGCATCTTTAACTCAACAGTATGCCTGTTAAGAGGATATATGTATTCGTGCCGTTACCTGAAGAAAATAGTATATATCCCGTGCACATCGCTTATACTGCTTTTGCCCTACTAAACTGACCAAAGGCGCAGGAGCTCCACCTACTCAAATATAGACTGAAATAAGAGAAGTGCCCTTCCGACAACATTTGGTAGTTATAGCAATAAACTAAAAGAGAGAAAAAACTGACTGAAAAGCATCTTCTTCACGTAGCTAGCTCTTCGAATAGCTTCAAGCTCCTCTTCAAATGAACCAGATTGTGAGTACTTATCCCTTCCTGCACGAGGTGTTGCTTGAAAAGACTGGGAGTCCATTTCTCCCGATCCACCCTCACTTATCGCAAGCTTAAGAAAGAACTTACCATCTGGCCACAGAATCTGGAAAACATATACGTACAGAAAGGTTTAACTCTATATTTCTTTCTGTGCATTATATTTATCTGATAGTGACACAACCAAGGAAAATTGTAAGATCTAGCCAACGAGTTAGACATACAACACAAATAGAAGGATAACAAAAGGTCAGCGACAGATTCCAGAGCACAGAAGCACAAGAATTAGCTTTAAGAGGTCGTGAGGACGTAATCTAATATAATATACCCCCAGAATCCTGGATCTTGAAGATTATAGAGCTTCACTCCAACCATATATATCTAGGCATGCTCCAAAAAATTCAGATAATGCTAGCCTAAAAAGGGGGGAGCATAGGAGGTCTTCCTTTAGCTTTTACAAAATATAGAAAGGGAACGATTTATTTGGGAATTGGGATGGACAAAATATAAATGGGGATACTACGAGAGGATGGAGGTAGTAGTATGCAAATTTTCGCAAATCAGCAGTTGCAGAGCTGGAAATCTAAAAAGACATTTTACTTCTTATACTGAAAAATGGGAAACAAATTGGGTAAAAGAAGATGTGGCCTGCAATTCCCAGACGGGGAAGTAAGAATTAAGAAATCAATTAACAATACGAAATCTGGTCCATTATCAAATTTCCGAAAGAATCAATGGGTAATGATGTGGTTGTGAGTGCACGAAGCAAATAAATGGTCAGTTAAAAATCGAGCATGTCCCACAACCATGAGGCACCACGGACAGTAGCTGTGTAGCTTGAGATGAGACGTGAGCTTTCAATATTAGCACGATGATCCATGAAGTAGCAGGTATTCAGGCCATTCTTATACACCAATGCAAAGTAGTAAATTTGAACCACATTCTCCTACTAATTGATTTTTAATCTATATCATTCCTACTCTAACAGCAACAAGTAGCAACAACAAAAAACACCAACTGTTAAGTGAAATGATGGAACAACAAGTGTCATGTACAGGGTTGCTTACCTATACATTTGAGTATCCTGTCAGATGTGGCATGGTCACCCAAGTAACATAGCTAATGAGTCTCCCATTCCGAGTAAGAGTTAGTCAAGTATAGTTCTCCTTCTCTACTAGTAGTGTGCATTGTGCATATCATATTCCTATATAAAATTACTTGTCTCTTATAGCTATAAGAGCTATAAGTGACCTATCATGAGCTGATCTGCTGATGCTAGCTCGGCTTTATTTTTCTTTAATTTAAACTGATTTCTCTTTCAACGGTGCTACTTTTTGGTTGTAATGTTTTCACTTATCTCCTTTTTGTCCATTGTTTTACCTCATTTTGATGGTTTCAAACAATGATTGATGTTTACCTAACCTCGGATCATTTTAGGACAAAACCTGTGTTATTGTTGTTGCATGGACCCTAAATTTCTAAGGTGATGCAGTGGCAGTTGACAATAGTGGCACAAATGCACGATTCAGTAAGCGATCAAAGAACCAAGGCTTTTAGCAAGAACGTTCTTTGATTAGAAGCATTTGGAAATATTGTGATGATAAATAATAGAAGGGCTCCAGAAGCTTACATCTTTGACCCAGTGAATTCCATCAGCAACAACATCCTCTCTACGTAGCCAGTTTATCTGCCTCAGCAGCCAGTCATCAACTGCATCTTCCATAACTACCTGCAATATCTGCTTTGAGATCCAAAAAACTTGCCTCCTGTGATGGTACCAACACAGAATGAGAAAAAAAAAATCCAGTTCCTAGTTGAACCAGCACAAGAGCAGGGATGGGGTTTTCTTGGTTGATACAAACTGGGAAACAATTTTTAAAACCTCAGTGAACATAGAACAAAATCCAAGGCTTCAGAAAGCATTGATAACACTATAACAGGAGTGTTCAAACTTCGCAGCATACTCTTACAGTCTTAACCCATTTTTCAAAACAATAAGGTTGAGGGATCTGACTGCTTGAAGCTACTTGGGGGAAAAGGGATGGGAAGGAAAGCGAGTACCCTAAATATTGGTCTTTGGTTAGTTAGACTTGAAAGGAATAACCACAATCATTAATATCCATCCCTTTCTCTCCCATCACTAATCAACACCACCTGCCGATCACAAACCATCACCGTTGACCACTACAAACAGCCCTTGGTGCCGACGTCCCCTTCTTGACCCACTCTTTTCCTCGACGGCAACACTTCCCTAAAAACAAAACTCTCACGACCCCTTAAAAGCCACCACACAATATTCTATCATATACCCTTTTTTTTGGTGCAAAGGGAGCCACAAGGGCAATGATGTTGACCAGGCTTGAACCTCGAGCCATGAGCACCATTCCTCATGACTTTAACAACTAATCTAGTTGGTATCTACTATACCTTTCGTTATTTAAAAAACTATGTATCACAATTGAAGTCTCCTAACATTAAATTTTATTATGAAAACATGTTTATTGATAAGTAAACGATACGAGTAATAAGGTTGATGGCTACACAAATATATGGAAAAGCAATCAGGACCGATCCCTTTGCACCACTTTGTTGTGAGACTAGTATCGACCTATCTCAAACATGAAGTTCTAGAAGTTAAAAGCACCTAAACATAACATACAAAAGAGGCAGATTTGACTCCAAACCAGATGATTTTAGAAATTAAAAGTTCATGTTTAAGAGCCATAATTCACACTCATTAGATCTCAGCTCCTCAATAAAAAAATAGCTACACAGAATACTGCAGGAAATTTCTGAAAGGGGAATGCAAAAGATGAACTTTACCTTATCCAACCTCGTCTATTAAGCTGAAATACCTTGTCAACCAAGTTCAGTACAGGCACACTCACATTAGGTGGTGTCCACTGAAAATAAATGGAAAGAGACAATAAGAATCTAAACAGGTTGAATATTGGGGATAAGTGAATTGAACACTGCTTCTATTCAATTTATTACATATACTTGGAAGTTATTACAAAATTTGGTTTGGCCCACGAAAATATGCCATAAAATTAGCAAGAGATAATACGAACAGGGAAAGTAAGGAGGTAGGGGGCACCCTAGCTTTTTCTTAGAATCAGAAACATAGACTGATAGATTGTAGATCGATACCTCTGGAGGTACCCCAACGGGATCATCAATAGCGTGCAGAATCAAGTCAGATTTAAGTTCAAAATTTTGAGAATTTGCGCGGAGAGAATCTCTAGTTTGTCTGACCACCCTTGTTGGAAAACTCTTTGATTTTATTTCATTATCTGAATGCCATCCATTATCTTTAACAACAGAATCAGCTACTGGATCATGACTTTCATTGCCCTCCTCGTTATCAGAAACACTCATACTTGTTTCTATTGAAGCATCCAGTGTAGTATGCACATTTTGATCCAACTCATCCAGGGATAAGTTTCTGGGTGGTAAAGATCTGATGGCTCCATAATGAGAAGAAGAAGAAGAGCCGTAATTTAAGGAAGATGAGCCAACAACCTTGCGCACTAACCCATCTGAAACCCCTTTAAACTGTCGCACAATATCATCAACGGCATCATCCACATTGACTGCATTTTACAGCCAAGTCATTAAGCAAGAATAACATGAATCAGCACAAGGAATTGTCAATGTGAGTTGGAAAAACAATAAGCAAAAACATAAGACATCGAGGAAAACGGTTAACAGAAGTTTGACATGCAAACAAAATAAAAGTCTGAAGAGGGGGAACAAAAATGTGAGGCAATTTTAAAGCTGGGTGGTAATATAAGTGAAGAAATCCATGATTGATACTGACTAAAAGAATTCATTTTAGCAAAATAGCCTTATAGTGGGAGATTTGGAGATAAAGGTTAGAAAAGGTATGATTTTGGTCTTTAAAAAAATAGAAGAGGTGGAAATTTTGAAAATAGGTACATAAAAGGTAAGAGTTACGTATCACGGTCCACTTAGAATGCTTACACATCCTGATTATTCCTGATCAATGGTTTCTAAAATGATGTCCTACTCCCAAGGTTGCCCAATTAGATATGAAAACATCTCATCTGATATAGGGTACAACTTGTACCGTACAAGGAGTATGCTTTTAATTTTTAATTTTGTGTCTAATTTATACTCTGTGTAAAATAATTTGCTTCCCACTTCTCAGATTATGTGAGGGGAATTTGAGAAGTGGGATGAAAACAGAAACACGGGGGGTAGATATTAAGCTAGCACTGTGATAGAGTATGCTCAGACCAATTTACGATTCACTGGGGTTGAGAGAATCTAATGAACAGCCTAGCCCACAAAATCTTCGTATTCCTTCGCGGCTCCACCCTTCAAGCAATCTAGTCTCCTGACTTGTGCACTACTTGATGCAATCCTCATATGACAAAACAAACATCTATGGGGCATGTAAAGCGATAGAATTTTTCTAAAAGTCTATAAACCATGCTCAAATCATATGGAAACATCTTTATACTCTTCCACTGTTTTCCATCATATGTGACAACCAAAAGGATAGTACCCTATTAACAATTAAACAAAAACTAAAGCATACCTGCTAGGGTTTTCATTACGGAAGCCGACTTTCCGAACGAGTAGCTCTTGAATTCAACATGGAAAAAAACATATTAAAGCAATTGGCTCCAGGTTAAATAATTCGCAATAAAAGATATATGCAGCCGACATCTGTTTACCTTTGAAGAAGCACTAAGAAAATCCCAAACCTCGTGCTGCTCTGCAACATTTGCTATAGATAGCAGATCCTAGCGAGTAATGATTCAGGTCACACATGTCACAATAATATCCAAAAAGATATACTCCGTAGAACAAGACCAACTACTGAAAAAAAGAAGAAGACAAAAACACACTTGCAGATATTTGTCAAGCTGGACACAACGTTGATGCACAAAAGCATCTTCAGTGCTGGATGAAAATATCCTTTTAGGGGGTAGATGTAGGTTATAATTGGGAATATCCTTCAGCAATCGATGCAATCTCTCAAAGTTCCTATACCTGCACACAATGGCTCAAAATGTGATCAATGAAGGAAGCAATGAGCTTATCCTATCTCCAGCAGACTGAATAACTTTCAGCAGCTAAATTACATAGCAAGCAGTAGCTCAAACTAACCTAAAATGTGAAACCAACTTAATAATTTATTAACATGAAGAATAAGCTAAATAATAATAATAATATACACCAAAATACATGCTACACTCTGAGCTTGATATACACTTACCTTCTTTTCACAAACCACGTATTATTTTGAGCATCAGAGACTGCAATCGAATACACAGCAAAGGACTTGGATCCAACTTTTTCAAAGTAAGCCCCTATGACCTGAACAATTACAAAAATCTGTCGTTACTAACTCCAATTTCAATTTTTATAGCAAAAACTATTAAACACAAATCACATTCAACTTATGACTACTCATTAGTCACCAGACCTAAGTAGTTAACTAACCCCTCTCTTTCCTCTCCAACATCAATCAAGTTCTCTCTCCACCACCCTTTACAGTCCAATTCATCACGGTCACCCAGCTCCCGAGCAGCGAGGACTCTCATCAGCACCAAACTCCCTTACAATCCAACTACAGCTTAGTCATCTTTGAGCTATCACCCAACACCTCTCCACTTCCAGAACCTCCCCACCCGATTTCTTTCTATTTGGACCATTCCCCATGGTCTCCCTCCATTTGCCACCATCCTCCATGATCTCTCAGCCACAAGTTCCGTTACTTAACTCCCACCCCACCCAACGACATTGATTTTCTCCCACTTAACAACAGCCAACCTATCTTCTGCCTGGCGATGAAATCCGACACTGAAACCTATGGGTGCAGGTTTGTTTATTTATCATTATCTACCATTTGTTTTATTTTTTTTTATTTTTTATACCTACCTAAAATAACGTGTCAAAAAGAAAGAGGATCGTGATGTAATTGCAGAGGGAGTACCACTGAGAGCACTAACCCGACATCTGAGTTTGGCAGATGATGACCCTTGAGCATGGATCACTGTCTTCGGAACATCATTCAAGCTATGCACTCCACTCTGCCTACCAAATTCAGAACTGTAGAAGTCCTCTGATATCCGTAGCTCTTTCCCTTCACCAGTATAAGTTTTTTTCTCTACAAGTTTAACTTTCAAATCAGAAGTACTACTGGACCTCTTCAACTTGGATTCTGCTATCAATCTCCTATCTTGTTCTAGATGAGCACGCCCTGTTGCTGGTTTATTGATTTTATTCTTATAATGTCTTCCAATAGCCCACATGTTCTCAAGATTCTCAGGAGTAAGGACTTCGGTTCTTCTCTGAGTTGCAGCATCCAGCACTCGAGCCCAGTCAGCAACTTTAGGCTGCATGGACTCACTATGGAGTAGATTGCAAGAAGTAGCTGGTGAAACCTCTAAGGCCACATTCCTCTGGTCATTTGTGTCGGTTTCTTGATTCCTAATATTCTTGTGTCTGACGATAGCGGCTTCATGATTTTCTATGCTACTCTCCGCAACAGAGTGCTCATGATCTACCTTTGCAAAATGATCATCACTGTCTGATCCAGCTAAGAAATCTTTAATTTGAAGAAGAACAAGCTCAACCAACTGATTGACATACCTAAAACACCCAACAGTGAGAGGAAAGGTAAAAACCTTTCTAAGTCAATGCTCCCTTTTAGAATGGATAATATACAAGTAATAGGCAGACAATTTAAATAAGGATTACCAGAAAAGGCATCATTAACACCACAGACAAATCAAAACAGTAAATGCATAAAACAAAAAAGGTACAACGTGATAGGCCTATAGCTTTCATATAAAGGATCACTTTGACATTTCTAATTCAGTCGTATGTTTCCGTAGACCATTCGACAATTTTATTGTTCGAAGGAGGTTTAACAAAATTTTGAAACTAAAAAGAAAGTAAGCTAATAGTATGACAGGGTAACTCTCAAGAAAAATACGGAGTAAATAATACTGGCAAATGATTTCTGCAGCGACAAAAATAAATAAATCAGTAGCATGATAAGAGATTGAGATCAACAACTGAAAAGATAAGAATAGGGTTTCCTTATGAGTAAGGATACACATACACTACTCATAAAAGTTCATGAGGGTTTTTTGCACGATGATTGACATAGAAGTATAGAACCTCACAGGTATAAGCTTAACAATATTCCTAGCTCAGGTTAACAAGGACTTGGCAGTTGGCACTACTGACGAGCTATTCTGAAAGCATCTGACTACTAACAGACATGCACAAGTATCTACATTTAGAACACTTTCCGGAATGCTACTGTGCAAAAAGGTGTATCCGATCCTAAGTAGTTTCTGAAAGAAAATTCACCAGCGGTAGATGGAACTGAGTGCCAATTTGCCAAAACTACCATAGATTATGAAAATAAGTAACAAGAGCTCCTACAGTAAGGAATATAAATAACATAATTACAGGATCTCAGGTAGAATACTATGACACTCATCTATGATTTCCACTAAATTATCATCACAGCAAGTTGATCTTTTGACGCAACCTCGAATTAGATGTACTAGTAAACAGAGTCTGTAATTTAATGCAGAATGACATGAGAGACTTACTCTGGGGATACAAGTTTTATGATTGGTTGTATTACTAAGCAAGTTACTAACTCTCGAGCAATACAGCGAACAAGAGGGCTCTGTGCTTCTCTCTGCTTCAGAACTACACCAAGTAATCCAGCCACAAGATGTTTAAGAAACTGTGAGGTATAGGAGACAAGTTACTTATGAAGAACAATGGGGAATCATAAGAAATGACAATAATAGAAGCATATGTCCTAAATTAGACAAGAAACACTAGTCAGACCTTGTACTCACTCTCTGAAGATATCAATGCTGGATGGAGAGCTTTAGAAGTGATAAGATGATGTTTTAGCCTTTCATCCCTCTCTTCAGAGGATAGAGTGACCATAACATCCACACCAATAGACACTTGTGTTTTTCTAAACACCTCCAGATGATCACCGATCAAATTAACTACATCCCTGACACATTACACATGGTTTTATTACTTGTAAAACAGTTGCTCAAATATACTATAACAGTTCAGCTTTACTACCAAAGAGACAAAAACACTACTAATCAGTAAAGAGACTACCTGGTTAGTAGATCAACAAGGTTTACTTCCTTTACCCTTCCAGCCACTTCTCCAAGGGCGTCCAGGATAATGGTACGCATGAGGTCAGGGGCTTCTTTGTCAGGCGTTATATCACCATACCACAGGTCTGAAACAAAATCTTGTATAATTTTATCAACAAATTCCTCAACTGCAGCCTCAATGACAGGTGAATCAAACTTCCTTCTCCACTTTGGAGGAGGAGGAATTGTAGAGAGACGTGGATCATTTACTGAGATTTGCTTCTTCTCCAAATACGAAAGGTACGTAGGTTTACGGTTCTGGGAAACCTTCCATCGAAACTCTAGCTCATTTGCAAGATATCGCAAAAATAAAGCGATCAATGCCGCTATGGGGATGTTCATCAGCATTGATTTACTAGTGTCTACACAAATTTGGAAAAGAGCAGTAGTAAATCACAAGTTGATTTGAAATTGAATGATAGCAAGTACTTTACATACAGTAGTAGATAGTAGATGTTTAAATAATCAGCCTTCAGTTGAACGCAAGAGGAAAGAAAAAAACACATAGTTGAGCAACATAGGCTCAACAACAAGGCCTTGGGGCTGCTGTATTTAAATAACCTATGCATAAGTTACAATAACGCGCAGTAGCATAATACTGCACCAGTACATCATCAAAAGCAAAATGAGCCAAAGGATGTAAAATTCACCCCCTCATCCTGTAAGCATAATTGACAGTTCTTCATACATCCCTTATGCCGCCAATTCCTAAAAATTAGCATATGTGCCATCTCAAAACTATCGGGATTCTGGACCCAAGCCATCCATCTTATTGGACTTATCCACAATTTCAAGGCTCCAGACAAATATGTCTCACACATCCTACTTAAGCAAAATAATGGTGCCCCGATTCTGGCATGACGCCTCATTGCCCAGCATGCTGCAGCATTCAATTTTCTCCGGGGGAAAGACTGCCATTCCTTTTACAATCCAAACTTTGACACACCAGTTGTTCGCCCACCCCCCGCTTTCAAAAGCATGTGATATATGAAGAACTACGCATCCACATCATTGGGTGCATTATGACCTCTCAATCTCAGAAATTGGAATTGAATACCGATGGTGAGAGATTTCAAGCGTCTGGGAAACCCTATAATTTGGAATTTCTTACCCATTGCAACCAAGTTCAAATTTGGCCCTCACGGAACCCTACCATATGATAGTCATTCAATTCCTTTACAATTCCATCCTCTATCATTGTTTTTTCCTTTCTCTCTCGCGCAAATCTCGTCGGAATTTATTTGTTCTCAATTTTGGAGTATATTTCTAATTAGTGACCTTGATGTGGCCCGGCCCCGCCCCGCCCCACCCAATTTCAATCTCATTTCTTCTGGGCACATTGAAGCATCAAGTCAGTGGGCAGAAGTAAGGGGTTAAAATGGTGAAAGTTGGGAGTTATAAATTTGGACTTGATTACATAGTTGAGCCCAGAACTAGGAATCCTGGGTGAAGCTGGCATACTTGAAATCAGAAATCAGCGATTAGAGATGGGCAATACTGTACTTGATAGTTCATAGTTCATACTAAGTAAAGTAATCAATCAGCAGAAATGGAATTAATAAAAGAGGAACTTACGTGATAAGAAGTAAGTAATAGAAAAGATGCAAATCGCCCACCATAGAAAACGAAGCTTGGCTTCTTCAATCAGGTCTTCAATGGTTTCCATCTTCCTCATTGGTTCGGATCCGAAGAAAGTTAGGGTTTAGTGACCCGAATTGCACACACAGAGATCAAAGTCAAAGCATAAAGAAACAGAGGAAGAGGTGGAGGTGGAGGTGGAGAAGGAGACGGATTCCAGAGTTGTTTCGTTGTAAAGCGAGCAGACATAATAAGAACGAGAGAGAATCTGGGGATTTTAGTGTGGAGGTTAATTCTGTCGTTTCAGATGTCTTTACTTCTTTCACACTTTCACGCTTTTTTACTTTTTAACCTTCTTCCTCCCCGATAGATTTTTTTTTTCCACGATCTTTGCGTGTAATTTTCTTGATGGATAAGGATTCCGTCCTTGAGGTGTTCAATTTGCAGGCCGAGGCAGAACTTTGTCTGTCCAAGCTAGATCTTTCATTTCGAATTCTTTCATTAGGTATTTTGCAACAGCTTCAAGCTCATCGGCCATTCCAATGATATTTAAATCATCAACATATACCGCAATGATTGTAAAATCGTTCATTGTTTTTCTAATGAAAACACATGGGGTGATGGGATCAGTCTTGTAATCTTCTTTCATAAGGTACTCTTTTAATTGATTATACCACATTCTTCCAGACTGTTTTAATCCATACAAGGATTTCTAAAGTTTTACACAAAACATCTCACGAGGCAGGTTAGGATTGTGAACCCTTGGTGTTGTTACTCCCTCAGGGATTTTCATGTAGATATCAGTGTCAAGTGACCCATATAAATATGTCGTCACTACGTCCATAAGACGCATATGTAATCCTCTGGATACGAGTCCGGTTAAGAATCTTAGGATTTGTTGCATCAACTACATGCTAATATGTTTCTTCATAATCTATTCCTGACTTTTGCGAGAAGCCTTGTGCAACAAGTCTTGCTTTGTACCTTACAATTTCATTTTTCTCATTTCTTTTTCTAGCGAAAACCCACTTATGCCCTACAAGTTTTACATTCTTTGGTATTCGACTTACTGGGCCGAAAACTCCTCTTTTCTCAAAAGATTTTAATTCTGCCTTCATTGCTTCTTCCCATTTTGACCAATCATGTCTTTTTTGACACTCGTTAACGGACTTTGGTTCAATATCAACTTTGTTGTTCATGATTTCTGTCACTATTAAGTGAACAAATATCTCGTTTATATCGACATTCATTTTGTTATATTCAATTCCCGTATGAACATAACTAATTGAGATTTCATGATTATCATTAATATTTTCTAGTGTGGGTTCTTTTTGAGATTTCATATTTTGTTCATATTCTTTTGTACCTTTACAGGGTATTTCCTTTGATTTTTTGGATTTTCTCGACCTTAGGTCTTTTGAACCAGGTGGCCTTCCACGTTTCTTTCGCGTCGTAGATTGTTCATCTATTGATTTCTCAGAACTATCTACGGAGATGTTAATTCTGGCTGGAGCATTTAACGCAGGTATATGGGATTTTGTGATTCCCTTTGAGTTTGTGAATGCATCGGGTAATTGATTTGCAATATTTTGCAAATGAATTATCTTTTATACTTCTATGTTACAAGAACCATCCCTTGGATCGGGATATGATATTAAATCTGCGTTCCATATGATTTATGTAGATCGTTGATCCACTTTCCTTTTTCCCCCTAAGATTGAGAATGTATTCTCGTCAAAATGACAATCTGCAAATCGTGCATTAAATAAATCTTCAGTCGTGGGTTCGAGGTATTTAATTATACTTGGAGAGACAAAACCCACATATATTCTCAGTCTTCGTTGTGGACCCATTTTGGTTCTCTGTGGTGGTGCAATCGGGACATACACTGAACAACCAAAAGTTCTTAAATGGGAAATATTTGGTGGTTGACCGCTTACTAGTTGTAAGGGGGAAACCTTGTGATAAGCGGTTGACCTTAATCTAGTTAAGGCTTCTGCATGTAAAATGGCATGTCCCCATGCATACGTTGGTAATTTGGATTTCATCAGTAAAGATCTAGCAGTGACTTGCAATCTTTTAATCATTGCTTCTGTAAGTCCATTTTGGGTATGGACATGTGCTACTGGATGTTCAATGTCTATGCCAATTGACATACAGTATTCGTTAAATGCCTGGGATGTAAATTCCTCTGCATTGTCCAAACGAATTTTCTTGATGTTTTGATTTGGGAATTGAGTTCTTAGTTTTATTATTTGGGCTAGTAATATTGTGAAAACAAAATTTCGTATGGAAAGAAGAGTCACATATGACCATCTTGTAGATGCGTCGATTAATACCACGAAATATCTGAATGGTGCACATTGGGGGTTGATTGGTCCGCATACCAAGAAATGCGGGTGTCTCATTTTTTATTTTATTTATTGGTGGTCGTATAATCAGTTTCCCCATTGACCATGCACTGCAAGGGAAAATTGCTCGATTTTATAACTCTCACATTTTTCATAGGATGTCCGAGTGCATTTCCGATGATTTTTGCCATCATTGCAGGACCTGGATGTCCTAACCTATCATGCCATAGAGCAAATGTGGTTTTATCATGGATTTTGGATGATGTCATCATACTGGTTATAACATGGGTTATTTTTGTAAAATACAGACCAGATGAATAAGATGACATCTTCTCAACAACGGTGCATTTTGTGCCTGATTTGAATATCGTAGTATTCTTTATCATTTTCACTCATGGTTTCAATATGATAACCATTTTGTCACATGTCTTTGAAACTGATCAAGTTTCTTTTCGACTTACTTTAGTATAGCGCTTTATGTATTGTTAGACAAGTTCCCATTGGGAGCATAACATTGCCTTTTCCATTGCCTTCAATGATTTAAGCGTTGTCACATATAGTATTCACATATGCCTTAATTGACTTTAATTCAACGAAGTACTTCTTTTGTCTCAAAATAGTATGGGTTGTGCCACTACCGATTAGGCATATTTCTACTTCAGTGGTCATGTCTAGAAAACAAATAAGTGGAGCTCATCAATACTACAGAAAGTGAAATAACAACCAATATATTACATTTTATTTGAGATGATAAACAAACGGAACAAACATACAATATGCATAATAAAAATAAAGCAGTACACACACATATTTATTTATTTAGTTATTTAGTTGCTCTACATAGTGTGGACATGACATAGGTCCACCCCGACGCGGCCACGCGCGGGTTTGGGGAGGCGAATGAATCTCCATATGAGAATGGATCGAATTGAAATTTAGGTCTATGTGGAGTCGCCACCGAATTTTGTGGTTATTCGGAACCATTCGAGCCCACTCTATGTCGTAGTGGTCCGTATACAAAATACGGCCCATTTCCGATGTCAGAGTTTATTGGGCTCGTCCCTTTGCATTTGATACCAATACCGACATTATCGGATATTGTGTATTGAATGACTCTCGTGCGCCAACGGTTTCGGGCATCCGAAAACCGAGGTTCTGAGTAAGGGGTGAGGGTACGTGTTGGGAAGCCCACAAAGGACACCCAACCCCGCCCGCACATTAGCGGCCTCTACTAAGAATTCGAATGACTTACAATACGCGCGTTAGTTAAACGGAAAAATGATATGCAAAGAGTATTTTCCCTAGACATGTGAATGGAATTGAAAAGGATTTCTAAGTCAATTTAATGCAATTAATTCTACGTCAAAGTGGAATTTTAGCATGTGGGTTCATTCAGTATAATAAACGAACAAGAATTAAATTGACAAGAGAAACAAGCAAACGGTTAGTAACGGTAAATCGATATTAACGGTTTGTGCAAATAATGAATTGAATTGAATTGAATTGAATGATGTACAAGATAATGCATGGTTTGAAAAGATAGCATACACATGATTAATTATGCACGTGTCGACCTAAGTCGTGAAATACTATCGGATTTTGAAAATAGAATAATGTACGATTTATTGTGTTAATCGTTATGAGGTTACTCGATCGAGTGGTCAGTAGACTCGATCGAGTAGATCCTGAAAAGAGGTTTCTGTTCCGCGTTTTAGACCATACTCGGCCGAGTTATTGACCAACTCGGTCGAGTACATGGCCACTCGACCGAGTCACTTGTGAGACTCGATCGAGTGGAGGTCGTGAAAAACATTCTGATGCGATTTTTGGGACGCCACTCGACCGAGTGGGCTAGGCACTCGGTCGAGTGCCCTCTGTACGAATTGTAATTCGTTTGCAATTATAATTGTTGATTTTGAAATTGCTTTTGATTTTTGAGAGTTTGACGATTTTACCGAATCGGACGTAAATATTGCACAATTTATGTTCGACTTGGTTTTTTATAAATCGCGAATTTTGTCGGACCGAATATAAATATTGTTGAATTTATACTCGATTCTAATTTTGAATACTCGTTGTATCCCATATTCGATTATTTGAATCGATATGGAATATTAGAGTGAAATAGAAAAAAATAAATAAATTGATTTTAGTCGTTGTAAATTAATTATCGTGATATGAACAAATCACGTTAATTAATTCATATGACTTGATTGTTAAATTCGATATCCAATTATGGAATTGGTATCGAATCTAAAATCTACGCTTTACTTGAATAAATAAAAAACTTGATTCCCTCGACCTTTCCGACATCGAAATAAATCCCTAGGGATTGTGATGTCGGATCCGTGTCAACGGGTTTCGACCCTTATTAAAGTACGATGTTTGTTTTCTGAGAAATCGATGCGACATGCGAATAACAATAATGATACAAACGATATGAAAATTATTGTTGAAGTTAACCTATCGCAATAATCAAGTAATCGACCGTCAACGCTGTGTGCAGTACACTTGTATGTTCGTGTTTCCTCATTCCGATATCACTCATACTCGACACAAATTGATAGGTATTTTAATGTTTTGATATTAGTATTATCGATATTAATGATGCGATAATAGCGATAAAATAAAATATAAAAAACGACCCATATGAAGATGACATGACGCGAGAAGGAGGAAGAGAAGAGAAGAGACGGGGTTTTGACACCCTCAACCTACATGTTCTTGTCTCGGCGCGGACCCGTAACCGTGGCTTTAACACTTAGAGTCTTCGAGGTGGATGAAGGTTGAGTTATGGTGGCTTGGGTTGTTGAATCCTAAAACTAGTTTAGGGTTTGCTAGGGTGTTGCTTAAGGTTTGATTAGGGTTTGTAAAAGACGTAGTGTGTATGCCTATGGTTGCTCTAGGGTTTCGAAAAGTTGTTCAAAGTTGTTGCATGAGGGTTGCTTATATAGGAAAAGCTAGGGCTCCGGTTTAGGGTTACTCGACCGAGTAGGCAGCTGACTCGGTCGAGTGGGCTTGTGCGTCAGCCGTCGGGTTTGAATAAGGGCCCACTTGATCGAGTGGGTGGGGCACTCGATCGAGTGGCCCAGCTGGGTCACGCGAGTCACTCGTTTTGGACCGTGATCATGGATATTTGATGGGTTTGTGTTTGAATTGGACTTTTGATGCTTGAGGGTTTGTTTTGCATGTTTCGGAAACGACTTTGACCGGGGTTGACCCAATCGTAAAAAGGTCGGTTCTATTTCCGGTGTCGGTTTTGGCCCAAATTAGTCTTGTTTTGTGAGATTTGTACTCTGTAAGTGTGTTAGCCAGCGATTAATGGATTTGAGCCCGTATCCGAGTGCATAGAAGCTTGTTAGCGTCCGATCATCATCGGGTGTTTTTTTGGGAACTGCCATAGACACCTGGCAGTCAAAATGCGGGTGTCTACAGAGCCCCCACTCTGACTGAGGCTTGGACAGGGCGAAAGTCAGAGTATCCACCAGGCCAATCGAGGATTGAAACCTGGCGGACTTCCGGCCGGGTCGTTTATAGTCCATTAGACTCGCGTGAAGGGCTCGCCAGCCATAAGCTAGAAGTCATACCTGAGCCGGTGTCGATAACTCCGTGGTGAATTGGGCTTGTCGCATAAGTCCTGGGTGCGCCTGTATGTTGGCCCATCCCGTGAAAATGCTGGGGAGGTATAGCGGTTTGCATGTCCCTGTTTGAGTCGTACCTGTTCAAGTCACATAAAATGCATGCAACACATAGGCAGTAAAATGACTCGTGCTGGGGAGAAATGATTTTGAAATTTGAATTTTTGAAATCTTGAAAATTTTGAGATTTTCGAATTTAGAATACTTTGATATTTTGACTCCTAACAAAGATTAGGAAAGTTCGGGAGGGAGATTTCCGCGCTAGTATTGAGACTAGGATTGCGGTTTGATTCCTCTTGAGATTAGGAAATTTTTCCTAAATAGTTTGCAAGGCTAATGTTATATATAGCCCCTTCTTGCTCTTGATTTTCTTCATAAATTCCTCACAAATCGAACTCTTCTTAAAAGAAAGTCTCTTTATTTCCCTTAAGTCAAGAGGAAGTCTCTCCTTTTTTAGAAGTTTAGCCATGGGAATCGATAGGTTGAGTGTGATGTTGCAGGAGTGGTCCCGTCGCTTTAGGGATGCTGATAGGGTGGCTTTGAATCAGACGGGGATAACCCAATTGTACCCGTTCCGTCAGTTGGTGGTACACACGGCATACTTGGCCCATTGTCAAATCTCGTCGCTCAATCTGGGTTTCAGATTCGTACACGAAGTGGACCAAAGCAGGAGATGCCAAAGCCCGAGCCGCTTTGAAAGTCGATGAAGCCTTCGACCTACTGAGAAGAGAGCAAGCCAAAGACAACCGAGGGTTCTTTGATGAAGGAGACACTCCAGCTACCCTAGTTCGTCTAATGTCAGGTCATAAGAAGAAGATTAAGACTCAAGCTGAAGGGTCTAGTGCTAAAGGTGCTTGGGGGAAAGTGAGCTCCCAGACGGACTTGGAAGGAAGACTAGGCCCTAGGCTAGCCGTGCAGGACCGACTTGGCCCACGGGATAGGCTACCTGAACATGTGCGGGCCCGACTTGGGCCGAAGACTGTGATTGAAGACCCGTTGCCAAAGAAGCGGGCTCGGGCTAAGGAGATTCCCCTCGTGATTAGGGAGCGCTCACCTTCACCTCGGCGACCTCGGGCTCCACGTGACCCGAAGGACAAGGGAAAGGGGAAGATGCCCGGATATTAGTCCTCTTATTTTATTATTTGAATATTATTATTATTTTTGTGGTGCGATTTTTTTGTGTGTATGCCGTTTTGGCGTTTTTTTGTAATCCCGAGTTTACCGAGATATTAATAAAAGACATATTATTGAACACTGTTCCCGTCTTTTCGTTTATTGCAGTGGTTGTACCCTTTTGAGGGGTTGCCTACGTATCCACAAATAGCGGAATCAAACCAAACGTAGTTCAAAATTGATTTGATTTTTGCAATTTTCGAAATACATCAAGATTATTAATTTGAGATGTGCGACAGTAGAATAATTAATTCTGGCTTATTGACTTGTCTATAATTTTTGAAAATTTATAAAAAGACAAATTTTTATCAATTTTTGCAAATGACATTGAGATGGAGTTTATGGGTAGTAGCGCTTCAGCTGGTCCAAGTTGGTTGGGTTGACAAATTCGTTCCCGTCCAAGTCTGTCAGCATCACCGCTCCTCTTGATAGGACCTTCTTGACTAAGTATGGCCCAGCCCAGTTGGGTTTGAATTTACCCCTTGGGTCAACCGGTAGTAAGGCACGAACCGATTTTAGGACCAAATCCCCTTCTTTGATGTTTCGGGGTCTAACCCTTTTGTTGAAAGCCCGTTGGATTCTTTTTTGATATATTTGAATGTTGTTGAGAGCCCGGGATCGCCGTTCGTCTAAAAGGACTAGCGAGTCGTATCGGGCTTGGACCCAACCTGCTTCAGGTACTTGGCTTTCAAGTAAAATCCTGAGGGATGACACTTCTAGCTCGACTGGTTGGACCGCTTCCATTCCGTATGTCAAGTAATACGGGGTTGCCTCGGTCGCGGTGCGGATTGAGGTTCGATATCCCCACAGGGAAAAAGGTATTTTGTCGGGCCAGTCCCGGTAATTCTCAGCCATCTTTTTAAGTATGGTGACAATTGTTTTATTGGCCGCTTCTACCGCTCCATTTGTTTGAGGTCGGTAAGGCGAAGATGTATGCCTTTGAATTTTATATTTTGCCAGCAATGCGGCAGTTTCGGCTTGAAAGTGGGTCCCGTGATCGCTGATGAACTCGTGAGGGATCCCATACCTGCATATTATTTTATTTTGGATAAATTTGGCCACGTGCTTGGCGTTCAAGACACGGTATGACTCGGCTTCGACCCATTTGGTGAAGTAGTCGATGGCCACTAGAATGAAGCAATGACCTCCCGTCCCGGAAGGATGCACCTTTCCAATTATGTCTATACCCCATGTCGAAAACGGCCATGGTGATGTCATGGTATATAAGAGGGAAGATGGCATATGTTGTACATTGGCAAAGATCTGACAGTTATGGCAGTGTTTGACATACACCTGACAGTCTGTTTCCATGGTGTTCCAATAGTACCCGAGCCTCATAATTTTCCGGGCTAGCATATGGGCGTTCATATGCGGACCGTTTTCACCGTCGTGTACTTCGGCCATTACCTTTTCGGCCTGCATTTTATCGATGCACAGGAGTAGAGCCCCCTGTGCCGTCTTTTTGTACAGTTGCCCGTCGTCCGTGCGAACGAATTGAGTTGCCAATCTCCGCAGTGCTTTCTTGGCCCGGTTTTCAGTTCCCGGGGGATAATCTCCCGTTGCCAAGTAGGTTAGGACAGTTTGATACCATGGTTCCGGGTCAGTTATCTCGATATCCTGAATGGCGTGGATGTAGGCTGGCTCGGACCGTCTTTCGACACAGATTGGCATGCTGGTCAGGTGATCCGAGATGTTCAGTAAAGATGCTAATTTGGAAAGTGCATCTGCGAACTGATTCTCTTCCCGGGGCAGATAAATGTATTCTACCTTTTGGAATTGTTTCTCTAAAACCCTTGCCCGTGCTTGGTAAGCCACGAGATTGGCGTTCCGAGTTTTCCATTTTTGGAGTGCTTGATTGATGACTAATGATGAATCACCGTGGACCCGGAGGTTTGTTACCCCTAAATCAGCGGCGGCTTGCAACCCGTGAATGCATGCTTCGTATTCGGCTGCGTTGTTGGTCACGTCAAAGTCCAACTTGATGGATAAGGGAGTGTGTTCCCCTTGGGGTGAAATTAACAGGATTCCGACCCCAAATCCTCGGAAGTTGGATGCCCCATCGAAATATAGGTCCCACACCTCCGTATCGGTATGGAATATGTCTTCATCAGGAAAGGCCCATGTATCGGTGTGGCCTTCTTCGGATATTGGGCTGTCAGCGAGGAACTCGGCAACTACCCGGCCTTTGATGGCTTTTAATGGTACAAATTTGAGGTCGAACTCGGATAACATTAAAGTCCATCTTGACATCCTGCCGTTGAGGATGGGCTTCTCGAATAAGTACTTGATAGGATCCATTTTGGATAACACATGTACCTCGTGACTGAGCATGTAATGTCGGAGCTTTTTAGTGGCCCAAACCAATGCTAGGCACGTCTTTTCGAGCATTGTATATTTGCACTCATATTCGAGGAACTTTTTACTGATGTAGTAAATAGCTCGTTCTTCTGAATCGACTGTCTGGGCCAGCATAGCCCCCATGGCCGTCTCTAGGGTTGTCAATGGATCTCGGATCCTACCCTGATCCTGGGATCCAATACCTTTAAGGGTAGGATATGGATCGCAATATTTTTGGATCCTGAGGATAAGGATCGGACCCTGATCCTTTTAAAAATAAAAGGGTCGGATAAGGATCCTGTCTATAAGATCCTGATCCGACCCTTATCCTACCCTTTTATTTTTTTGCATAATATTGTAATTTTTAAATTTAGGCACAAGCTCAAATGTCTAAATTGATGATGATGACATAGTTGATGATGATGATATGGAACATGAATCATCAAATTGATGAATGATGAAGAAATAGTAGCTGTGGACTTGTGTTTCTTGTGGTCTTGTGGAGTTACTTTCTGTTGAGTAACGTATTTTGGATAATTGATTTTTGTGGTTGTATGGACTAGTGTAGTAGCGTTAGTCTAAACTCTAAACTCCATTTAGCTTTGTTTGAACATTGTATAATTATTGGTTGCTTAAACCCTTTAAATGGTCTAAATTTAAATGATTACATAAGGTGAGAATATAATAGAAAATCATAAATAAACTTAAAAATGAAAAGATCCTGATCCGATCCTGATCCAATCCTGATCCTTAGGATCCGGATAAGGATCCTATAATTTTGGACCCTTAGGATAAGGATCGGATCTGGATCCAAGGGGAGAAATAAGGATAAGGATCTGGATCCTATAGGATCCGGTCCAGATCCTACCCTTTGACATCCCTAGGTATAACGACAAAGGCAGACCGTGTTGAGATGGCATTAGTACCGGCGGAGCAGACATAATCTCCTTGATTTTGTCGAAAGCCGCTTGACATTTGCCGTCGCATAGCACCCGTTCTCCGATTTTTAGCTTTTTGAAGATGGGTTCGCATACCATGGTTAGTTTCGAAATGAACCGGCTGATGTATTGGACTTTCCCGAGAAACCCCCTTATTTCCTTTTCGGTCTTGGGTGGTTGCATCTCGGTGATGGCTTTGATTTTAGCTGGGTCGACCTCGATGCCGCGTTGGCTAACGATATGGCCCAGTAATTTGCCCGACGTTACCCCAAAACTGCATTTTTGTGGGTTCAATCTCATGTTGTATTTACGTAGCCGGGTGAACAACTTTCTTAGGGCTGAAATGTGCCCGCTTCGGTCCTTGGATTTGACGATCATGTCGTCCACATAGACCTCCACTTCCTTATGCATCATATCGTGGAGCAAAGTAGTGGCGGTCCGTTGATAAGTGGCCCCGGCGTTGATAAGCCCAAATGGCATGACGGTGTAACAGTAAGTACCCCAAGGTGTAATGAAGGTGGTCTTACCCATGTCCTCTTCTGCCATTTTAATCTGATTGTACCCGGCATACCCGTCCATGAACGATAGAAGGGCATGATCGGCCGTGTTATCCACCAGTATGTCGATGTGTGGTAACGGAAAATCGTCTTTTGGGCTTGCCTTGTTAAGATCCCGGAAGTCCACGCAAACCCGCACCTTGCCGTCCTTCTTGGGTACCGGCACGATGTTTGCAACCCAGTCTGGATATTCAGACACTTGTATAAAGCCTGCTTTAAATTGTTTATCGACCTCTTCCTTGACTTTAAGAGACCACTCGGGCTTCATTCTTCTGAGTTTTTGCTTTACCGGCATGCACCCATCTTTGATGGGTATTCGGTGTTCGGCTATCTCCCGGTCTATACCCGGCATGTCCTTGTAGGACCATGCAAAGACATCTTTGAATTCCTGGAGGAGGTCTGCGAATTGTTTTCTCTCCTCTGGATCTAAAGATAGGCCCAACTTAAGCATCTGGGGCTCTAAAGTGGTTCCCACGTTGATGGACTCAGTTTCTTTGATTACCGGAACTCGGGATTCCCTTTGCTCGAGCTGCTCGACCAGATGTTGAGGTAGGGGTACCTGTTCTTCGGATTTCTCAATGTCATTGCATATAAAATTTTTGAAATTGAGAAAATTTTGGAAATAAGACAAGTCGTAAGCAGAACGGTGTTCGTTATTATTATTGATGGTAAATTTTGAAAATAGCTCGAATAGAGCTGCCATCTGATCATTGGTCAGTGGCGGGATAGGGAGAGGTCTTGGGACAGGCCCCGAGACCTCAGTGGATAAGGGAAGAGGGGTTACAGACTCGACTTTAGCACCAGACCCTCTAGACTCGGACTCAGACTCCGACTCTGACTCTGACTCAGACTCGGTATCCGGCACGTCTCCTTCGCCGGTGGTCAGCTTGTAGACCCGTCCTTGACCGTCGGTCCATTTTATGGTCTTCCTCCAAGCCCTCGTCTCGGTGTTGGTACCGACCTCGGTGATTAGCTTGGTTGGGTCAAACCGATCACTGCGAAGGATCAGGTTGACCAAGTCGTCCTTTGGAGCGGGGACGGTCTTGTCTTCCCCGAATAAGAGCCCCAGCACGGGCTCGGAGTTGTTTTCGCCCTCCTTTGATTCGGCCTGGACGATGGTGAATATATCATCAGGGATGAAATTGCATTCCCGAGCCTTTTTGGTCTCGGGATATGTGACGGTGGGTCGGTAGAGGCCCACTTGGACGGCTCCGAAGACCGGAGTGACGAAGTAATCCGTTAACTTCAGGCTATAAGGGCTTATGTAAGTACCTTTGAGAATGTCGATGGCTTTGTGAATACCGGCCCGAATCACGTTTTCTGGGGTTACAGCGTACCCCAATCCGAAATGTGATTCGCCATCATTTAGAACCTCGATAATCCTCCCAGCTGAAAGGTATGGCCTTGAGGTTATTCCGGGTAGGTAACCCAGATTTTGTAGCATCGTGTCGATGCTACTTGTGAAATAGGGCCTAAAGAGATATTCTTCTTCGATCATGCCCACGAAATCAAATCCTCATGGGTCGGCCCGACCCGTAGCGTTGCAGCTTGCCACGGTAATTGGGGTCGCCTCCAGTGTGATGATACCGTCTTTAAGGGGCATCTTGACTTTTCGATGGAGGGTAGATGACACGGCCTTGACTGCGTGGATCCAAGGCCTTCCCAGCAAGAGATTGAATGACGAGGTGACATCTATCACCTGAAATTCCAATTCCTTTTCGATTGGGCCCGTTATGATCTTCAATTTTACGGCCCCGGCGACAGATTTTGGGCTTCCGTCGAACGCTTGGATAGTCTGCGCCGTCGGAAGGTAAACGGCATCGGTGATGCCGAGTGCTTTCGCGGTCCTTAGAGGGAGGACATTCACGGCTGATCCATCGTCGATAAGGGTCATCGGGAGATATTTACCTTTGCAGATGACCGTGATGTATACGGCCAGATTGTGATTGGGCCCAAATGGTGGTAAGTCAGCTTCGGAGAAGGTTATGAGCGAGCCCTCTTCTTTGGATTTGCTCTTAAGGTAGGGCATAATGGTGGCTACCATTTCAGCAGGGGTAGCCTCTGAATCAACCTTGATTTCATCGAGAGCCTTGGTTAGTGCTTCCCGATGAGCTTGCGAGCTAACCAATAGTTGCCATATGGTTAGATCAGCTCGGACCCTCTTCATTTGCTGGACCAGAGCTGTGTCTGGGCTTGGTTCTTCGAGGGTGGGCACCGTCCTGGCAGGTTCAGTGACGGATATAGGGATGGAACGCCCAGCTGCGGCGAGATGATTGGTGGCTAAGGCTTTGGACTTAGCCTTTCGGACCTCTTCAAGGGTGATGGGGACAACTTCCCCTTTGGTTAAGTATACATCATCCTCGTCGTCGAACCATATCCCGTTGATTTGTGGGATATAGGGAGAGATGAGGTGAGAACAGTCAATTACCTCACCGGTGAAGATAACATGGGCGCTGAACGGGTTTTCTTTGTTGCTCGGCTTGTCTCCGGGCAACGGGATTTTCCCGCTCTCGATAAGATCTTGGATCAAGTGCTTTAGCCTCCAACATTTTTCAGTATCATGCCCGTTACCCCGATGATACTGACAATAGGCCTGAGCATTGTAAGTTTTGGGCCTCTTTTCTACTGGAGGTTCTGCAGTTGGGCCTATCGGCTGGATCAGGCCCTTTGATGATAGCCTTTGTAAGGCGTAAGTATAGGTAGTCCCTATATCTGTGAATACCCGATTTGGTGTATTCTTCTTAGATGAGGTGTCGAGCAGGTTTACCTCGTCGAAGATGCTGCGAGTCGCGACTGCGGGTGTGGGCTTGATCGTAGATGAACTTGCCCCTTGATAGCCCTTGGTAGGGGCCTTAGTCAGGCTCTCTAGTCTCAAGTCATCCTCGATTCTCGTGCCCATTTCAGTAAGGACAACGAAGTTTGGGATGATAGCATACCGGAGATGGACCCGGTAGGATGGGAGTAGATTTTTGACGAAGGCTTCCACTAGGGCCTTCTCGTCGGGCTTGTCAACCAGCTTCACACTCTCGGCCCTCCATCTCTGCAGGTATTTTGTGAACCCCTCTTTGGGCTCTTGGGCCATTACCTCCAGAGTACGCATTGTAGTCTGGATTTCAGTGTTATCGGCGTAGTTCCGAGCAAATTCGGTCGCCACATCATCCCAAGTCTCGTATTTCTTGGGGTCGAGCCTGTAGAACCAGGCCCTGGGATGCTTCTCCAAGGAGGAAGGGAATAGGTGCCTGAACATGGCGGAATTTACCCCTTTGACTGCCATGAAGTCTTTGAATGCCCGGATATGATGGACCGGGTCTTCGGTACCCTCAAACATAGGAATTCCCGTCAAGTTGAGGTTGGCAGGTAGCTCGTTACTCAAAGGTGAATAAATGCGAGCATTTTCGGAGTGGATTGAGTTGCTTGTTGATAAGTGCACTTGCTCCTCGAGCCTGCGAACAACGCTGACCTATTTGGCTATGGGCCCAGTGGAATCAGCTCCTTCAACTGGGACTGTCTTCTCTACGGTGCTCAGGCGAGTGTCCAAAGTTGCTTGGTTAGCAAGGATGGAGGTTAGTTGAGTCTCGATTTTGGCTAGGGCATTTTTCAATTCTTCCATCTTGCGTTGATGTCGGGTTGTGGCTGGCCTGTCTGTAAGAACACCGCGTAATCAGAAACTAGCCCAGAAATCCCGGAATGGAAAGTACATTCCGAACGAGACTAAAAGGGAAATGACTCGAGGAAGACACCTAGACGGGTGACTTGTGAGGTGTGGGCCTCCCTTAGGATTCGGCAAGTGGGCCTAGTCCTGTTCGAAGGAAGGTTCACGTGGGACATCCCCAGACTTTTGACTCGATTGTGTTGACGGGCCCTCCTTCGTAAGAGTATGTCCTACTTAGGTGGGCCTTGCCTTAGTCTAATAAGGCGGACTGGGATAGGGAAGAAGCTCGTGATGTAAGATCGACAGAGCTTCGACGCTAGAGAAACTTGACAACTTAAGACATGACCCGACACTGCTACATATGGGAAGTCCTAAGAGGAGGGAAGTTTTGAAAATTGATTGTTTTTGAAGAAATCCGAGAAAACTCGGTTGAGGGCCCAATTTTCGAGAAAAACGAAAGAGCGTTGGGCCGCGGGTTTTGAAAGTAATTTTGAGTTTTGAATTGGGCAGCATACCATCTAGAAAATAGGCCATTTTGAGTAAAATCATAAGTCCTAAATTCGGTATGTCCCGGGTTTTGAAAATTGAATATCTTGAAAAGGAGGATGTAATTTTTGAAAAGTTGACATTTTTGAAAACGACTCGGAAACCAAGTAGCACATAGTCACACAAGCATTATAACGACGCCATGTATGCTCTACACTAAGTCTCGGTTGGTCTGAAAGGGTCTATACCAGTGTACATAGTCTAGACGTTGATCGGGACGGACTCTCTAAGTCGAATTGAGCTTAGAACATGCCGCAAAACCCACTCGAATCGACTATGGACACCTTTTGACATATCCATATTGGAGTACATCAATGGTATAGTGGGACGTCGGTCACCAGTACCGGCCCGGGAAAATATGGGTTATGCATGAACCGTAAAACTAAAACGCGTATTGTATTTGTCAAACGATTTCTATTCGAGTCTCACCCTGAGGATGCCGATGGTAAGTCACACATCAGTTAATCCCCAGCGGAGTCGCCAAATTGTGGACATGACATAGGTCCACCCCGACGCGGCCACGCGCGGGTTTGGGGAGGCGAATGAATCTCCATATGAGAATGGATCGAATTGAAATTTAGGTCTATGTGGAGTCGCCACCAAATTTTGTGGTTATTCGGAACCATTCGAGCCCACTCTATGTCGTAGTGGTCCGTATACAAAATACGGCCCATTTCCGATGTCAGAGTTTATTGGGCTCGTCCCTTTGCATTTGATACCAATACCGACATTATCGGATATTGTGTATTGTATGACTCTCGTGCGCCAACGGTTTCGGGCATCCGGAAACCGAGGTTCTGAGTAAGGGGTGAGGGTACGTGTTGGGAAGCCCACAAAGGACACCCAACCCCGCCCGCACATTAGCGGCCTCTACTAAGAATTCGAATGACTTACAATACGCGCGTTAGTTAAACGGGAAAATGATATGCAAAGAGTATTTTCCCTAGACATGTGAATGGAATTGAAAAGGATTTCTAAGTCAATTTAATGCAATTAATTCTACGTCAAAGTGGAATTTTAGCATGTGGGTTCATTCAGTATAATAAACGAACAAGAATTAAATTGACAAGAGAAACAAGCAAACGGTTAGTAACGGTAAATCGATATTAACGGTTTGTGCAAATAATGAATTGAATTGAATTGAATTGAATGATGTACAAGATGATGCATGGTTTGAAAAGATAGCATACACATGATTAATTATGCACGTGTCGACCTAAGTCGTGAAATACTATCGGATTTTGAAAATAGAATAATGTACGATTATTGTGTTAATCGTTATGAGGTTACTCGATCGAGTGGTCAGTAGACTCGATCGAGTAGATCCTGAAAAGAGGTTTCTGTTCCGCGTTTTAGACCATACTCGGCCGAGTTATTGACCAACTCGGTCAAGTACATGGCCACTTGACCGAGTCACTTGTGAGACTCGATCGAGTGGAGGTCGTGAAAAACATTCTGATGCGATTTTTGGGACGCCACTCGACCGAGTGGGCTAGGCACTCGGTCGAGTGCCCTCTGTACGAATTGTAATTTGTTTGCAATTATAATTGTTGATTTTGAAATTGCTTTTGAGTTTTGAGAGTTTGACGATTTTACCGAATCGGACGTAAATATTGCACAATTTATGTTCGACTTGTTTTTTTATAAATCGCGAATTTTATCGGACCGAATATAAATATTGTTGAATTTATACTCGATTCTAATTTTGAATACTCGTTGTATCCCATATTCGATTATTTGAATCGATATGGAATATTAGAGTGAAATAGAAAAAAATAAATAAATTGATTTTAGTCGTTGTAAATTAATTATCGTGATATGAACAAATCACGTTAATTAATTCATATGACTTGATTGTTAAATTCGATATCCAATTATGGAATTGGTATCGAATCTAAAATCTACGCTTTACTTGAATAAATAAAAAACTTGATTCCCTCGACCTTTCCGACATCGAAATAAATCCCTAGGGATTGTGATGTCGGATCCGTGTCAACGAGTTTCGACCCTTATTAAAGTACGATGTTTGTTTTCTGAGAAATCGATGCGACATGCGAATAACAATAATGATACAAACGATATGAAAATTATTGTTGAAGTTAACCTATCGCAATAATCAAGTAATCGGGATATCAGAACGAGCGACCGTCAACGCTGTGTGCAGTACACTTGTATGTTCGTGTTTCCTCATTCCGATATCACTCATACTCGACACAAATTGACAGGTATTTTAATGTTTTGATATTAGTATTATCGATATTAATGATGCGATAATAGCGATAAAATAAAATAAAAAAAATGACCCATATGAAGATGACATGACGCGAGAAGGAGGAAGAGAAGAGAAGAGACGGGGTTTTGACACCCTCAACCTACATGTTCTTGTCTCGGCGCGGACCCGTAAACGTGGCTTTAACACTTAGAGTCTTCGAGGTGGATGAAGGTTGAGTTATGGTGGCTTGGGTTGTTGAATCCTAAAACTAGTTTAGGGTTTGCTAGGGTGTTGCTTAAGGTTTGATTAGGGTTTGTAAAAGACGTAGTGTGTATGCGTATGGTTGCTCTAGGGTTTCGAAAAGTTGTTCAAAGTTGTTGCATGAGGGTTGCTTATATAGGAAAACCTAGGGCTCCGGTTTAGGGTTACTCGACCGAGTAGGCAGCTGACTCGGTCGAGTGGGCTTGTGCGTCAGCCGTCGGGTTTGAATAAGGGCCCACTCGATCGAGTGGGTGGGGCACTCGATCGAGTGGCCCAGCTGGGTCACGCGAGTCACTCGTTTTGGACCGTGATCATGGATATTTGATGGGTTTGTGTTTGAATTGGACTTTTGATGCTTGAGGGTTTGTTTTGCATGTTTCGGAAACGACTTTGACCGGGGTTGACCCAATCGTAAAAAGGTCGGTTTTATTTCCGGTGTCGGTTTTGGCCCAAATTAGTCTTGTTTGACTCGAAATGGTCCGCTGGGCCTGGATTCGAGGTTGATTTTGTGATATTTGTACTCTGTAAGTGTGTTAGCCAGCGATTAATGGATTTGAGCTCGTATCCGAGTGCATAGAAGCATGTTAGCGTCCGATCATCACCGGGTGTTTTTTTGGGAACTGCCATAGACACCTGGCAGTCAAAATGCGGGTGTCTACACATAGTGGAGATCGTCTAGAATCCACTGCTCCTAGCACCATCATCAAGAAAATAATTAGCTGTTTCAGTCATCTCTTACTCGAGCAGGTCAGTTTCAGCAAAATTTGATTCAGACATTTCAAAATTTAACGGTACGACATCTGTAACAAGACGTGTCTCCCCCTCTTTTTTTCTTGATGGATGCTTGATAGAGGTCGACAAAATGTTTTGGGGTGCGATATGTGCGAGCCCAATGACCCTCCATGCCACATTTATGACAGGTGGTCTTATGTTTTTCCGAGGCATCGGAATTAACATTTGTTTTTCCCAGGCGTGTATATTTAAATGGGTTTTGACCTCTACCTGGGCCATTACCGCATCCTCGACCCCGTCCGCGGCCACGACCACGCCCACGTCCAACGAAATTCGCCTCTGGTATAGCAGTAGAGCCACTTGGCCTCAAATTGTCATTTCTTAATAGAACTTCGTCATGTTGTTCAGCAACTAAAAGTATTGCAATTAGGTCCGTGAATTTTTCAATTTATTGATTCTGATACTCCTTTGAAAATCCATGTTTCTTTTACCCATGGTAGAGAATGTTTTCTCTATTTTACTGAAATCACTAACTTCTTCCCCACAATACTCTAGTTGCGATGCAATACGGAATATAGCAGAATTATATTCGTTTACCGAAGTAAAATCTTGGAAACGAAAATTTTGCCTTTCATGTCAAAATTTTGGGAGGAGGACATATTGTTGATGTCCGAACCGTTCCTCAAGAAGGGACCATAATTCAGATGGATCTCTGATTCTCAAATATTCATTTTCTAGCCCTTCATTAATGTGATGTCGTATAAATATATGAGCCTTTTGTTTTTCCTGGTGGGTAGCCGAATTGCCTTTCTCGACAGTATGTTCAAGGCCTTAGCTTTTGCCCCTAAATGAGCAATGACATCATCTATCCATTGTAAGACTTTTGACCAGATAAGTCAAGGATGTCAAATTTCCTTTTTGCAATCTGAGTCATTTTCTTTTAAATCTATCACATAGAATTTTGCAGGTGTTAGTATAATAATCATAAACAATCTATAGTAAAGTAATGTATTAATATATTAAATAATCAATAATCACTAATACTAACATTAATATTAGCATATAAAATTGTGAAAAGATAGAAATAGATAAAAAATAATGAGGATATATAAGCCGAATGCATACAATGAGGAAAAAAAATGAGTGTAATTAACGAAGTTCATAATGGATTAGTGACAATTAATTGATTTATAAGGAATACATGAAGCATAAACTATTTATTGATATATAGAAATATGAAAAAGGCGACTAACAGAACTATTATAAACATGAGTACATTAAGTAGACCCTCCAACTCACGAAAATTTTGCTTAATAGAGCGCATGATGCCGTCGTCTTCTCCGTCTCTATACATATATTATTAGTAATTTTTATAAAAATTTTTTAAGACGGAGCGGATAAGGGAAGTGATTAAGGTGATAAGATTTTGTGGATTTTATAAGGGTTAAAAGTACTGTAGCGTCGGTGGAGATTAAAAATTAATATACTTATTTTGCAAATTTGTACGAAGAAAATTTCATGTATACGAGTAGAAACAGTTAGATTCAACAACTATGTATAAAACCTTAAAAAGGATAAATGCAAGAGTATATTTACTAAGAGAGCAAAAGGGTAATATACTTAAAACAAATATTTACAATGAACCAAATGTATTGATTCACAACTTACGCATGCATGCATACCTCACATGTATACTTCACATGCATGCATACTTCACATGCATACTAGTGATACTACTATAATAAAACCACACAACCATTTGAATAAAAATCAACACAAACAACTACCTCCTCTTGCATTCTTCTCCCCCCTTTTTTTAAAGAAAAATTACATTATGTTTATTGTTATGATTATGATATTATGCCAGAATTTGAGGAAATGAAAGCTTAGCTTTAGTAGTGGTAGCAATGTCAGCACAAAGGGGTTTACTAATCTTACTGGCCATCTTTCCTAAGACCACTTCAGATCAAAGACAGGGATCAAGATCTGGAAACAACACCCAGATTGGAACACAAGCAATTCTCTCCATTTCACCAGAGAAAGTAGGAGTCCATTCCGTGAGAATGAGTGTATAAACCCCCATCTTCCAAGGTCTTCCTCTGAGTACAACCTGCCATGGCTTCCTTGGAGTTAAATCGAAAAGGAAAACCACTCCTTCTTAAAGTATTGCACAACGGGTAGTGAAATTGAGCCCCATTTCTCCTGAACAAACTTTTTCATGGCTTGCAGGTTAGGTTTCGATCCTATCACATTACCCATTAAAGTGTTCTCCTAGATTTTAAGTTCATCCCCAAAATCGTCTGTCTAAGTAAAAATCAATTTCTGTGGAATTAAGAACTTCCTCATAGAAAGAAAGACTCATTCCTAATTGTTGGGGTTTAGCTGCAATCCTCGACCAATTAGGTTTAGAAACATGGGGAATCACAGTATCAGAAACATGGGGAATGACCGATACTACAACAGGTTCCAATACTGGTTCTATATGCAAAGTAGATTCAATCACAGGTTCTGACTGAATAGATTTACAAATTGGAGGAGTAATAGCAGAATTGTTAATGGCATTGATTATGAAATCATTGAGCGAAATCTGTTGCGAAGCACTCTGTTCCCCTTTCTTCGAAGAGCCTCCATCAATCTTCGATTCTGAGCTCGACGATCCAGGAGCAGGTGGTAATGGTGGCAATTGATTCTTCTTTGGCCTACCGGGACCTCTCTTCACCTGAGAATCCGCCATGGAAGCTCGCGAGAACAACGAAGAAGAAACGCTCGAGAGAAAACGGTTATAGAGAGAGAAACACTTTCTCTCACTTTGCCGATTATTATTATTATTACTTTTTTTTGGAAGAAAAGTATGCCTTATTTTATTAAAATAAGATTAAGATCTTACAAAAGATATAACCTCTACAAGATAAGAACCACCTCTATAACAAGCATTTCATAGCTAGATCAAGACCTCTAACACGTAATCTAGTGCTAACTTCAAACTTAATGCGACTAACAAGGCTATCAACTGAAGTTCTAGTAGCAGTAAAAATCCTATTATTTCTTTCCATCCAAATCTAATACGTAGCTGCAGCTATTGTACTACAAAACCATTGATTCTTCCAATGCCTTCGTGATCTTCTTGTGGTACACCAGACTAGCTCAGTGATCAAGTGCGAGCTTCTGCCAGTAATCTGCATCCAGTTGGGGAGGTGTTGCCATACCTGCCTAGAGAAAGTACAGCCAAAGAACAGGTGCTTAGCATTTTCAGCCTGTTGCTCACATAATTCGCATCTGCTAGCCAACTGCAGGCCCATTTTCTGCAATTTATCCTGAGTTGCCAAAGACCGTTGTCTCGCCATTGCCAAAATAACTCTATGCTTAGGAGTAAGGCTATTACCTTAATCCTAGTCATCCATCGAACAGTTTGCTGACGCTTTCGTAACTAGTTATAAGGTGCACTAACATTAAAAGAATCCTTATAAGTCCAGCTCTTCACCAAGCCAGCAGCAGCTTCTATACCCCTCATCTTCTGCACAATCTTATCCCTTAAGCTAAGAATGCTTTTCCAAGTAGAAGTATGTCTTTCTCTCTTTTAAATAGACCAAAAGCTTTGATTCTGAAGAACATATCGAGCGTGCCACTCTTTCCAGAGGCTAGACTTAGCCGAAAGAAGTTTCCATATCCAATGGGCCATTTGAGCTCTATTCCAGCTTCGCAGGTTCTTGACATTAAGCCCTCCCTCAACCCAAGGCAAGCAGATGCTCGTCCAACTCTTAAACACCATCCTGACCTTATCATAACGACCAGTCCAGAAGAATCTCTGGAAAAGTTGGTCAATTCTTTTAGTAACATTCACAGGAAATAAAGCATTGGAGCACCAGTAACTGGTAAGTCCAAAAACCACAGAAGAAATCAGCTGGAGTCGTCCTGCTTAAGTCAAATGACTTGAAGACCAACATATCATCTTAGCTTGAATTTTATTGATAAGAACTTGATATTGATCCATCCTGTTGTTTACAGAATGGAGAGGGAATCCTAAATATCGACAAGGAAATTCTCCTTGTGCAAACCCAGTTTGTGTCATAATAAGATCCTTGACATCTTGGCAAACACCTCCAAAAAATATGTGAGTCTTCTCCTTGTTAGCCTGCAATCCAGATTCGAGAGCAAATATCTCCAAGGCCTTAGTTACTACAACCACTGAAGGACTATCCCCTCTAGTAAAGATCATAAGATCATCAACAAACACCATATGATTAAGTTTTAATTTACAACATTTAGGATGGTATGACATTTGAGGCTGATTATTAGTTTTCCTAAGCCTTCTTGAAAGTACTTCCATGCTAAGGACAAAGAGATAAGGGGACAAAGGGTCACCCTGACGAAGACCACTCCTTTCTTTATTTGAAGAAACCATGATTAGGTCCATTGACTTTCAAAGTGAACCAAGATCCTGTTATGCAAGCCATCACCCATTGTATAAAAACAGGAGGAAAGTTAAATTCATGAAGAAGGCTCTCAATAAAATCCCATTGAATAGAATCAAACGCCTTTCTCAAATCAATCTTCATAAGGCACTTAGGAGTAAGGTACTTCCTTCCATAATTTTTCACCAAAGCTTGAGAGAGGGCAATATTTTCATGTATGCTTCGACCCTTGATAAAAATTGCTTGTTCAAACCCAACAAGGTTCTGCAGCACCTTTTGAATACGCAAGGTAAGAACTTTGCTGACCGTTTTGTAGAAAATAGTACAACAAGATATAGGTTTGTAGTCTAATACTGTTTGGCAAATCTTCTTTTTAGGTATTAGAGTAATGGTTGTCGTGTTTGCCTACTTAAGCATCTTCTTCTTCTTCTGAAAAAACTCAAGTACAACAGAGTAAAATCACCCTTAACAATATCCCAAGAACTTTTGAAGAAAGCAGAGGAGAACCTATCAGGTCCAGGACTCCTATCTTCCCCAATACAGAATACTACTCTTTTGACTTCCTCCTAAGTAGGTAGCCTAATCATATGTTCCCAATCTTCCTGCAATACTTTATTACCCTTAGCCACCATGGCCCCAATAACCTGAACTTTGTGCAACCTGCCAAGTAAGTCCTTACAATAATCAATAAAGCCTCCAGCCACCTCTGCAAGTCCTTCTCTTATTTGACCATTCTTGTCTTGAATAGAACCTATAATTTGTTGATGTCTCATTTCTCGAATCTTGGAATGAAAGTACTTCATGGCTTCATCCCCTTGTATAATATTATCCATTTTTGCTTGTTGCCTAAGGATACTGAGCTCAGCATCCAAGAGAGATCTATAAGTAGCAAGCAACTCCACCTCCTGCCTAGCATAATCAAGAGAGAAAGGATGGTCCTGCAGCTGCTGCCAGCAAGCTTCTAAATCAGATTTTGCCTCAGCAATTCGCCTACTAAGACAGGTATAATTTCCTTTGTGCATCCGCTTTAAAGCTACTTTAACCCTTTTCAGCTTATTAAATGGTGAATACCCTGTCGTCCCAATAAGAGGATAATTCCAAGCTGTAGAGACAACTTCATGATACTGAGGACATTTAGTCCAACAGTTCAAGAAGCTGAAAGAATAAGACTTTTTACCAGCAGGCATGAGAGAAACACAAACTGGCGAGTGATCAAAGATGCCATGACTTAAGAAGGTAGAAAATGAAGAAGGAAAAGAGTTAACTCATTCTCCATTCACCAGAGCCCTATCAAGTCTAGACTATACTCTAGCTTCAGGATGTTGCTTATTTGTCCAAGTGAACTCCTGCCCTTGGCCATTAATCTCTTGAAGCCTCGCAGTCAATAAACATTCATTGAATTCCTCCATTTCCTTGATATCAGGAGGAGATCCCCCAATCTTTTCCTGATGGTTTTGAACTTTGTTAAAATCTCCAATGACTATCCAACCTTCCTGCACCGCTTTGAAGGAACAAAGAGCTTTCCAGAGTTACCCTTATCCTATCCTTCCCATCATTACTCCCATACACCATTGTCATATAAGTCTCCAAGTCATAAGCATAGTGATGAATATGACAGTGAATAAACTGAGCATGAGAAGCAAGAATAGTCACTCTAATAGTATAAGGGTTCCAAATAAGCCAAATTCGACCATTATAGTGAGAATCATAATTACAAGCAACAATATAAGGCTTAAACTTCCTCATAATTATAGCAGCAGCCTTAGCTTCCTTTATTCGAGTTTCAAGTAACCCCAAAACATCAAGTCCTCTAGCTCTTATTAAATTAAGAACAACATTTTGTTTAACCTCTTCATTCCCTCCCCTAATGTTCCAAGTAGATAGTTGCATTAATTAGACATTAGGAGGGGGTGTAACATCAACAACTAGAAGAACTTCTGTTCCACCAGCTTCTTCTCCTTGATCATCCAAGTCCTCACCTTCATGATGTTGAAGGATTTTATATCTATTAGACTGCACCAACTCAATCTTCACCTCCTTATTCATTTTAAAACCTAGAGGGGATATGCTATTTACAGAACCATCAATGCTTTTATTCATAGGAACAAAACCATCATTTTCCCGCCCTAATCCATCTGAGGCAATGGTGAAGAAAGCAACTTCAGGATGCTGTCCCTCAGCCACATGCGTCAAATTGGGGTCCGGGTCAAATTGGGGTCCGGGAATACCAAGCCTTCCCTTAATCCGCCTGGCCCTAAGTACCAGTCATTGGAATACCTACTACTACTACTACCACCACCACCACCACCACCACCACTACTACCACTACTAATATTATCTTCTAATAAAGTCATGTGTTCTACTATGATTGAGTAAAATAACTAAACCAACCGACAAACAAAGTTAAGAAAGGAGGGAGTCTGTTATAAAACAGAGGCAATCAATTAACAAATTTTTTAATTAACAAAACCCAATCAATTAAGAAAGAAGAGACAAAAGAGGAAAAACTTCTTAGTTCCCACCTCGCTTCATCTTCCCCTTCCATTCATCTCTCCCTTCCATAATTTATTCACAAGTATATTATCACCTACAACAATGAATGCAAAAATTATTATTACAGAGCATGAACCTCAAAATGCCACCCAAGTGTACAATCAAAGCGACCCGATTAGACATACAAGCAAACCTCAATATGAACCTCAGTGTACCACCCAAACAGGATTAGAGCTTGCGGTAAACACACTAATTAAAAAGAAAAAGAGAAAGCTGGACAAGATGTAAGTGAACACTTATTATGTACATCAACTACAAGTAATACACTGCTTATATTAAGAACAAAATTAACACACCCAAAATGTGTTGTAAGTCTGAAGTGGTAGTAAAAGAAGCAACCATAACAATAGAAACCATGGAAAAAAAAAGAGGCGGAGATTTGAAATCCCAACTTAAGCAAGACGCGAGAGAAAAACTAAGAAAGATAAAGGTCATAAATAAAGATGATTACGTTCTCCAATAAAAGTTAAAAAACGAATTATTAGTTATTATGCATTACATCTTATAGCGTTATATCTCATTTTCGTCAATTATCACTCACTTACGTTCTTACAAACACACTTTTAGTCTGATTCACCTTAATACACTTGTGGTGACATGTTTGATTATGTTTCGACACTTTTAGTCCAGCTTTTTTCCATGCCATTCATTTAACATTCATGCCATATATATTTCCATAACTTGGATCGTTCATCTTCCTAAGCTCCATCCTATTAACAATTTATGAATGCCTATGGAAGTAAATAAAATTACAAAGGTAAGAAATCAAAAAGTTGTATAAATAATAAAATAAATATTGGACAATGAGGCAAAAAGATGGAACTGCGATTTACAAAGGTCATAAAATGATATAGTCTCGTGGGGTGTACGGGTATGGCGACTAGTTACAATATACTCCCTCCGAGTTCTTATCATTTACCCATTTGTTTTTGGGTGGAAAATAAGGAAGGGAAAATGAGTAGCTAAAAAAGGAAGAAGTAAGAGAGAGAAATTGGTGGATAAATGTGAACCACACATTTATGACCAAAAGTAGAAAATGGGTAAAAGATCAAACTCAGCTCAAAAAGAAAAATGGGGTAATGTTAGAAACTCAGAGGGAGTAATTAACTTATCCTTTCTTTGTAAGATTCAAGTGGTACAAGACATTACATATCTAAAAGTTAAGCAAATGATAAATTTAGAGAAAGGAAAGAACATGAAGCAAATGATTCTCGAAAACTATGTTTGAAAAGAATTACATTAGATAATTATAATTGAAGTTTAGACAATGGAAAATCCGTTTACGTCACTCGTTGGTGATTACATATTCACGTTCTTTGTCTTCTGTTCACCATCTTCGTCTCGATCATTGATAGTTGAGATGACTCGAGTCAAAAGTGGTTGCGTCATCTATATAACTCGAACATGGATTAGAATCTACTATAAAACCCGAATGATAAGCTGGTCGTGTACCTATCAAAAATAACCAACTACGGTGCAACTAAAAATATAGCTATGGAAGTCGGGATCGATTTCACAGGGAGACAAATAAATCATACTTGCAATTAAAGTCTATCTAAGTAACAAATCAGGGGTTTTTAATTGTGGTTAACTAAACTAAAGGTAGTGAAGGAAAGAGAATTTAAAAGAGAGAGAAATAACTAAAATAAAATAAGACGAATAAAGATGAATAAATATAGGGAGAGGAAACTAGGATTGTCGGTTCACTACGAATTTCTTATGGTCACGGTCTAAGTCACAGGTCTGTCGCAAATATTGGTCTAAGGGGTAATGAAAAGGTCCTTCCGGTCCGCTATTTACCCTAGCATGCATCTAAAGGCTTCCGATCTTATTAGGGCAAACTAATGTGTTGTAGCAGGTCTAACTTTTACCAGGCTTCCGATCTTAGGTTCAAGTTTATCGGATTCAATTAATCAATCATGCGCATTAACTGACTAATCGCGATTATATGCTACAATTGACAACTCAGACACAATATTATTGACAGATCTATAAATTATTTAGCAACCACATTCAATTCGCAGATCCCCTAAATCCTAGCGAAGAAAATTAGCTACTCATAATTAAATCGAGAACAACAAGATTAATAAAAGATTTTACTAGATTGAACATGATGAATAATAATAAATTTGCGGCAAGCATAAAACAACGGTTAAGAATAATTAAATATGAAGAAGAAGAACAATCAGGAATGAAGAAGAAGGGAGAAGGATAAAATTACCAAAAGGAACGAAGGCGATTCGAATCCGAAAGTCTTTCAATAACCGAGTTTTGAGAAGAAATTAAACTAAGAGTGATCTTAAGAGAATAAGAAAAGAGATAAAAGTCTAAGGAGGATAAAAGTGGAGAAGAGAAAAAGTAGTTTCTAATGTGGCTGAAAGCCCTATTTATACAATTTGAATGAGTTAAAAGCTGTTTAGGAAACTTCTTGCTGATCACGAAACCTGCCCGCGGCCCAGGAAATAGTCGGCCGACTATTCATCCACTAATTCGATCTCTGCAGCTCCAGAATAGTCGGCCGACTATAGTAACTGTCGGTCGACTATTGTCATGGTCGGCTGACTATTCTAATAGTCGGTCGACTATTACACTCTGTTCAACGATCAGCTCTTCCAGCTTCGTTTCCGCTTGGTTTTGGTTCGTTTTAGCTCCTTTGTCTTCCGTTCCTGCAAAAGGACAATACACACCACAAAGTAGCCAATTCGGGGCAAAATAATAGTTTTCACCATTCGATAAGTACGGGAATGCGCGCATAAAAGGCATAAAAAATGTATATAAAATACGCGCATCAAATCTCCCCAAACCAAACCCTTGCTTGTCCTCAAGCAAGCACAAAACTATAACTCAATCCTAGTGGGATGTATATAACTCATAGCGGAATATTCTCCAAAGTTACCTAACCAATGCGCAACGATTAAAATTAATGTAAACAACCACATGTAACAAGCTTAACCAATGACAACAATACTGAACCTTCAACCTTGAAAGACTCGTCTATGTCGGACTCTCACAGACCGCTCATCACACAAAACGGGTGATATTGTGAGTTTATGTAAAAACGGAAAGACAAAACACTCACCTAAACTGAGACCTACAAGAACATGCATGCAATCTAACATGAAATCAATCTCTATCAACCGTACATACGCATTCTATCGGGTAAAGACACGTGCCAAGGACTTACATATAGTATAAAGTGAGGCTAATTGGGTAAGAAGGGGCAAAACGATATGGATACGAGGAGGTAAAAGCCAGGCTAGTATTCCCTACACCCATCAATAATAAATATTCCGTTCTCACCAAACTCCAGTCGAAGAAATTAGGCATAGCAACAAGCGCCTTATCAAAACCACTTTCTACTAATAACTATGAAATTAGAGAGATCAATTCTTTTCTCATAGCAAAAACACATTCTTCTTCTAGTTTCACTTCATTTTTTTTCTTTTCTTCTTTTTTCTTTTTTCTTTTTTTCCATTCAATTTTTTTCTTTCATTGAATTTTTTCTTTCATTTTTTTTCTCAATTCATTTTTTCCAATTCCCTTTTTTTCTTTTCCAATATCTTGGTTCCAAAATTAACCCGAAAAAAATAATTCCGTCCAACTAATCTACTAGCTTGACTAGGGTAGGCAATATATGGCATGTAGTTGATAAACGGGTCAAACATGTTAATTTGGCTATGTGAGGCTCATGGGAATTAATTAAAAGAAAGGATTTGCCTTTTTCGCACATGTCAAAACCACGAGTCAAATGCATACAGGTACCAAGAGACGAATGTCATGCTTATGCAGATTGATGTTACATGTCTCATAAGGAGGACTACTCTCAACCTAAATGAAACTGATCATGAATGTCATCAGTTTAAAGGCTCTAATTCCTTACAAATCTGAGTAGTTTGCCAACAATAAGTCAAGTTTATTCGTTCAGTATCGTTAACCAAAGATGTAAGAATATCGCATGTGATTATATACAAAAATTCTAACGGCGCACAAGCATAAGCAACTAAATGAAGACATAAAAGCAATATCATCATCGCTACATAGCATTCCGACTCAACTAAGACTCGACTAAATGCAAAAACATATTTTTGGTTTTTTTTATGCATGCGGAAATGCAAGAAATATGCAGATGAATGAAAACAGACAGAAGCATACCCTCCCCAAACCAAATCGCACAATGCCCTCATTGTGTACAACAAACAATAAGAGGCATAAAATATACGGGGAAGAAATGCAAAATGATGGAAGTGCAAAAAGAAAAGGAATATTTTCCACGGTACCCTCGAACTTTGACACATTACACATGGCACCCCTCATTTTAAGTTTGTTCCTATGGCAACCTTGTATTTTGCGTTTAGTGCCCATGGTACCCCTGATCAATTTTCCGTCATAACGGCGTTAAAAGTTAGTTTAGTTAAAGTGATTACTTTTAATTTTTTTGGTGAAATTAGTTAGAAAATTAATGAAATTCAAATTAAAATAGTTGAAAATTGAGGAAATGCCCATGGTATCCCTGTGTTTTCAGTATTTTAACCATGGTACCATTGTATTTTCAATTTTTTGTCCATGTTACCCTTGTGATTTCAATTATTTGTCCATGGTACCCCTGAATGAATTGTAACCACAAGGGTACCATGGGCAAAGAATTAAAATTTAAGGGTACCATGGCTAAAACATTGAAAACACAGGGGTATCATGGACATTCCCTTAATTTTCAATTATTTTAAGAGTAAATTAAAAATTACTCCCTTTTTATATACCAATTTTAAAATTTTCTCCCTTTTAAATTTTTTGTTAAAAATAACTCTCAAAATCTATCAAAAATTCAAAAATTGCTCCAAAATATAATTTTTGGACGAAAATACCCATAACTTTTTTATGCCATATTACTCCACCAGACCCTCTAGCCAGGGGCATTTCCGTCCTAAAAATAAATTTGGGAGCAATTTTTGAACTTTTGATAGATTTTGGAAGTTATTTTTGACAAAAATTTCAAAAGGGAGTAAATTTTGAAATTGATATCTTAAAAGGGAGTAACTTTTAATTTACTCTTATTTTAATTAGAAGTTCGTTAATTGTTCTAACTAATTTTTCCTCTGAAACAAATTAATCACTTTAACTAAACTAACTTTTAACGCCGTTATGACAGAAAATTGATCAAGGGTACCATGGGCACTAAACACAAAACACAAGGTTACCATAGGAACAAACTTAAAATGAGGGGTACCATGTGTAATGTGTCAAAGTTTGAGGGTACCGTGGGAAATATCCGAAAAGAAAAAGAAGAACTACTTACAAGATATATACAAATGGAGACCTCCCCAAACCGTCCTAATCGGAGCTCTCGTCACCGCTCTCCTCCTGACTACCACCATCGTCAGCTTCATCGTCGTCATCTCCCTCCTCGTCATCTCTCTCCTCATTCCCGGCATTGTTTCTATAGCCTCCCTCGGGATAGGTGTAGTAAGTCGGGTGCCAAGCTGTAGGAGAGATCAGGCCGACCTGCACTCCATTTTTGTAACATGGAAAGTCGGAAAGTGCCTGATTTAGCTGTACCGTGGCTATCCGGTGGCACAACTCATTAAGCATTCCAGGGACTGCCGCTTGGTCGAGGACCGCAGGTGTAACATACGGTGGAGGAGGCACGAAGTGGGCAGGAAATGCAGGCACATTAGAATAATCAGTAAATGGAAATGCATAAGGAGGCCGTGGTGGGCCCGAAGGTCCAGCCGCAAAAGATGGTGTATGTGATGCACGGCTGGTCGATCGGCTACCACCTCCTCGAGATTGTCGAGAAGGTCGAGACGGTTCACCCGTCTCGGGTGCGAAGTGTGTGGGGGTCTGAAGATCCCTCCTAAGTGGTAGCAAATAAGAGGGATATGGTGGAGGGTCCCGTTCAGGACCAAAGGGGAGATGGGGGAAGGGGGTAAGAGGTGGTAGATTGTAAGGGAGGATAACCGATTAATCCTTTGCTATGCGCCAACGCAAATCTGGACCTAGCCAATGAAGACTCCTAAGGACAGAAAAGTTCAAAAGGCGACTATCGAGTCGCGCGGCAGATGGAAGATCGTGTCCTATAGGTTCCTCCCCGTACGAGAAGTCCGGAAATAGCCTACGACTGATGTGGGAAATGAGACCCCCACAATGAATGATAGTTATAAGCCCATTTCCAATATGTTGGAAATGGTGGGCAACGAGGGCGGCCACATTCATGACATATGGCCGCTTGCTATCGATGTTAAGATAGCCGGCTAGACTTTCCAACTCATCAGCATTAACATTGTTCGGCTCAGTACGTCTGTAAATGGTGCACCCTATAAGACAAAGCCAGTATCGGATGGCCGGGTGATGGACTTCGTTGCCCCGCTTACGACCCATATTACGATCAGTAATGCAAGACCAAATTTCATTGGCTAGACGGCGAGGGGGATGTATTGAGTCCCCTTTGCTAGTAACACCTAAAAGCTGACCGAACTCGCGAACGGTCCTAGAAAAACTCGTGTTGAAGAGTCTAAAAAAATGCATGGTGTGTCCCAGTTCATGTCACTAAAAAAAATGAAATTACTAAAAAACTCTAGAGTAAGACCCTTATATGTGAATTCAAGCATATAAATTATCCCACTCATACCAGTACCATTAAGTAAGTCAACAACAGGCTGATAAATGCCTAACTTGCCCAAGAGCTCACGGTCTAGAAACCGTGTCGGGGTTACCTTAAGAACTGCCAACTGGACAAAGCGCTCCCTCTGATCAGCCGAGGTAAACTGAATGTTGGGGTATTCCGGTATGCTCTCCTCGGGAAATGGAACGAGATCCTGAGTCGGCACTGACTCCCGGATAATGTCGACCCGACGCCTTGTGCTTCCCTGACGTTGTCTTTTTCTCGCATCTATTTTGACCTGAAATAGCAAAAATCTGACTAGTGTACTACTCACACAAAAACCCCCAAATCAATTGAAATCAAAACCCTAATTTCATGACTGAAATTTGGGTAAAAACATAATAATGTGAAAGAAATCAATTAATTTGGGTAAAGAAATTGAGCAATAGCATAAATCCGACCCAAAACTAAGCCAAAAATCTGAAATTCAAGCTGCCTGAAGAATCGCGTCAGGTGCGCAGAATGTCGCCTGAAAGTCGCGATAGTCGCTCGACAGAAACAATAGTTGTTCGATCAAAATAATAGTCGCCCGACTATCGTAATAGTCGTCCGACTATTTCGACGGTCGGCGAAAACTCCGGAAAAGTAGAATGAACAGAAGGAAAAGTAGAATCGACTATTTCAGGCAACATTCCGGCGGGCAGCAGAATGAACAGACGAAAAAGGAACAAGAGGTAACTTACTTGATATGGCAGGAAAGTAGTAGCAACTTCAATAAAGACAAGAACTAGCAAAGGATGAAAAGATTAGAGAAGAAAAAGGGATGGAGAGAAGAAGATGGGTAGGGTTTGAGGATGAAGATGGAGATTTGAATGAAGAAGATGAATGTTAAGGATGGGGGTAGGTAGGAGGAGTAAGAGAGAAAATAGGGTTTAAGATTTAAAATTTTGTTTTCAAAATACTGACTGAAGTAGAGTAAAGAGAGAAATAAAACTTATTCAACGGAAATAGTCAGCCAAGGTGCGCGATAATTGCCGGAATTGTCGATCGACTATAGGAATAGTCAACCGATGATAAGAATAGTCGGCCGACTATAAAAATCGTCGGTCAACTATTGTTGACTCATTCCAGTTTTCCGTCAGCAGCCTGTTTTCTGCAAAACTCAACTCAAACCTTTAGACCCTCGTTCTCACCCTCACAAAATCTATAATGCAGAAAATTAGATATGCTCTAACTAACTAAATGCAGGTACAAATGTTTTACAACCAGAGTTGCCTCCCGGGTAGCGCTGGTTTAAGGTCCCGCATGACCGTAGTCACCTTGCTCAATTGGTGACTATTTCGAGGTACAAAACCTCGACTTCTCCTTCTGTCTCACCTCTCTCGTGGTAGTGCTTTATTTGGTGACCATTGACCTTAAAGCGATTTCCCGTGGAAGAGTTTTCAAGCTCGACCGACCCAAATTTAGAAACCGAAATTACCGTATAGGGGCCGGACCATCTGAATTTTAATTTTCCAGGAAAAAGACGAAGACGAGAATTAAACAATAATACCTTTTCGCTCGCTTTAAACTCCCTCGAAATGATACGCTTATCGTGCCACCTTTTTGTCTTTTCTTTGTAGATACGGGCACTATTGTAGGCATTCATTCTTAACTCCTCGAGCTCATCTAGCTGCAAAAGTCGATTCTCGCCACACAATTTTGGGTCAAAGTTCAGCTCTTTAACGGCCCACCAAGCTTTATGTTCCAACTCTACGGGTAAGTGACAAGACTTCCCATAAACCAACTGATAAGGCAATGTACCAATCGGTGTCTTATAGGCGGTCCTATACGCTCATAGAGTGTCATCCAGTTTCGGGCTCCAATATTTTCTTGACTTCGAGACAACTTTTGCCGAAATATCCTTAAGCTCCCGGTTGGAAATTTCGACGTGTCCACTAGTTTGGGGGTGATACCCCAAACCTCTGCGATGCATAACACCATATTTAGATAATAAGGCAATAAGTTGTTTTTCTTTAAAGTGCATAGCTCCATCACTAATGACGACTCGGGGGACGCCAAAACGTGGAAATATAATCTTCTTGAAAAGTTGAATGACGGTCTTAGCGTCACAATGGACTGAGGCAACGACTTCTACCAATTTAGATACGTAGTTGATGTGGGTTAAGTCGTCTCACCCAATCAAGGTAAACCTAATGCTGCTAACAAGAAGATAGCGGCAAGCAAGGTATCGAATCCACAGGGAAACAGTTAACCTAGTCAAATAGCTATGGCGATTCTAGGATACTCTAAACGGTTGAATTGATGGAAAGATATATAAACACTACTAAAATGCGATAATAAATAATCGAATCTAATAAAGGGATGAAAACTAAGGTCACGGGTTCACGATAGATGCTCAACAATTATGCGACGATAATAATAAACATATAACATGCTAGTCGGCTATAACACGTTCTCTCGAATCGTGTCAACCTAGGAAGGATCTAACGGGCTCTCGCAACTTATTAGACTCCCTACCAAATCGCGCGTGATCTAATCCTAATTCGGCTTTCGCACAGGAACTAGAATTTCCCAAATAGATTAAAATGTTGTGGCCTTTAACAAATTAATCGACAAATAAACACGCGAAAGTGGTACTAGCAAAATTATGAATTTAGTATCAAAGCGACATAATCGTATAATAATTCATCGATCCCCCTCGACCCTAGCGAGAAAATTAGCTACGCATGATGATTACGAAACGACTAATCGCATATATGGAATTCATGATAAAAAGGTGAAGCAAATAAATCTAATGATAAACGGACGGAAATCTAGCGAACTAAACGGAACAACGAATTACAAATAGAGAAAATTACGACAAACTAAGTAATTTACGATGAAGATTGAAACGTAGAACTGAAAATTGCATAAAATGAAATTACCGAAATCGAATCCGAGTGAAAACCGAGTGCTAGAATCCTAAAGGTCACGAGTTTTCTGAAGTAAAAATTTCTAAGTATGAAGAAGTGATAGTAGTAAAATGATAAAAAACTCCTAGTTATACAAAATGAGGCGGAAATAAAGAGGATGTGCATGCCGGCCGGCTGACAGGCCGCCTGCCACATGCAGGGGCCGAGGCACACTTGAAAATGAAGCTAAAATTGGCCTTGTGTCATGCCGGCCGGCTGGCATGCACGCACTAATAAAAGAAGCTATGGGCCGCTTCTCATGGCCCAATGAATCGTCACTTCCCATTTCTTCTTCGCCTAAACGTCTTGAGGCACGGGTTTTATCTCGGGATCGTTCTTCTAACCAGATATGAGTGTAAATGCACATAAAGACCTGAAATCATGTAGAATCTACAAAAACACTCACTCAAAGCAAAATGTTAGAAGAAACGGCTCTAAAGAGCGCGTTCCGACCATAAAAGACAACGGAATCGAGGGAATAAAGCTATATAAATACAACACATCAAACTCCCCCGAACCGAACCCTTGCTTGTCCTCAAGTAAGACCCGTAAGAAACAACTAATATAATACCGAAACAGCTCAAAGCAAATAATAGGCAACCAAATACTCAAGTCCGTCATAGCAAACATCTAAACCAAGTCTAAGAAACGAATTCCAAGACGGGAAATAGGAAAAATAATCCATCAACAAATGCACAATTTTACCAAGCATGATATGTAGAAACCACATTTTCAACCAAAGCCCTTGCATAGGCTACTCACGGAGCCACTCATTGCTCAATTAGGAAGGGTGTGTATATGTGAAATATATATATGAAAACGCTCAACTACTCCAACTCATGGAAATATGCCCGCAATCTAGTATGGTATCGACCTCTAAATTTTTACAAAACGTGCTAAGATCACAAAGGGAGGCAAGGATGGTGATAACAAGGTAGAAGGTGGAAATCGATATGGTCATGTGAGGTTAAAGCCAAGCTAGTGAACTAACTAGTGCGATAATGCTCAACTCAAAAATTCTTCCACTTCCATAAACAAATCATACAAATCACCAACCAACGAGAACGAGTCCGGGATCAAAAGAGGGCGCTCAAATTTCATCAAGTAAACGGAAAATAAAAGTAACAAGAATAACATATTTTTTTGTTGTTTTGATTTTTTTCTTTTTTTTTCTTCTTCTTTTTCGATTTTTTCGATTTTTTCCTTTTTGCTATTTTTTTCATTTTTTCCTTTTCTTTTTTTGAACTATTTTTTTTTCAGCTTGATGAAATTAGAAGCAAATATATACAATAACCCAAATTGACCCGGACAAGATCTACAAACTCCCTTGAGACAGAGTCAACCACATCCAATCATCCATCAAAACTCTCCGTAATCACACAATAACGAGCATAGAACGCACTAGGTGACCTACTTCATCAAGCTTGGCTAGGTAGGCAAATTTGATTTTGTAGTTCATTTTGTGAATTCTTTAACATTTTAGCCAAGGAGAAAATGGATAGAAATAGATGAAAATGAAAATGACCCAAAAATGATCACTAGGCAAGTTAGTCAAAATGAAGGGGCAAACACCATACTTATGCGTATTGACATAGCATATTCCACGAGGAGTCCTACACACAATCCTAAGTGGTAGCCAGGTATGAATGTACTGGCTACAGGAGGCTCTAAATCTCACCAATTTTGTTGCTAAAGCCTAAATGCAGGGTCGGTCTAAATGGGAACCACAAATCATAGCTCGGTTGGTTGCAAACTTGCCGATTAATTATTATTCCACATAACAAAGGTCAAATGAATGCCAATTAAGAATGAGTAGGTAGCCTAACGAGTGCAAATTATCATCATTGCTGCATAATCGGTATCATAGACAACCACTAAGACTCAAGGAAATAAAACTAGAAATACTAAAAACTCCCCCACGCTAGACTCGACATTGTCCTCAATGTCCAAATCATACAGACCCAAAATTGGTAGGGGGGGACACAAATAAAATCCGAGGAAAGAGAAAAGACATACCAAATATACACATGGAGAGGTAGCGGAGTCAGCAATCCGCTACTGATCATCATCATCACCGAAATCATCATCCTCCATACCATCATCTGCAGCGGTCCCAGAACCTGACGCACCACCTGTATACCAACCACCTCCCTGATAATCACTAGCGGCTCCAAAAGCAGGGCCCGTCGGGGCACTGAAATAGTCAGTGTGAAGATGGAAGCCGCCATGAATCGAAGGGTCAGTATAACCACCCACGGGCCACGAAAAGTACGAGGGGTAAGGGCCCTGTGGTGGCACAGCTGCACGTCTAGCATAGTCATCATAAACGGGATACATCCCGAGACACTGATCAGCATATAACCTGTCTAGACGAGCGTGAGTAGCAGCGGTGTCGGCACGAGTCTCCGTGCGAAAAGTATCAAAGTCAGAACGTGACGAACCGGCACTCAACTCCATGCGCTCCATCCATGAAATCAGATCGGGATGGAGGGGAGCATACTGGGGTGGTGGAGAGGCTGCTCAAAAGTAGTAGTGGTGGTGGTCTCTAGAGCAGGCTGAGATGGACCGGGCTCAGAAGTGGGTCGGGAGGTACTAGGCTCGCTCGTCGGGCGACAAGTATAGGTAACAGCATGCGACGAAAGAAGAGAGCTAGGGGCACCGACGGGTAATAAATAATTAGGCTGATCAGCCTCAAGTGACAAAACCGACCCGGCTTGCAAAATAATAGTCGCCTGCTCATGAATGAGCCAAGCCCAACGATTCTGATGCCTAGAAGAAATCCAGTTAAGAGAAGCCAAATATCGGAGGCTAAGAGTAATCTCACCCTGGACCAGATCATGATCCGCTTCGCGAAAAGCGGTCAACCGGAGAGCTAATTGCGTGACTAACCCGCCTATATAAATAGAAACATCGGCAACGGCCGTAGCTATTCTCCTAAACTGGAGGACGAGGTGATAGGTAATATTGATATGCCACACCTTCGGCTTACGCCGCAAATACGAGCCCAAAATAAACACCTCCTCGGTGCGCACATTATGTGGCTCCTTCCTAGCAAAAATCGTCCACCCCATAAACCTCTGCCAAACCTTAATAACAGGATTATGAATATTGTTTGAACTCATATGCCCCGCGGTAGTGTACGGGGCATCAGCAATGCATTCCCAAAAATCACCCACCCTAAAATTAGCATGCTCGGGTGGTGTACGGTCATCATAATCCTTAAGGTCAAAACAATCCCCAAACTGCTTCAGGCTCAGCGCAAAACTAGTATTCAATAAACGGAACTCAACAGAAATATCACCAGTCCGTCTATTCTTATGTACCTCAAACGAACTCAGAAATTCCAACGTAAGCTGGGTATACATGTTACGACGCATCGTAAAAAATGTACCCATACCAACACCCTTAAACAATAGTTCCAAAGCAGAATCTAAGCCTAAAGTTCGCATAGCATCACGATCGATAAAACGAGTTGGAACAATAGACCGCTTTCTCAAGTTCTGAAACCGTACCTTTTGGTCAATAGTGGTAAAAATTACACCTGGAAAAACTGGATCGGGCTCAATGTCGGGTTGAGCATGGTCATTTCTGGTGCGCTTGTTCCGAGGAGGCATTGCAAATCAGCTGAAAGTAGCACACTTGAGGGAAAAATGGGGAAATTTTGAGGAGAGAGAGTGAAGAAGGTGAGGATGAATGCTGGAAAATTAAGAAAATTGGGGTTTTGGGGGATGAGAGAGAAAAGAGAGAGGCGAGAGAAGAGCTGAAGAATGGAACAAATGACGAAAAAAATGGGTTTGGGGGTGTTATACGACCCGGCCGGTCTGGACCGGCGGCCGGCTGGCCGGCCTGACGCACTTCCCCATTATTTTCGATTATTTAAATCAAATCTTTCCTCTCTTCTTGAGATTTTTTGAGATGACGCACAGCCGGCCGGTATGGACCGGGGGCCGGTTGGCCGGCCGGACTGCTCTTCTTGAGATTTTTGCTCCAATTTTCCTTATTTTTCCTTTGTGCCCCGGCCCCTGAAGTCTATAGGCGGCCTGGGCACAAGCTGAGGTGCACAAATCCTTCTTTTCGAGTTCAAATCCAACTCGTACCTCGACCCCTAGAGTCGATAGGCCCCCTAGGCCCAGGCTGAGGTGACCTGCTGTTTTATCACAAGTATGATGAATTTTTTCCTTTTTTTTATATATACCTTCAATTCACATCATTTTCGATGATTCTGCGCGTCTCCAAAAAACATTAGTCCCTCCTCTCGTCCTCACTAAATCAACTAAAGGAAAAATAAAAATAAAAATAAAACGAGAATGAGGGAAATTATTTACATACTCGGGCTGCCTCCCGGTAGCGCTGGTTTAGAGTCCCGCACGACTTGATGAGAATAAGGTTTAGTGGGATAAGGGAACGGGATGAAGTCGTATAACCTCAATCGCTCTAACTTGAGCACCTTCATGATATAACTTCAATCGTTGACCATTCACCTTGAATCGTTCACCCGCATCACTCTCGACTTCAATCGAGCCAAATTTACCCACGTGGGTGACAGAAAAAGGTCCGGACCAACGAGATTTTAACTTTCCGGGAAACAACCGGAGCCGAGAATTGAATAATAATACCTTATCTCCCACATTGAACTCACGGTGAAGGATATGCTTGTCATGCCAGCGCTTGGTGCGCTCCTTATAAACTCGAGCACTATCATAGGCACCAAGTCGGAATTCCTCCAACTCATTCAGCTGCATAAGTCTCCTCTCCCCACTCAAATGTGGATCCAAGTTAAGCTCCTTAATCGCCCACCAAGCCTTATACTCAAGCTCGACCGGTAAATGGCATGACTTGCCATAGACCAATCGGTAAGGTGAAGTACCAATAGGCGTTTTAAAGGCGGTACGATAAGCCCATAGTGTATCATCTAGCTTAGAGCTCCAATCCTTCCTAGCTTTTGACACGACCTTTTGGAGAATAGACTTGATTTCCCTATTGGACACCTCAACCTGCCCACTCGTTTGTGGGTGGTAGGCAAGACCGATATGGTGCGAGACACCGTACTTAGCAAGCAAAGCATCAAGTCGCTTCTCATGAAAATGGCTTCCACCATCACTAATAATCGCTCTTGGAACACCAAAGCGGGGAAAAATAGTCTTTTTAAACAGAGATATTACCGTTCTAGCATCATTAGCAGGAGATGCTACCACCTCCACCCACTTGGAGACATAATCAACCGCAACCAAAATATATCGGTTGCCCTTGGATGACGGGAATGGGCCTTGATAGTCTGAACCCCAAACATCAAAAATTTCTACTTTGAGAATCCCATTTTGAGGCATCTCATGTCTCCTAGAAATATTACCGGTCCTTTGACATGCATCGCAGGACATAATAAAAGCTTGGGCATCCCGGAATAAGGTTGGCCAATAAAAACCCGACTGGAGGACCTTAGCCGTGGTTCGGCTCGGTCCATGATGGCCACCATATGGCGATGAATGACAACTCTCTAGAACCCCTCGAACTTCCCATTGAGGGACACATCGACGGAAAATACCATCGGCACACTCCTTAAATAAATAAGGGTCATCCCAGAAAAATTGTCGGACATCATGTAGAAATTTTTTCTTTTGTTGATAAGAAAGATCGGAAGGTAATACCTTGCCAACTAAATAATTGGCATAATCCGCATACCAAGGTCCTTCGCTTGCACCGGTACTTAAAGCCATGAGAGAATCATCGGGAAAAGAGTCATCTATGGGGATGACAACTCCTTCCTCCTCAACTCCAAGCCTCGATAGATGATCTGCAACGGCATTTTCCGCTCCCTTCTTATCCCGGATCGATAAATCAAACTCTTGGAGGAGGAGGATCCATCGAAGTAATCGGGGCTTTGCTTCTTTCTTAGCAAGGAGGTACTTGAGCGCCGCATGATCGGTGAAAACAATGACTTCCGATCCAACCAAGTAGGTTCTGAACTTTTCCAAAGCATACACTATAGCTAGCAACTCCTTCTCGGTGGTGGCATAATTCACCTGAGCATTATCAAGTGTTTTGCTAGCGTAGTATATAGCATGCAAGACCTTGTCCTTCCTTTGGCCCAAAACCGCTCCCACAGCATAATCACTCGTGTCACACATTATCTCGAATGGCAAATTCCAATCCGGTGACTGAATGATCGGAGCAGAAATGAGGGCCTGCTTAATCCTGTTAAAAGCTTCCACACGCTCATCAGTAAAATCGAAAGGGGCATCCTTTAGGAGCAATTGTGTAAGTGGCTTAGCAATTTTGGAAAAGTCCTTGATAAAGCGGCGATAAAATCCCGCATGACCAAGGAAACTTCTCACTCCCTTTACATTAACCGGCAAGGGCAATTGCTCAATCACTTGCACCTTTGCTTTATCCACCTGAATGCCCTTTTCAGAGACCACATGACCCAAAACAACACCCTCAGTGACCATAAAATGGCATTTTTCCCAATTCAAGACCAAACTAACCTCGACACATCGGTTTAAAATGGTATCCAAATTAGCTAAACAAGCTGAAAAACTCATACCATACACACTAAAGTCGTCCATAAACACTTCCATAATGGACTCGATGTAGTCGGAAAAGATGCTCATCATGCACCTTTGAAAGGTGGCGGGTGCATTACATAGCCCGAATGGCATCCTGCGAGATGCAAAAGTGCCATATGGACAAGTGAACGTGGTCTTTTCTTGGTCGGCGGGGTGTATCGGGATTTGGAAAAATCCCGAATATCCATCTAAATAGCAAAAATACTTGTGAGAAGCTAGTCTCTCAAGCATTTGGTCGATAAAGGGCAATGGGAAGTGGTCTTTAAGTGTAGCGGTGTTCAACTTCCTATAATCTATACACATTCTCCATCCCGTCATAATTCGTGTAGGGATTAACTCATTCTTCTCATTCGGGACCACAGTAGTCCCTCCCTTCTTAGGTACAACCTGTACCGGACTCACCCATTTTGAATCGGGAACCGCATAAATAATTCCCGCATCCAACAACTTCATAACTTCCTTTTTAACAACCTCTTGCATGTTCGGGTTCAACTTACGTTGACCCTGGACACAAGGACGATGACCTTCCTCAAGATTAATTCTATGCATACAGAAATCGGGACTGATTCCCTTCAAGTCATCAAGACTATACCCCAAAGCTTTCCTATTTTTCTTTAAAACAACTAACAAATCAGAAAGTTGTTGCTCAGTTAAATCAGCACTTACAATCACGGGGAAGCTCTCGGTATCGTCTAAAAATGCATATTTTAGGTGAGACGGAAGTGGCTTACGCTCCGGAACGGATATGTCAATAGCAAATGAGGTATGTACGATGTTGGTTACATCGACACCTTGCTCCTCCGTGAGCATCCTTCCTTCCAAAGCAGCTTCTAAGGCATCAACAACAGCAAAGTCAACGGAAGCATCACCTGCACACGCTTCCAAACATATCAAAGCTTCTAAGGGATCCCGTATAAGGGACGCCTCCATAGAATCATGAACTAAAACATCCACAACATCAATCATGCAGCAAGAATCCGTTATCATCGGATTCTTAAGTGTACTATCTAAGCAGAAAACAATGGTGTCTCCACTCACTTCCAAGGTCAATTTACCGTTCTTGACATCAATCCCCGCGCCGGCGGTGTGCAAAAATGGCCTTCCCAAAATTATGGGAATTTGGGTGTCCTCGGCCATGTCAAGGACGATAAAATCAACCGGGATAAAAAAATTTCCAACTCTAACGGGCACGTCTTCTAAAACTCCCAAAGGGCGTTTTATGGAACGGTCCGCCATCTGCAAAGTGACACTAGTACACTAAAGAGGACCCATATTAAGTTTTTCACAAACGGAGTAAGGCATGACACTTACACTAGCACCTAAATCACATAAAGCCTTATCAATCGATAAGGTGCCAATAGTGCAAGGAATCGAAAAACTACCGGGGTCCTTTAGCTTTGGTGGGGCCTTGTTCTGTAAAAAGGCACTACACTCTGCAGTAAGAGCGACGGTTTCTACCTCACCAATGCTTCTCTTCCGAGTCAAGATGTCCTTCATAAACTTAGTGTAAGACGAGACCTGCATAATGAGCTCGGTAAATGGGACTGTAACCTGCAAATTCTTCACAACCTCCATGAACTTGCCAAACTGGGTAGTTTCCTTTCGATTCTTCAATCGACCCGGAAATAATACTTGAATTGTTGGACTAGTCGGAGTGGGAACGGGAGTAGTGGGTGGTGGAACTCGCTCATCACTTGGAGTTTCCACATTTGCATCCTCATTGACATCTTCCACTAAAACCTCCTCCTTCTCGGCCGATGAATCATCCTTAGGCATCGACGGACCTTCATAGTGTGTGCCACTACGAAGAGTGATCGCATTAGCCGTATCATGTTGTTGATCACCTTGAGAAGGGAGTTTACCTTGTTGACGCGTTGCTTGTGACGCGGCAAGGTGTCCCACTTGGTTCTCCAAATTCTTGATGGCATTATCTTTAGCTTGATCATTCTTTTGCATTTGAGCCATCATAGAGTCCTGGGCCTTGGCCATCATCTGCATCATATTACGAAGCTCAGCCATTTCATTAGAACTCGAAGAAGAAGAAGAATTACCTTGAGCTTGTGATGAGGATTGGCCAAAATTCTGCTGACTAGTATCGAAATTCTGATGAGAATTCCCGAAGTTCTGATTAGTATTGCCAAAATGTTGTTGATGTTGACCCAAGTGAGGTCGCTGCTGAAAATTACCCTGATTTTGGAAATTCCTTTGATTTCCGAAATTCTGTTGATTCTGAAAATTCCCTTGATTATGGAATTGCTGCTGGTTCTGAAAATTTCCTTGATTCTGGAAATTCTGCTGATGCTGATTCTGGAGATTCTGCTTGTGCGGGGGCACATAGGGTGGTGTAATAGGCGGGTTCAAGACATTAGTACTCCTGTAAGACAAGAGAGATGCATCATAGCCCGGTTGATTCATATATGGATAACGTGGGCTCATAGAATGAAACGCATTCACCTGTTCTATGGAGCCTAGGCAGTCTTGAGCTTGGTGGTCCGCGGCACCACAACGAACACATGCATATTCTTGCATGGCGTGTACTTGATGCATGCCCCCTCCCCCTTGAGAATTTGACACTTCAAATGCATCAAACCTCTTAGCCAAAGCGGCTAATTGAACGGCCACGGCATTAGAGGACCCACTTTCACCGGAATTTGATCGAGTATTACCACGTGGATTACCCCATCGAGAGTGATGAGATGCCATCTCCTCTATCGTTTGCCAAGCCTTATCGTCATCCACATTACATTGGAAACGCCCATTGCATGCCGAATCCAATGTACTCCTGCAATCATCATACAGCCCGTTATAAAATTGGTTACAAAGAAACCAAACCTGAAAACCATGGTGCGGGCATTCCTTCACAAGCTTCTTGAACCGCTCCCACGCTTCATGAATATTCTCGTTCGGAGTTTGACGAAAATTGGTGATTTGACTCCGGAGCATGTTTGTCTTTTGTGGAGGGTAATAGTGCTTGTAGAAGGCAAGAGCAAGAGAATTCCAGTCGGTAATCCCTTCGGTGACTTTATCAAGATCGGTTATCCACTCCCTAGCGGAATCCCGTAGTGAGAACATGAAGAGCATCTCCATGACTTCTTCTTGAGTTACCCCGGCCGGATGTGGAATCGTGGAGCAATAGTCGGTAAAAATTCTCATATGCTTGTGAGGATCCTCCTTAGGGTCACCACCAAATTGATTCTTCTCCACCAGTGTGATAAAGGCGGGTCGAATCTCAAATGTACCCTGAGTGGCAGTTGGTCGTTTAACCAACTTGGGAAGAGCAGTTTGCTCGGGTTCCGAATGACTAGAAAGCTTCGGCATTTTTATGATCGGAAGGGGTGGTAAAATGATCTCGGGCTGAGATTGATGTTCCTCTTCAAAGGACTGATTCTCAGCTACAAATTCAGTATGAATAGCTTCCAAAGTCGCAAGATCGGGAGCTGCGGAAATCTCTCTCCAAAACTGTCGTCGCCTACGAAAAGTTTTCTCGGGCTCAGGGTCGAACGGAGTAAGCTCTGATGACCGAAAAGACCTGGGCATAAGCAAAACTACAGTAGAAAAGTGAGATCAATCTCAAGGAGTTTTAATTCCTTGAGACGAAAGAGAGCATAGAAGAAACAAGCTAAAAAACAAGAAAAACCGTTCCCCGGCAACGGCGCCAAATTTGATGTGGGTTAAGTCGTCTCACCCAATCAAGGTAAACCTAATGCTGCTAACAAGAAGATAGCGGCAAGCAAGGTATCGAATCCACAGGGAAACAGTTAACCTAGTCAAATAGCTATGGCGATTCTAGGATGCTCTAAACGGTTGAATTGATGGAAAGATATATAAACACTACTAAAATGCGATAATAAATAATCGAATCTAATAAAGGGATGAAAACTAAGGTCACGGGTTCACGATAGATGCTCAACAATTATGCGACGATAATAATAAACATATAACATGCTAGTCGGCTATAACACGTTCTCTCGAATCGTGTCAACCTAGGAAGGATCTAACGGGCTCTCGCAACTTATTAGACTCCCTACCAAATCGCGCGTGATCTAATCCTAATTCGGCTTTCGCACAGGAACTAGAATTTCCCAAACAGATTAAAATGTTGTGGCCTTTAACAAATTAATCGACAAATAAACACGCGAAAGTGGTACTAGCAAAATTATGAATTTAGTATCAAAGCGACATAATCGTATAATAATTCATCGATCCCCCTCGACCCTAGCGAGAAAATTAGCTACGCATGATGATTACGAAACGACTAATCGCATATATGGAATTCATGATAAAAAGGTGAAGCAAATAAATCTAATGATAAACGGACGGAAATCTAGCGAACTAAACGGAACAACGAATTACAAATAGAGAAAATTACGACAAACTAAGTAATTTACGATGAAGATTGAAACGTAGAACTGAAAATTGCATAAAATGAAATTACCGAAATTGAATCCGAGTGAAAACCGAGTGCTAGAATCCTAAAGGTCACGAGTTTTCTGAAGTAAAAATTTCTAAGTATGAAGAAGTGATAGTAGTAAAATGATAAAAAACTCCTAGTTATACAAAATGAGGCGGAAATAAAGAGGATGTGCATGCCGGCCGGCTGGCAGGCCGCCTGCCACATGCAGGGGCCGAGGCACACTTGAAAATGAAGCTAAAATTGGCCTTGTGTCATGCCGGCCGGCTGGCAGGCCGCCGGTCACATACAGGCTGGCATGCACGCACTAATAAAAGAAGCTATGGGCCGCTTCTCATGGCCCAATGAATCGTCACTTCCCATTTCTTCTTCGCCTAAACGTCTTGAGGCACGGGTTTTATCTCGGGATCGTTCTTCTAACCAGATATGAGTGTAAATGCACATAAAGACCTGAAATCATGTAGAATCTACAAAAACACTCACTCAAAGCAAAATGTTAGAAGAAACGGCTCTAAAGAGCGCGTTCCGACCATAAAAGACAACGGAATCGAGGGAATAAAGCTATATAAATACAACACATCAGTAGTCCACAGCTACTAAAATGTACCTATTACCTCGACTTGTCGGGAAGGGACCTTGATAGTCGATGCCCTAAACATCAAAAATTTCTACCTCCAAAATACCGACCTGAGGCATCTCGTGCCTCTGGGATATATTTCCAGTCCTCTGACAAGCATCACATCCTGAAACAAATGACTTGGCATCAGTAAACAAAGATGGCCAATAAAAACCCGATTGAAGTACCTTAGCCACGGTCCTAGCGGGACCGTGGTGACCACCATAAGATGAGGAATGACAGGCTTCCAAGATGGCATTGGTTTCCCACTGCGGTATGCATCGCCTAAAAAGTCCGTCGGCACACTCCTTGAAAAGATATGGATCGTCCCAGAAATATTGCCGAACATCATGTAGGAACCGCTTCTTTTGTTGATATGATAAATCAGGCGGCATTATTTTACCTACAAGAAAATTAGCATAGTCAGCATACCACAGAGTATCCATTATACCAATAGCCATCAAAATATCATCAGGAAAAGAATCATCTATCGGTAAAGTATCGCCTCCGTCCTGCAATGGAAATCTAGAAAAGTGGTCCGCCACAGAATTTTCAGCGCCCTTCTTGTCCTTTATCTCCAGGTCGAATTCCTGAAGTAGGAGGATCCATCGTAGCAATCTCGGTTTGGCTTCCTGCTTTGCGAGAAGGTACTTCAAAGCTGCATGATCGGTATAAATTGTCACTTTCGATCCTATTAAATAAGATCGAAATTTCTCTAATGCATAGACCACGACTGAAGCTCCTTTTCCGTCGTAGTATACTTCACCTGAGCCTCATCCAGAGTTCGGCTCGCATAATAGATGGCATTAACTGCCTTTTCCTTCCTTTGACCCAGCCCCGCACCGACCGCATAATCACTAGCGTCGCACATCACTTCAAATGGCAATTCCCAATCCGGGGCCTGAATAATAGGTGCTGTGACCAAAGCCTGCTTCAACCTGTTAAAAGCAGATAAAAATTCATCAGAAAAAATGAATGGGGCATCCTTAAGGAGCAATTGTATAAGTGGTTTAGCAATTTTAGAGAAATCTTTGATAAACCGGCGATAAAATCCGGCGTGTCCAAGAAAACTCCTAACCCCCTTCACGTTAACGGGAGGAGGCAATTGCTCGACCACTTGCACCTTTGCTTTGTCTACTTGGATGCCTTGATCTGAAACTAAGTGCCCAAGGACAACTCCCTCGTTGACCATAAAATGGCACTTCTCCCAGTTCAGCACTAGATTGACCTCAATACATCGCTGCATCACTTTATCAAGGTTAGTTAAACAATCAGTGAAACTACTACCGTAGACACTGAAATCATCCATGAATACCTCCATAATAGACTCGATATACTCGGAAAATATCCCCATCATACACCTTTGAAAGGTGGCAGGGGCATTACACAACCCGAAAGGCATCCTGCGTTAAGCAAAAACACCATGGGGACAAGTAAGGGTCGTCTTTTTCTGATCATCAGGATGGATCGGGATCTGAAAGAACCCTGAATAGCCATCTAAATAACAGAAAGACTTATGTGAGGCTAACCTTTCTACCATTTGATCGATAAACGGAAGAGGGAAGTGATCTTTTTTTTGTGGCGGCATTTAATTGTCTATAGTCAATGCACATCCGCCATCCCGTTACAATTTTAGTAGGTATTAATTCATTTTTATCGTTTCTTACCACGGTCATCCCTCCTTTTTTCGGGATGACCTGAACAGGACTCACCCATTTAGAGTGACCGACAGAATAAATTATACCTGCATCTAATAACTTCATCACTTCTTTCATTACTACTTCCTTCATTTTCGGGTTCAACTTACGTTGACCCTGTCTAACAGGTCGACGATCCTCCTCAAGTTCAATTCGGTGCATGCAAATATCGGGACTAATTCTCTTAAGGTCATCTAGACTGTAGCCTAAAGCACTCTTGCTCTTTTTAAGAACGACCAACAAAGCAGAAAGTTGGTTTTCATCTAACTTGTTACTTACAATGACGAGATAAGACTCAGAATCGTCTAGAAATACATACTTAAGATGAGATGGAAGAGGTTTCATGTTGGGTTTGGTTACCTCTATAGCATAAGAAGTATCTACCAACCTATTTACCACTTCTCCGTCGATGCTCGTCAGTTTCTGTGTATCTCCTAAAATATCCCACACAGTATCATCGTTAGTCTCATTACCTGCACAAGTGTCTAAACATGTCAAAGCCTCGAGCGGGTCCCTACTCAGGGAACCGTACAAACATCAAGAATAACTTCATCAACAATATCTAGTGCATAACAAGTATCCTCGATCATAGGCTTAGCTAATGTGTTAGCCAAGTTAAAGGTCACTTTATCGTCCCCCACCTCTAGAGTCAAGCGTCCGTGCTTGACATCTATGATAGCCCCTGCAGTATGTAAAAATGGCCTACCTAAAATGATAGGAATCTGGGTATCCTCAGCCATATCTAAAACAATGAAATCGGCAGGTATAAAGAATTTACCTATCCTAACGGGGACATCCTCTAAGACTCCTAGGGGACGTTTGACTGACCTATCAGCCATATGAAGAGTCACACTTGTGACTTTAAGCTGACCCATATTCAGTTTCTCACAAACTGAATAGGGCATGACACTGATACTTGCACCCAAATCACAAAGAGCTTTATCTATTACATGGGTGCCTATGGTGCATGGTATGGAAAAACTACCCGGGTCTTTTAGTTTGGGTGGAGACTTACTTTGGATTAGAGCGCTACACTCAGCAGTAAAAGCAATGGTCTCATGTTCATTAAAATTCCTCTTACGGGTCAAAATATCCTTCATAAATTTCGCATAAGAGGGTATCTGGGTAATTAATTCCGTGAAGGGAACGGTCACCTGGAGATTTTTGACGACCTCCATAAACTTACTGAACTGATTCTCGAACTTCTTATTCTTCAACCGGCTAGGAAAAGAAACTTGAATTTTGATCTGTTCAGCAGCTTTATCTTGTAGAACACCTGTTTCCACTTCAGCATCAGACGTCCTTTCAGCAGCGACCGTCTCGGATCTGGATCCTGTCTCTGGAATAGTCGGCCGACTATCAGGAATAGTCGGTTGACTATTAAGAATAGTCGGTCGACTATTTTTCTCCTCACCTGCAGTTTCTGGTAATCTGTCAATGATAGTCGGTCGACTATCTGAAATAGTCGGTCGACTATTATTGACCAGTTCGTCATTCACAGCAGTTTCAGCAGTTTTTAACGATACATCATCAACTATTACATCCTCAATTACATCCTCCACAGTAATAGAATTATCATAATTAGGCATCTTGGGCTCGTCATAAGTAAGGCCGCTACGAAGCTGAATCGCGTTGGCCGTATGGTGCGGCTTTTTCGGCTGTGACGGCAATGTGCCCGGTTGCCTAGTAGACTGATTTGTGGCAAGCTGCGCCACCTGCGTCTCCAACATCTTGATCTGTGCATCTTTAGATTGGTCACTTTTCTGCATCTGGATCATAAGAGATTGCACCATACTTTTCAATTCCTGATATTCGCTAGGAGCTGGAGCTGGAGCTGGAGTCACGGGTGGTGGAGGAAGAATAGCAAGAGGTTGAGTCGGTGGTGGAAGAGCTAGAGGCTTTTGGAAGCCTTGTTGTTGTCCACGATGAGGTGGAACATACGTTTGTTGCTTCGGCTGAGGAACTGAAGTTTGGATGCTCCCTAGTCCTCTCATTATAGTAATTAGAATAGGGATTACCTTGCTGGAAATGTTGAAAAGCTAGAACTTGTTCCATCCCGGTAATACATTCCCCCGCGCTATGGCCTTCGGTACCACATCACTCACACATAACCTCCTGTTTGATCATAGCATGGACAGTTTGCTGATTTGACTCGTTTCTATGAGGCGGATTATGAATTTTATCGAGACGGGCATGAAGATGATCAAATTGAGCCATAATCTCACTGGTTTCCGCTGCGGCCACCCGAACACTACCTCTCGGATTTCCATACTCGGCTCAATGTGTGGCCATCTCCTCGATCAATTTCTAACCCTTGTCATCATCAATATTGTTTTGGAAACGTCCGTTAGCTGCACCATCAAGAATAGCACGATTATCATCAAATAAACCATTATAAAATTGATTACATAAGAACCATGGCTCGAATCCGTGGTGAGGAATAGAACGGACTAGATCCTTAAATCTAGTCCATGTTTCGTTTAGATCTTCCAACGGTCCTTGCTTAAAACTGGTTATCTGACTCCGTATCTGACTAGTGCGCTGAGGAGGGTAGTAATGCTTATAAAAAGCAAGCGCCAATGAGTTCCAGTCATTAATATTGGCTGCTTCTTTATCCAAGTCTCGATACCATTTACGGGCTGGACCTGCAAAAGAAAATGGAAATAAAGCCTCCATTACTTGTTCCTGTGTTACCCCGGGAGCAACTGGAATCGAACATCAATAATCAGTGAATATTTCCATATGCTGTCCGGGGTCTTCGTCTTTCTTACCCGAGAAGGTATTTCGCTCCACTAAATTGATATAAGCGGAACGAATCTCGAAAGAGCCGGTGGTAGGAGTCGGTAGCTTCCATCCTTTTGGGATGTTAGCCTGAGTCGACTCGGAGTGAGTGGAAAGCTTCGGTGGCATGATCGGAATTGAGATATCTGACTCGGCGTCCGATTTAGTACTGGAGTTGTCCTCTTCGTGGGACGAATATTCCGCTTCCAAATTAGCGAAAACTGGTTCACGCAGATGAAATTTTTCCGCTTGACGAATTTCCCTCCAAAAACTCCGTCTAGCTCGTAAAGTCTTCTCGGGTTCGGGATCAAAAGGATGAATCTCGGACCTGTTAGACCTGGGCATACACAGAATTAAGAAGGAAAATATGAGAACCGTCTCAAGGAACGAAAGTTCCCTGAGACAAAAAATAAACTAAAAAGACAAGTAAAATTAACCGTCTCCCCGGCAACGGCGCCAAAATTTGATAAGCTGATCGTGTAACTATCAAAAATAAACAACTACGGTCCAACTAAAAATATAGTTAGGGAAGTCTGGATCGATTTCACAGGGAGACAAATAAATCCTACTTGCAATTAAAGTCTATCTAAGTAACAAATAACAAATCGGGGGTTTTTAATTGTGGTTAACTAAAGTAAAGGCAGTGAAGGAAAGAGAATTTAAAAGAGAGAGAAATAACTAAAATAAAATAAGACGAATAAAGATGAATAAATATAGGGAGAGGAAACTAGGATTGTCGGTTCACCACGAATTTCTTATGGTCACGGTCTAAGTCACAGGTCTGTCGCAAATATTGGTCTAAGGGGTAATGAAAAGGTCCTTCCGGTCCGCTATTCACCCTAGCATGCGTCTAAAGGCTTCCGATCTTATTAGGGCAAACTAATGTGTTGTAGCAGGTCTAACTTTTACCAGGTTTCCGATCTTAGGTTCAAGTTTACCGGATTCAATTAATCAATCATGCGCATTAACTGACTAATCACGATTATATGCTACAATTGACAACTCAGACACAATATTATTGACAGATCTATAAATTATTTAGCAACCACATTCAAATCGCAGATCCCCTAAATCCTAGCGAAGAAAATTAGCTGCTCATAATTAAATCGAGATCAACAAGATTAATAAAAGATTTTACTAGATTGAACATGATGAATAATAATAAATTTGCGACAAGCATAAAACAACGGTTAAGAATAATTAAATATGAAGAAGAAGAAGAACAATTAGGAATGAAGAAGAAGGAAGAAGGATAAAATTACCAAAAGGAACGAAGGCGATTCGAATCTGAAAGTCTTACAATAACCGAGTTTTGAGAAGAAATTAAACTAAGAGTGATCTTAAGAGAATAAGAAAAGAGACAAATGTCTAAGGAGGAATAAAAGTGGAGAAGAGAAAAAGTAGTTTCTAATGTGGCTGAAAAGCCCTATTTATACAATTTGAATGAGTTAAAAGCTGTTTAGGAAACTTCTTGCTGATCACGAAACCTGCCCGCGGCCCAGGAAATAGTCGGCCGACTATTGTAATATTCGGTGGACTATTCATTCATAAATTCGATCTCTGCAGCTCCAGAATAGTCGGCCGACTATAGTAACTGTCGGTCGACTATTACACTCTGTTCAACGATCAACTCTTCCAGCTTCGTTTCCGCTTGGTTTTGGTTCGTTTTAGCTCCTTTGTCTTCCGTTCCCGCAAAAGGACAATACACACCACAAAGTAGCCAATTCGGGGCAAAATAATAGTTTTCACTATTCGATAAGTTTGAGAATGCGCGCATAAAATGCATAAAAAATGTATATAAAATACGCGCATCACCGAACATTGATTAACGTTTCTCCTTTTCGTTCTCCTTCCCTATGCTCTACTTATTCTGTATTTTTTAATCAAAATGAAAGTATTGAATCGTGAATAATAACCTTTTTACCCCCAAACAATTCACAACAATACAATTATAAAACATTAGGTTCCTAATTATTAGATTAGATTATAAGTGATAAAAGTTGATGATATTCTCAACACTACCTACTTCCTCTTCCTTTAAATCTTCTCTTCTTACCCCTGCCTCCACCCCTTTCCCTTTCCCCTACCTCCTCCACTTCCTTATCATCCCCTCCCCCACTTCATCCTCCTCCTCGGATCCACGTTCTTCCCGTCCCTTTCCATATGCCTACTTTTCCTCCTCCGCTTCCTCCCTCTTGTATGAAGATATAATAAAACGGAAAACATATCAAACAATTCAATAAAGAGATGCTATAGTCAGCAAGAACAACAGCTACTCCTAGAAATTTATTCTATTTAAGTAATCCCCTACTGGAAAATTAAACTTCCAATGAAATTCAAGTGAACTAAATCAAATCACTTCAAAATAGTCAATCATGACCTAAAAATCTCACATGTGAAACAACGAAAACAAGAATCACTCCATCATAGCCATACAATTTCGTCAGCACCACCCAACTTCATCTTCAATGAACGCCACTTCTCCTTGCCGGGTGATAGTACTGTTAGTAAGAAAAATAGTCTTCTGCATTATCGGTGGTCACAATAACAAATCAATAAACAACTGACCTTACAAAACTCACGAAAATAGAAAAGGCTCCTAATTATTACTCCTATATTAGAACCTGGAATCCGCCTCTGATTATAAACTACGGTGAAACCAAACAACAATTTAGCTAATATATAAAGTCTTTGGTGTTTATTCATTATAGGAGAAAACATTAAAAACTAGGTGCCAATCGGCTGTGACGGCAATGTGCCCGGTTGCCTAGTAGACTGATTTGTGGCAAGCTGCGCCACCTGCGTCTCCAACATCTTGATCTGTGCATCTTTAGATTGGTCACTTTTCTGCATCTGGATCATAAGAGATTGCACCATACTTTTCAATTCCTGATATTCGCTAGGAGCTGGAGCTGGAGTCACGGGTAGTGAAGGAAGAATAGCAAGAGGTTGAGTCGGTGGTGGAAGAGCTAGAGGCTTTTGGAAGCCTTGTTGTTGTCCACGATGAGGTGGAACATACGTTTGTTGCTTCGGCTGAGGAACTGAAGTTTGGATGCTCCCTAGTCCTCTCATTATAGTAATTAGAATAGGGATTACCTTACTGGAAATGTTGAAAAGTTAGAACTTGTTCCATCCCGGTAATACATTCCCCCACGCTATGGCCTTCGGTACCACATCACTCACACATAACCTCCTGTTTGATCATAGCATGGATAGTTTGCTGATTTGACTCGTTTCTATGAGGCGGATTATGAATTTTATCGAGACGGGCATGAAGATGATCAAATTGAGCCATAATCTCACTGGTTTCCGCTGCGGCCACCCGAACACTACCTCTCGAATTTCCATACTCGGCTCAATGTATGGCCATCTCCTCGATCAATTTCTAAGCCTTGTCATCATCAATATTGTTTTGGAAACGTCCGTTAGTTGCACCATCAAGAATAGCACGATTATCATCAAATAAACCATTATAAAATTGATTACATAAGAACCATGGCTCGAATCCGTGGTGAGGAATAGAACGGACTAGATCCTTAAATCTAGTCCATGTTTCGTTTAGATCTTCCAACGGTCCTTGCTTAAAACTGGTTATCTGACTCCGTATCTGACTAGTGCACTGAGGAGGGTAGTAATGCTTATAAAAAGCAAGCGCCAATGAGTTCCAGTCATTAATATTGGCTGCTTCTTTATCCAAGTCTCGATACCATCTACGGGCTGGACCTGCAAAAGAAAATGGAAATAAAGCCTCCATTACATGTTCCTGTGTTACCCCGGGAGCAACTGGAATCGAACATCAATAATCAGTGAATATTTCCATATGCTGTCCGGGGTCTTCGTCTTTCTTACCCGAGAAGGTATTTCGCTCCACTAAATTGATATAAGCGGAACGAATCTCGAAAGAGCCGGTGGTAGGAGTCGGTAGCTTCCATCCTTTTGGGATGTTAGCCTGAGTCGACTCGGAGTGAGTGGAAAGCTTCGGTGGCATGATCGGAATTGAGATATCTGACTCGGCGTCCGATTAAGTACTGGAGTTGTCCTCTTCGTGGGACGAATATTCCGCTTCCAAGTTAGCGAAAACTGGTTCACGCAGATGAAATTTTTCCGCTTGACGAATTTCCCTCCAAAAACTCCGTCTAGCTCGTAAAGTCTTCTCGGGTTCGGGATCAAAAGAATGAATCTCGGACCTGTTAGACCTGGGCATACACAGAATTAAGAAGGAAAATATGAGAACCGTCTCAAGGAACGAAAGTTCCCTGAGACAAAAAATAAACTAAAAAGACAAGTAAAATTAACCGTCTCGCCAAAATTTGATAAGCTGATCGTGTAACTATCAAAAATAAACAACTACGGTCCAACTAAAAATATAGTTAGGGAAGTCGGGATCGATTTCATAGGGAGACAAATAAATCCTACTTGCAATTAAAGTCTATCTAAGTAACAAATCAGGGGTTTTTAATTGTGGTTAACTAAAGTAAAGGTAGTGAAGGAAAGAGAATTTAAAAGAGAGAGAAATAACTAAAATAAAATAAGACGAATAAAGATGAATAAATATAGGGAGAGGAAACTAGGATTGTCGGTTCACCACGAATTTCTTATGGTCACGGTCTAAGTCACAGGTCTGTCGCAAATATTGGTCTAAGGGGTAATGAAAAGGTCCTTCCGGTCCGCTATTCACCCTAGCATGCGTCTAAAGGCTTCCGATCTTATTAGGGCAAACTAATGTGTTGTAGCAGGTCTAACTTTTACCAGGTTTCCGATCTTAGGTTCAAGTTTACCGGATTCAATTAATCAATCATGCGCATTAACTGACTAATCACAATTATATGCTACAATTGACAACTCAGACACAATATTATTGACAGATCTATAAATTATTTAGCAACCACATTCAAATCGCAGATCCCCTAAATCCTAGCGAAGAAAATTAGCTGCTCATAATTAAATCGAGAACAACAAGATTAATAAAAGATTTTACTAGATTGAACATGATGAATAATAATAAATTTGCGACAAGTATAAAACAACGGTTAAGAATAATTAAATATGAAGAAGAAGAACAATTAGGAATGAAGAAGAAGGAAGAAGGATAAAATTACCAAAAGGAACGAAGGCGATTCGAATCTGAAAGTCTTACAATAACCGAGTTTTGAGAAGAAATTAAACTAAGAGTGATCTTAAGAGAATAAGAAAAGAGACAAATGTCTAAGGAGGAATAAAAGTGGAGAAGAGAAAAAGTAGTTTCTAATGTGGCTGAAAAGCCCTATTTATACAATTTGAATGAGTTAAAAGCTGTTTAGGAAACTTCTTGCTGATCACGAAACCTGCCCGCGGCCCAGGAAATAGTCGGCCGACTATTGTAATAGTCGGTGGACTATTCATTCATAAATTCGATCTCTGCAGCTCCAGAATAGTCGGCCGACTATAGTAACTGTCGGTCGACTATAGTAACTGTCGGTCGACTATCGTCATGGTCGGCCGACTATTCTAATAGTCGGTCGACTATTACACTCTGTTCAACGATCAACTCTTCCAGCTTCGTTTCCGCTTGGTTTTGGTTCGTTTTAGCTCCTTTGTCTTCCGTTCCTGCAAAAGGACAATACACACCACAAAGTAGCCAATTCGGGGCAAAATAATAGTTTTCACTATTCGATAAGTATGAGAATGCGCGCATAAAATGCATAAAAAATGTATATAAAATACGCGCATCACCGAACATTGATTAACGTTTCTCCTTTTCGTTCTCCTTCCCTATGCCCTACTTATTATGTGTTTTTTAATCAAAATGAAAGTATTGAATCGTGAATAATAACCTTTTTACCCCCAAACAATTCACAACAATACAATTATAAAACATTAGGTTCCTAATTATTAGATTAGATTATAAGTGATAAAAGTTGATGATATTCTCAACACTACCTACTTCCTCTTCCTTTAAATCTTCTCTTCTTTCCCCTGCCTCCACCCCTTTCCCTTTCCCCTACCTCCTCCACTTCCTTATCATCCCCTCCCTCACTTCATCCTCCTCCTCGGATCCACGTTCTTCCCGTCCCTTTCCATATGCCTACTTTTCCTCCTCCGCTTCCTCCCTCTTGTATGAAGATATAATAAAACGGAAAACATATCAAACAATTCAATAAAGAGATGCTATAGTCAGCAAGAACAACAACTACTCCTAGAAAGTTATTCTATTTAAGTAATCCCCTACTGGAAAATTAAACTTCCAATGAAATTCAAGTGAACTAAATCAAATCACTTCAAAATAGTCAATCATGACCTAAAAATCTCACATGTGAAACAACGAAAACAAGAATCACTCCATCATAGCCATACAATTTCGTCAGCACCACCCGACTTCATCTTCAATGAACGCCACTTCTCCTTGCCGGGTGATAGTACTGTTAGTAAGAAAAATAGTCTTCTGCATTATCGGTGGTCATAATAACAAATCAATAAACAACTGACCTTACAAAACTCACGAAAATAGAAAAGGCCCCTAATTATTACTCCTATATTAGAACCTGGAATCCGCCTCTGATTATAAACTACGGTGAAACCAAACAACAATTTAGCTAATATATAAAGTCTTTGGTGTTTATTCATTATAGGAGAAAACATTAAAAACCAGGTGCCAATCGGCCCGTCAACCTATTTCAAAGCATGGCAAAAAAAAGGCTAAAAATATAGTCCAAATGCAGAAATGGAAACCTGAAGACAATTTAATGTTACCTTCTTCAACCTCGCTATTTTATGTAAAAATCAGTACACAACCACGTGTCATGCAAAAAAGGTATCATAAATTTTTTTAGAGTTCCTCTCCAGACTCAACGGCTATTTTATCTCATTTTTCTTTGTGTATCAACTATCAAGTTAAGCGACACCAACAAAGCATCAACCCTTGGATATCAGTAAATGCCACATAAGGTGGGGTTGTCCTGTAACCACTCTTGATACCACTTTCATAATCCTTTTTGAACTCATTAATATTTACAAGTAGAATGTTATGGTAATAACAACATGAATATAACATTACCAGCAGGCAAGCAGACAGCAACTATCAATGAAACACCCCACATTGATTGAAGATGTCCTATTTATGAGCTTTGCTTAAAGGAATTTGAAGTACTACTCATATCAACAAAGTGCACTTTCTTTTCTAGTTTGCCCATGATAAGAACTCCGCAGTTAAGCGTGCTTGACTGGGAGCAATCTTAGGATGGGTGACCTCCTGGGAAGGTTTCCGGGATGCGCATGAGTGAGGACAAAATGTGCTGGAAAGGACTCGTGTTGATCCGTGGGACCAGTACAAAGTCTGGCGGGCTACCGCAGTCAACATTTCCGGTCCTAGGATTGGGCCGGGGTGTTACAAATGGTATCAGAGCAACCCTGCGACCGTGCATTTGGCACCTAGCGGGGGTGGATTCTGGGTCAGCGGTTATGCCGCCAGGCGCAACGAGGACGTTGCGTTCTTCAAGTGGGAGTGATTGAAGATGTCCTATTTATGAGCTTTGCTTAAAGGGATTTGAAGTACTACTCATATCAACAAAGTGCACTTTCTTTTCTGGTTTGCCCATGATAAGAACTCCGCAGTTAAGCGTGCTTGACTGGGAGCAATCTTAGGATGGGTGACCTCCTGGGAAGGTTTCTGGGATGCGCATTAGTGAAGACAAAATGTGCTGGAAAGGACTCGTGTTGATCTGTGGGACCAGTACAAAGTCTGGCGGGCTACCGCAGTCAACATTTCCGGTCCTAGGATTGGGCCGGGGTGTTACAATCAATCTTTTTCAATAGAGAGATGTGACGCATAGAAAAGTGTAATCAATCAAGGAAAAGTTAATTGTGAGTAAAGACAGTAACAACATTATGTTAGAATTAATGCAAAGACAATAGGTTGATCATTGTTGCATTGTAAGGGTATCTCCCATTAAGTAGCACATTGACACCAATATTCATGATGATTATGAATATCATTATCTTTATAGTAATGACAATTCATTACCAATCATAAATTGCCTTGGATACCCTTTGATTTTAGTCTCATGTAGTCTTATATAAGGTAATATAAGAGAATGAGCATGAGACACATACATCAAAGACTTCATCATCCAAATCCCTTGATAAATTCTGAGTATACCATCGAGTTCCAACTCCTAATGGATGAGTACACAATCTTTTAGGAGTGTTGTGTGACCTTGGGGGACGACGCCCATTCCGATTTGTACCATAGTCGGGGCGATTTCGTTTCTCATTCAGTGGTCTTCATACCACGACACAACAACGTGTATTTACTAGTTATATATCGCCCCTATAGTGACCCTATATTTCCAACAATTGAGAACCCTTCACACTTACTTAGGTGATTCTATCAAGGATATCTCCACATAACCCACTCACTTATGAGCTATAGTGTAATACCCGTGTTTATAGAGTAAGTCAAATTGAGTCATGACGGTACAGGTCAACCGGAACCTTAGTTATATTTTATATTTCGATCATTACGTAATACATCATTTGTTTTAAAACCCGAGTCACGTAATCTGACCTGAGCCCATTTAATACCGTGCGTACCCGAGCCCACTTAGTATCGTGCATATCTTATTCTCTATTTAAAGAAACTACCATGCAAACTACTTGCATCACACATACTTATCACACTATCACACACAAACTGTCATACCCACACACACAAACCGACACATCAACACACAAACTGCCGCATGAAGAAGAGGAAATACGAGAGCCCTAGGAGTTGGATCGGAACATCGTAAGGCTAGAACTCGATCTTACACGTCATTTAGGTATGTTAAACCCTCTTTTATGTTTACGTAGTATGTTAATGGAACAATTAAATCGATATATCGGTGTCGGAAATGTTGATAGTTGTCTTTGTCGAGAGTATTGTTGCTGTTGCCTTTAATTTTTGTGGTGCCGGTAAGTCATTGTTGTTTGTTACGATGGTTGTCGGGAATGGTATCGAGTTCTATCGTCGGTTGGCTGTTGTTGTTGTTGTTGCCTTTTGTCGTTTTACAGTGTCGATATAGAATTGTATCTGTGGGACACATTATCGTGGAGTGTGATAAGTGTTGTTACAATCCTTACGGGATGTTGTACGGGAGAGGGACTAGCGGGGGAGTCGGTATACCATGATGGTTGTTGGCTATGGTCCTGTAATGCGTATAGCCGGACTGAAGTTGCGGAGCGCGCGTAATGATGTGGTAGAGTAAACATAATGTAAACGGTGATGATGGTTTAAGTGTAATAGACAATAGTAGTTGGCCTGGGAAATGCATGTGTCTTACGTAGTTGATTATAATAATAATAATAATAATAATAATAATAATAATAATAATAATAATAATAATAATAATAATAATAATAATAATAATAATAATAATAATAATAATAATCATAATAATAATAATAATAATAGTAATTGCTTTACGTAGTGGAATTGCTGTACATAATTGATTATAATAATAATAATAATAATTATAATAATAATAATCATAATAATAGTAGTAATTTAATAATAATATCATGTTGGGCAGTGTATATGTACGGAGTAGTAAATTCTGTTTTAAGAATAATAACAAGTCGTGGTAGTCTAATTAGAATGCTAACGGTTTCATTTTATACATTAAATACGTTACTATCGATATTAATTTATGTATATGATATTTTATTAGGTTCAGACTTTGTAGAAATTCCGTGGTGAATAGTACTAACGGCGAGGTAGTAACCTGCTAATTAGGTAAGGTTATCCTTACTCAGTTTACGTTGTATGTTTGCATATTGTATGATATAATGGTATAATGATGATATTGAGATTGTATGATATAATGGTATAATGATGATATTGAGATTGCGGTTGTGTACCGATTGAGAGAAGCTAGCTAGGACTAGCTAGGCCCGGTTGATCTTGGGACCTTCCCTAATGTTTCCTCCTAGGAGAGCCTAGGAGGGGTGTGCACACTCGGACTGACGGGGCGTGACTGCGGTCGCGATAGTGATGATAAGAATGATGATATTGATGATATTGATTGTACTAATATTGTTTAATGTTATCGTAAACTGATCTTGTGTGTGTATTTTTGATGTATCTGTGATGATCCACTTGACGGTTATGGTCATTTGGGGAGCAGGGATGTATTCAGGGATTGATGAAGTGTGCTTTTGACTCGGGATGCTATTTACGGGATGGGCAAAGTGCGAAATCACAAGAGTAGTATAGACCCTTGATCGTTCGTATTCCATCTTATTTATTAAACTATCACGAGTACTCTTTATTCTTTGGTTTGTAGACTGAATTTCTATAATCTATTAATAAGTTTTAACGTTTGGACACTCTATTATTGTGAGTAATGATGTCTGCTACCTCGGTTTACCGAGATGGTAACACTCGTATTTGTTTAGGATGACTTTTTAAGTCTCCTGAACAAATGAGGGTGTTACAAAGTGGTATCAGAGCGATCGATTCTGGAGCTTGAATAAATGAACATAGGAATTAAAATGAACCCCTGTGATAGACCATTAGGAGCCCACTTAAAATCTCTGGTTGAGGAGACGTCCTCATACCAACCTCCGGCCCTTTTGGTTTAGACCCGGTAACTATGTGTGAGACCGAGAGAGGGTAGAATAGGATAGGTCCGCGATGATGATATGAATCTCTTTGAATTACATAATTTTTATGAGTAGTTATGGGTGTGATGTTTTCAATAATATGAGTAATTACAACGTTAATAGTAATGTATTGTTATGATGTATGAGCATTTAAGGCTCATGTGTATGTTATTGGTATTTTGAAGTAATCATGTCAAAGGAAGCAGCCACCGGTTCTACCCCAACCACTCCGCGTGATGAGGAAATGGCGCGCTTACAGGCAACCAACGATGCGCTTTTGGAAGCTCTGAGAAACATCCACGCCCCGAAACCACCAGTGACTGATGCGGCCACCATCAGCGCTGCGATAGCACGCCTTCATCCCAGTAAGTATGACGGGACTGGTGGGCCGTCGCGGCTGGTGAACTGGGTGAGAGAAATGAAGAAGGTGTTCCAGACCGTGAAATGCCCGGAGCATATGGAGCTGAATCAAGCTGCGTTCTATTTGAGTGGCAAGGCCGATTTATGGTGGCACCTTAACTATGTCAACCTTATTGCACAGCATGAGGAGGGAGATTATGGAGAGTATACCTTTGGGTGGAAGAGTCTTCAGGAGGAGCTGAGGGCGGAGTTCTTTCCGGAACATATCCGCAGTGCAAAAAGAGCTGAGTTTGATCGTTTCACCATGGCGGACGACATGACCGTCGAGGACTATTATGACAAGTTTATGGAGCTGGTCACTTATTCTGCTGACCTCAATTTAAGTTCTGAACTACTGGCTTCCCGCTTCGAGAGGGGCTTGTCCATCAGAATCTTGGAAAGGCTACCCATGGGACTTAATACTGATGTGAAAGAGGTATACTTGAGGGCCGGGCACGCAGAATGAGTGGCTGACCGAATCAAGGAGTTGGGAGAGCAAAAGAGGGAGAAGAGAAAAGCTGAATCTGAAGGCACACTTCAGAATGAACCTAAGAGGGGAAACCAGAACCGGGGAGTGGTGCGACCCCAATACTTTGGGGGAAACAGTTATGGGGGAACAGGGTCCGGTCAGGGACGACGGAACGAACCTCGAGTATATGAATGCAAGCACTGTGACCGCAACCATCCCGGTAAGGATTGTAATGGAAAACCCGTCACGTGCTACAATTGTGGGAAAGCTGGACACCGTGCCTATGAATGTTTTGCCCCGAAGCAGAATGGGGGTTTGAGTCAAGGGGGTTTTTACTCCGCTGCTTCAGCAACTTCAGGCAATGTTAACCAGGGAAATCGGTACCACAGAAATGGGAACCCACAGCATAGAAACTGGAACCGATCACAAGGGAACTGGAATCGGCAACAGGGGAGTTACTATCAGGGGTCGGGAAGCACTACCCAGTCAGCTGCAGCCGCTGGGCCAACTACATCTGTTAATGGGGTGCTTGAAGGTAGTAAGAATACTAGGAAACTCTTTGCTATGGGGAAGCAAGCTGCTCAGGAGGACACGCAAGTTATCACGGGTACCTTTCTCGTTAACTTGAAACCTTCTTTTGTTCTATTTGATTCTGGGGCAACCCATTCATTTGTAGCTTGTAACCATGTACCGAGTCTAGGGTTAGTAGATTTTGAAAATATAGCTGATGATGTAATCAAACCCTCGGGGAAGTCAGTTAGGTGTTCAAGGGTCTTTCGAGATGTGTCTTTAATAGTTGAGGGAGTTGACCTACCAGTTAATTTAATAGAGTTTCCCTTAGATGACTTCGACATTATCCTGGGAATGGATTGGTTGGGACGGTTTAGAGCCCAGATTGATTGTAATCTTAAGAAAGTGTCGCTAAGGGGTCCAAAGGGCATTAGAGTGTCTTATAGGGGGTATGCTGTAAAGCCAACTGTGAAGATTATAGCAGCCATCACCTTGAAGAGACATCTAAAGAAGGGTAACCCGTTATTCTTGTGCCATGTACGGGATACTCGGGCCGAGGAGTTGTCTTCCGATTCAATACCTGTAGTGAACGAGTTCGTAGACGTATTTCCGGAGGAAATCCCACGGTTACCACCAAGGCGAGAAGTTGATTTTGGTGTTGAGTTGAAGCCAAAGACGGGGCCTATCTCTAAGGCACCGTACCGTATGGGGCCTAAGGAGTTGACTGAATTGAAGAAGCAGTTGGAGGAATTGATGGATAAGGGGTATATCAGACCAAGTGTATCCCCGTGGGGTGCTCCTGTTTTGTTTGTGCAGAAGAAGGATGGGAGCATGAGGCTGTGCATTGATTACAGGGAGCTGAACAATGTCACTGTGAAGAATCGGTACCCTTTGCCTCGCATTGATGATTTATTCGATCAACTGAGTGGGGCTGGTATCTTTTCCAAGATTGATTTGAGGTCCGGTTATCACCAGTTGAGGATCAAGAACGAAGATATTCCTAAGACCGCATTCAGAACTCGGTCATCTTGGAGAGGAGAGTTGAAACTTCTACCGGCGGTTTCAATCTCTTCCAAGTCATTGCTTGGTTCACTAGCTAGGGGCTCTTGATGCTTATCCACATTCTCGCACAAGGGCAACTCAAGGCTATCAACTTCACCCAACAACTTCACAAATTCCACCAACCCATCCAACTCACTATCCTCCTCCAATTCCTCACCAATGTTGTCTTCACCGAGGGTCATCTCCTCATTCGTCTCTTTTTGGGTAGACGATTGAGGTTCTTCAAAGCAAATTTCTCTTTCGAAGGGAACTACATCGGCGGCTTCGTGATTAGGTTGCTCCTCTCTCTCAAGTGGGCACCCTCCATCTAAATGTGATGCTCGGGAGAAAGACATTACGGTTTGAACCGCTAATGCATTTAATCGAGCCTCCCTCGCCTCGTTTGCCCTTCGCATTTGGACCCATAATTCATCTTGTTCTTTTTGCAATTGAAGAAGTGAATGATATAACTCCAAGTTTGACGATTGGTGGTCATTGGGGTCTTGTAAATCTCCTTGATAATCTTGATAATCTTGATGATAATCTTGATTAAACATGGTGTCTTGATGATGCCCAAGGGGTGGGGATCATATTGTTGGTAGCAAGGTTGGGGTGATTGGTAGTATTGTGGGTCATGGGGTTCATATTGTGGTTGGGGTGGAGGGTAATATGGTGGGTTTTGGTGGTATTGGCTTCCATAAGGTGAATCTTGATTGAACATGGTGGGTTCACAATCATAGCTTGAGTAATAGCCACCTTGATCGTAGGATTGATAGTCATTCACTTGTTGGTAGCCATTTCCATACTCTTGAGGATCATACCCATCTTGATTACCCCAAGAAGCTTGATTATGGTAGGGGGACGTCATGTCATACCCTTGGTTCATGGAAGAAGAGGGGTAGCTCATATCGGCTTCCATGTGTGGGGAGTTTAGATCAAACCCCATGCTTGCTCGAAAATCGTAGCTCATACCCGGTTGGAAACCACTCATTCTAGCAACCGTCCGTTAAAGCGGCTCTAAGTCGCAAGAAGAAGATAGTCACCACCTCTAAGCACAAACTGTAGACTAAGAACAAACGTGAGAAGTCTAGTGATTTTTGGGCACTAGACAAGAGAGAAATAAACCACACACACAAGAAGCAAGGTAACCAAAAGAAAAAAGAAAAACACAAACACAAACACAAAGACAAAGTCAAGTAACTAGGCAAACAAAGTCTAAACTAGCACCGTCCCCGGCAACGGCGCCAAATTGACGGGAGGATTTGTCGTGGATCCCACCGCCAAATAAATAACTAACTAGCACCTAACGGTAGTTAGGGTAAGTCGGGTCGTATCCACGGAGACGGTATTGCAAGATTTAGACTAAATCGGCCTAAAACGAGACTAGGTCACACAAACAAACACAAAGAGGGTATAAATGGAAAACTATGATGGAGGAGAAGTAGGAACTAGACTATTGATGAACTAGACTACAAAATGCTAAACAATGCTAATAATCAAACTAACTAGCAACTTAAGGAGATGATGACTAACTAATAGGATGAATCAAGTATGAATAAGAAGTGAGTTAGGTCGGGTTCATAAGAATAGTAGGGTGACTTGGGTGGTCAAAGGTATGGGTGCCTCCTAATTGCTAGATTCGGTCCGGGCGATCGCAACTTAAACCGATGTCAAGGTGGGCTTAGCGTTGATAGCGTCTAAACCCTAGTATTCTCAACATGTCCACACACAAAACAAACAATGAGTAGAAGAAGACTAGCATGAGAAGCATGGCCACTACAACTCATACAAGAATATCAACAAGCACATGGTGTGCCAAGTATGTGACTAACAACAAAGATTCACCCTTTACCCCCAATCGAACCCTAATCACCCATATTCTACTCTTAATCCCCCTACTAACCCACAAGTAAACTACTTACTCATAATCAAACTAACTACAAAAATAAAAAGAGAAAACATCACCATAACCCTAACATTCATCATCAAGAACAATATGAGCAATAACAATCAACACTAATAAAGATTCAAACTTGAAATAATAACAAAGAACAAGAGTAAAGAAAGTTATACCAACACTAGGATGAAGAAAGGATGCAATCTTGTATAAATAAGAAACTCCAAAATAATCCCAAGGTTGTCAAGCTTGGAGAAATCTTCAAGTAACTTCTTAATACAAGAACTAATTAACTAAGATTAACTAGAATTAACTAGAGATTAAAGAGAGATTTTTGCTAATGTGAGGAACTAAATCTAGGGTTTATAACTTGTAGAGAGGCTTAAGAGAGTCTAAACTAATGTAGGATCCATAAACAATACAAGAGGGGGAAGTATATATAGGGGTACAAGAATGAAGGAGGATGAAATAAGGAAGTCCGGCTACAGCACGCCGATCCCGATCGGGACGGGGTCATCCCGACCGGGACGGCCGGTGGTCCCGACCGGGACGGCCTGGCAGTGGCTCCTCTAAAAGCGCACTTCATCCCCGACGGGATGAGGTGCATACCCGTCGGGGATGAGTCTTGTAGGCCTCCAATATGATCCTTTTGGTTCCTCCTTGCTTCACATGAACTTCTCATCGATTCTCGGGACTCGGGATCGGGTCTCGGAGGCTCGGGATTGGGTCCCAAGGTCTCGGGGTCGAATCCAAGGCATCGAGTGATCGTTCCTCCGCTTCTTTGGCTCCGAAAAGTGTATGTATTGAGTCGGAATCACTCCAACTCCTCACGAATGGTCTCGGGAACCTGAAACGAGCTAGAGGAAGCATAAGTAGCCCATGAATCGCTCCCAAGGAGCGATTCCACAAGGAAAATGGGACCAAAATACTACGAAATAGGCACTACAAACTACACTTATCATATGGCCACTATGAATTTGTGGTGATGCCATTTGGTCTAACAAATGCTCCTGCTGTTTTCATGGATCTGATGAACCGAGTTTTTCGACCCTACTTGGACAAGTTCGTGGTGGTGTTTATCGATGATATTCTGGTTTACTGAAGAAACCGGGAAGAGCATGCAGAGCATCTGAGGATCGTATTGCAACTACTCCGAGACAACCAGTTGTACGCTAAGTTATCGAAGTGTGAGTTTTGGTTGGAGAAGGTCGCATTTTTGGGACAAGTGATTTCGAAAGAGGGGGTATCTGTAGACCCAAGCAAGATCGAAGCTGTCTCAAAGTGGCAAGCGCCAAAGAATGTGGCAGAGATTCAGAGTTTCTTAGGGTTAGCCGGGTACTATCGAAGATTCGTAAAGGACTTCTCAAAGATTGCAAGACCATTGACTAACCTTATGAGGAAGGAGATTCGGTACAGGTGGGATGACAGCTGTGAGAGGGCGTTTCGAACCTTAAAGGAGCGTCTGACTACAGCACCAATCCTAGCCTTACCCGAAGGGAGCGAAAATTTTGAGGTGTACACTGATGCATCGAAAAATGGGTTGGGTTGTGTACTGATGCAGAATGGGAAAGTCATCGTGTATGCTTCACGTCAGCTGAAGACTTACGAAGAGAACTACCCAACTCATGACCTAGAACTTGGGGCTGTGGTGTTTGCTCTGAAAATATGGAGACATTATCTGTATGGGGCAACATTCAAGGTGTTTTCAGACCATAAGAGTTTGAAGTACATCTACACGCAGAAAGAGTTGAATATGCGGCAGAGGCGGTGGATCGAGTTAATCGGAGATTATGATATGGAGATTTTGTACCACGAGGGAAAGGCAAACATGGTGGCCGATGCTCTAAGCAGGAAATCGGTGCATTCTCTGAGTTTGGATATGTCCAGATTGAGGTTAAGGATTGAAGTGCAACAGATGGGGATTCATGTGATAAGAAAAGGGGAAGCAATGTCGGACTTGGCGATTCAACCCGAGTTGTACGCTGAAATACGAGAAGAGCAGTTTTTGGATCAGAAGTATTTAATGTGGCGAGCCCGTATCGAGAGAGGTGAACCCTCGAATCTCACCATCCACCCAGACGGGAGCCTCAGGTTCAATGACAGGTGGTGGGTACCGGAAGGAGGAGAATTAAGGAGGAAAATCATGACCGAGGTGCATTGTAGCCCTTACTCGGTACATCTAGGTGGGGACAAGTTGTATAAGGATCTGAAGAAGACATTTTGGTGGGAGAACATGAAGAGAGAGGTGGCCGAGTTTGTGTCCAGATGCCTGACTTGTCAGAAGGTCAAAAGTGAACACAAACGACCACAGGGTAAGCTGCAACCCTTAGAGGTACCTGGGTGGAAGTGGGACTCCATTTCCATGGATTTCATTGTCGGTTTGCCGAGAACCCCAAAGGGGAATAATATGATTTGGGTGATAGTAGATCGACTCACCAAATCGGCTCACTTCGTGCCAATGAAGGATACGTGGAGTAAGGCTGAGCTAGCAATGGCTTATAGGAGGCATGTTCTGAAATTACATGGAGTACCTAAGGACATTGTGTCAGATCGTGATTCGAGGTTCATCTCGAAATTTTGGCAGGAGTTGCAGGAATCCTTGGGTACACAATTGAAGATGAGTACAGCCTTTCACCCCGCGACTGACGGTCAGACAGAACGAACCATACAGACTTTGGAAGACATGTTGCGGGCCTGTGCCTTGGAATTTCGGGGTTCGTGGGAGGATCGACTGGATTTGATTGAGTTCTCTTACAACAACAGCTACCATGCTAGCATCCAGATGGCACCGTTTGAAGCGTTATATGGAAGGAAGTGTAGGAGCCCGGTATGTTGGGACGAGAAGGCCGATGCAGTTGTGCTGGGTCCCCACATGATTCAGGAGATGATCGAGCAGGTACATGTAATCCGACAGAAGATGCGAGCAGCACAGGATCGTCAAAGGAGTTATGCTGATCTCCATCGCCGAGAGGTTGAGTTCGCTGTGGGTGATAAGGTATTACTGAAAGTGTCACCTATGAGAGGGGTTATGAGGTTCGGGAAGAAGGGCAAGTTGAGTCAAAAGTTTATTGGGCCGTATTTAATTCTGGATAGGATAGGGGAGGTGGCATATCGGTTAGCACTTCCCCCAGCTCTTGATAAAGTCCATAATGTGTTTCATGTTTCCCAGTTGAGGAAATACTTGAGTGACCCGTCTCACATCATTGAACCCGAGACGATTCAGTTAGATGATTCTCTTACTTATGAGGAGGTTCCCAAGGAAATTTTAGATCGGAAAGTTCGGAAAACCAGGGGAGGAGAAACAACCCTTGTCAAGGTTTTGTGGACTAATCACAACGTCGAGGAGGCCACCTGGGAAACAGAAGCATCGATGCAGAAACGTTTTCCTCATCTCTTCGATCAGGTAATTACTTCGGTTACGGGGACGTAACCTTATCTTTAAGGAGGGTAGGATGTAACAGCCTAACTTATGCTATATATAGTTAAACATTCATCGTATAGAAAATTTAGTTTTATTGCTTCATTATTAGTAGGGTAGTTCCTTGGTAATCCATTGACATGTTGTGTCAGGGAGCAAACTTCGGGACGAAGTTCCTTATAAGGAGGGTAGATTGTAATACCCGTGTTTATAGACTGAGTCAAATTGAGTCATGACGGTACAGGTCAACCGGAACCTTAGTTATATTTTATATTTCGATCATTACGTAATACATCATTTGTTTTAAAACCCGAGTCATGTAATCTGACCCGAGCCCATTTAATACCGTGCGTACCCGAGCCCACTTAGTATCGTGCATATCTTATTCTCTATTTAAAGAAACTACCATGCAAACTACTTGCATCACACATACTTATCACACTATCACACACAAACCGTCATACCAACACACACAAACCGACACATCAACACACAAACTGCCGCATGAAGAAGAAAAAATACGAGAGCCCTAGGAGTTGGATCGGAACATCGTAAGGCTAGAACTCGATCTTACACGTCATTTAGGTATGTTAAACCCTCTTTTATGTTTACGTAGTATGTTAATGGAACAATTAAATCGATATATCGGTGTCGGAAATGTTGATAGTTGTCTTTGTCGAGAGTATTGTTGCTGTTGCCTTTAATTTTTGTGGTGCCGGTAAGTCATTGTTGTTTGTTACGATGGTTGTCGGGAATGGTATCGGGTTCTATCGTCGGTTGGCTGTTGTTGTTGTTGCCTTTTGTCGTTTTACAGTGTCGATATAGAATTGTATCTGTGGGACACATTATCGTGGAGTGTGATAAGTGTTGTTACAATCCTTACGGGCTGTTGTACGGGAGAGGGACTAGCGGGGGAGTCGGTATACCATGGTGGTTGTTGGCTATGGTCCTGTAATGCGTATAGCCGGACTGAAGTTGCGGAGCGCGCGTAATGATGTGGTAGAGTAAACATAATATAAACGGTGATGATGGTTTAAGTGTAATAGACAATAGTAGTTGGCCTGGGAAATGCATGTGTCTTACGTAGTTGATTATAATAATAATAATAATAATAATAATAATAATAATAATAATAATAATAATAGTAATTGCTTTACGTAGTGGAATTGCTGTACATAATTGATTATAATAATAATAATAATAATAATAATAATAATAATAATAATCATAATAATAGTAGTAATTTAATAATAATATCATGTTGGGCAGTGTATATGTACGGAGTAGTAAATTCTGTTTTAAGAATAATAACAAGTCGTTGTAGTCTAATTAGAATGCTAACGGTTTCATTTTATACATTAAATACGTTACTATCGATATTAATTTATGTATATGATATTTTATTAGGTTCAGACTTTGTAGAAATTCCGTGGTGAATAGTACTAACGGCGAGGTAGTAACCTGCTAATTAGGTAAGGTTATCCTTACTCAGTTTACGTTGTATGTTTGCATATTGTATGATATAATGGTATAATGATGATATTGAGATTGTATGATATAATGGTATAATGATGATATTGAGATTGCGGTTGTGTACCGATTGAGAGAAGCTAGCTAGGACTAGCTAGGCCCGGTTGATCTCGGGACCTTCCCTAATGTTTCCTCCTAGGAGAGCCTAGGACGGGTGTGCACACTCGGACTGACGGGGCGTGACTGCGGTCGCGATAGTGATGATAAGAATGATGATATTGATGATATTGATTGTACTAATATTGTTTAATGTTATCGTAAACTGATCTTGTGTGTGTATTTTTGATGTATCTGTGATGATCCACTTGACGGTTGTTCCGGTTACGGAAACAATTAACCCGGTTCTGGATCCGGGTTGTATAATTGAGTTACTTGGTGAATAGTTGATCGCTCGACTTCCTTGAACCTCTCTTTCGTCTCACTCCCAGGATCGGACCTTCCCGGCGGAGTTGGCCTGCTCCCTGCACAATGAACGCACAGGGCCTCGGAGGTTGTCCGAGGGAACCCTCTCCGATGCCTAAGTCAGCCCGTGAAATGCCTTGACGGACCTAGTTCGTGAGGAGCTAGGTGGCGTTTTTAGGAGTAAGAGTCTAGAGAGAGAAAAATCCAACCCCTCTCTTGTGGGAAAGGGTTGAGTATTTATACCTTCCCACAAGAGAGAGAAGTGGGAGAGGAATGGTTGGATAAGGAGGTGACAAGTGGCAGCTTCTCATCCACCCATTCCTAATTACCTTAGGCGAAATGACGAGAGGGCCCCCGGGGGGTCCTGACCCTGTCGACCAGGGCCTTCCCCCAGGGCAGGCAGACTTTGGGCAGCGGCTGCTGTGTTCCAGCAGGCTGGGATGGCTTATGGTTCCAGCGGCCGACTGCCATCTTTAGCGCTTTTATGCTCTTGTTTTAGCTTCTAGCCTGGGACCGGCCTCCCGAGCTTGACAGGAATCCTTCTAGGGCCTGCCCAGCAGGCGATCTCTTGACAGGCTGCCGACCCCAATCAGTTGGCCTTCGCCAGCAGGGGGAAAGTAAGGCTTTTCTTCTGCTGGCGATTCTTGCTTGGAGGGAGGTTGACTTCTATGTCTGCTACAGCATTTAATGTTTTGCACTTTCCCAAGGGACGTAGCGCTGCTTGTGTCAGGCATGCAGAGAGTTTAGAGTGCTTTTGTAATGATTACACTTCTCCTCCAGGTGGATTTTCGGGAACTGTGAAGAGTTCCTGATTGGTGGCTCTTCTTCCAGGGTGGTTGGAGTGTCATTAACGCTGTGTTTTCTCTTGTATAAAACCCCAGCTTCCTCCACTTTTCTGCTTAGTCTATCTTCAATCCTTCCACTTTCTTCGTCTTAATCATGGTTTGGATCAAAAAATTTGTGACTCGTCGTGGAGTTAGATATGTTACTTTCATCTTTAGAGGGTTTTGGAGGCTCCAATATGCTCGTGCTGCTTATCGAGCTGTCCGCCGTAGTCGCCATTCACGGCTTCATTCCCGCCGGACGGGTAAGAAAGCTTCTGCTAGGATGAGCAAACGCCTCAGGAGGTCCTCGCCTCCTGCTGCGCCTAGGTTTAGGCGCTGCCCCCAGGGAGGGGGCTGTTTTGACAGGGGATGCCATGAGTGCTTTTCGTGGCTGCACCCCGAACAATTTGACCCCAACTTCTCTGACACTGATTCCTCCTTGGCGTCAGGTCCCTCTTCGCCTGTGAAGAAGACAGGCTGTCGCACCTGCGACGAATCCCAGGCTGTTCCCTTTGGCAGGGACTGGGAGGATAGCAGTCGAGATTCTGACGATAGTGAGGGTCTCGGTTGTTTGAGTGACAGGGACGAGGATGGGATCCCTGATGATCCCTTCAAAGACTCCCCAGATTGGGACTGGGGCTCGGACTTTGGAGGTTCAGGTAGCCCTGGGGACCATTCACCTGACCTGGATGATGATTAGGCCTGCTTAGCAGGGCGTTTATTTGTTGGGCCGGAATTTCTGGGCCCTTGTACGTTTTCTTTCCTTGCTGGGTACTGAATGTAATTTTCCCTTGTAAGATTTAATGAAATGAAATTCAGGCGACGTGTTCGTGTACTGTATTTTTAGTATGTGCTTATTATTATTTTTGTATTATTTTTTTTTTGTGGGAATGACGTCGTCGGTTGCTCTTTCTCTGACATTTTTAGTCTTTCGAGGCCCTTCTTGGGAAGGGTGAACAGTCGGTGTCCAGTGTGCGACACGTGGACGACTATTGAGGGTTTTGTCAGGGGATCGCCTTTCGAACTTCTTGGGCTTTATATAAACCCTTCTCTCCCTTCATTCCCTTCTTTTACTCTTCTTGATACTTCACACCCCTTAATACTTCTTGAATATTCTTCGTTTGCCGAGCATTTTTTGAGGAGCAAGGAACACCTCTTGTCACTGTCTCCGGCAACTTTATCGGCGTCCTTAGGTTAGAATTTTAAATCTTTCACTTCTTTTTTCCCTTCCATAGCCAATATGTCACGAGTCCGTCCCCTTTCTTTTAATTCTGTGCTCGGGGGAACTGGGGGCGGCGGCGGTGGCCGACGTGACATAGCTTCTTCCTCCGGGGTCGGCCCCAGGGAGGAGGACGATTATCACAGGGGGGAGGGTGCTGAGTCACCCGAGCCAGCTCCCTTTGATGTGGTTGACTCCGATGACGAGGCCCTGGAGGTGGATCATTCCAGGGTCGCCGGCCCCCTCATCCGCAGGGAGAGGGGGAGGACCTACTTCTTGGAAAAGGAAAAGTATGTGGTCCCCCTAAAGACCTATCCCGAGGCCAAGAACAGGGACCTGATTTTGGAGAGTAACGCTGCTAAGGCCATTGAAAAATTTTATAATTTCGGGGAAGGGTACACGGTTGTAGTCCCTGGGGAAAAGGACACAGTGTGCTGTCCCCCAGAAGGATGTGTGGCCGTCTACCATAAGGCCTTGGAGTTTGGCCTGCGATTCCCGCTGCACCCCTTCCTGGAGGAAACCTTCAGGAGGATGAACGTTGCTATCGCCCAGCTGACTGCAACTGCCATTAGATCCTTAGTAGCTTACACCTGGACCTGCCTTTTCCATGGCGAGGGGCCTTATATTGACGCCCTTCGTTTCATGGTCGGTCTTCAAATGGTGTCCTCATCTGGGGGGGATGGCTCCCCTGGTTATTGGTCTCTGCTGAGGCAGAAAAAGTACGCCTTGGTCTGGCCGGCTATGAGCAGCCTTAAAGACTGGAAAAATAACTTTATATATGTCCATAGCGCGTCAGGGTGGAAAATTCCCAGACATTTTAGGAACCATGTCCACACCCGCATGGAGACGCGCGAGGAGTATCACCCACGTGTTCGGGGGAAGGCTCTGGAAGTCAGGCTGAGCGAGAAGGAGGAGATTTTGGTAAAAAAGTTTGAGATTGTGGTGGATAAACATGGGAACTTTGGCCCTGCTTTCTGGCTCCCCCATGCGGAGTTCATCACGACAGACGAGTATTTGCTTCCCCTGGGCCTGATTCCTGGCCTTGAAGGTAGTTCTAGGGATTTTTTGTTGTCACGATTTTCCAGGGACTTTATTTCTCCCTGCTTTTTAGATGACCGCCTTTCCCTTTCTGCAGATTCCTATACTTGGCGCTGGACCAAGAAGCAGGTCAGGAAGTTGGGCCTGAGCGAGGAATTGGACATTCTTTCAAAGCGTCCTTCCCTCCCTGCAAATTTTAGGAAGGGGAGCAAAGCCCTCATGAAGCTTGTGAAAGACTTTGCCGCTGGTCGGAGATTACCTCTCCCACCCCGACTGCCTTCGTCGAAGCCGGCGACTCCTACCCCCAGCATCCATGAGGGGGAGGCGGAGGTTACTTCTGGAGCTACTCCTTCCCCCAATCAGAAACAGGGTGCCTCTCCGGCTGGCCCTCGGATCTCGCAGGAAACGCAGCCTGGAAATTCCGAGGGGACTGGGGAGAGCGTTCCCTTGGAATTGAGGAGGAAAAGAGGGAGGGAGGCTCCTAGTGCTGACGTGGTGGACCTGGAGGCGGATGTTACCACCCCTGAGGCGAAGCGCCCTGCACGTGAGCCTTCAAGCACTCCCTTCCCAGAGGAAAATGCAGAGTTCCACTACACGGCTGGTGACAGTGTGGATGTGTCAGGCTTGCTTTCTGACTCCGGAGCCGTCTTGGCCGACCGCCTTACAAAGATGGTGACCTCAACTTCTCATCAAGTGCTCCAATATATCCAGCGTACCTCCAAGGTTATGCTGGCGTCTGCGGAACTGGCGGCTCTCAGCCGCCTGAGTGATGAAGAGCTGACAATTACTCCTGGGGCTCCTCCTCCCGACCGCCTGGCCATGGTAGAAAGGGATGTCTCCTTGATAAGCTCCTTGAAAGATAAGGTGACAAGGCAAGAGGGAGAGTTAGAGGAGGCCAAGAAGCAGGCTGGTCAATGGAGGCTGCAGGGGGAAATAGCTGTGAAGGAGGTTGCCAAGCTAGAGGCTGATCTGAAGGAGAGCCGGCAGTCGTTGGACCGAGCCAATCTATCTTTGGCCGAGATGGGGCACTTAAAGGGGAGAGTGACTGACTTGGAGGAGCAGCTGTCAAAGGCCAAGTCGACTTTTGAACAGGCTAAGGGGGAATGGACGAAGGAGAAAGAGACCCTGGCTGAGGAGACTGAGGCTGCAGTGGATGCCAGCTTCGCGAGCGGTGCCAACTCCTCTTTGGAGCTGGTAATGGAGGTGATAGGGGAGATGTTCCCTACTTTTGATGAGGACTCCTTCCGGAGTCTCTATACCGCTAAGAATGAAGCTCGGGCGGCCAGGCAGCCTGAGGCAGATGCCGACGCTCACCAGGATGCTACGTGACGCCCCTTCTCTTTTCTTATAAAAGTTTTTATCTTTCCGTGCTGAGCCAGTGCTTATGGCCATTTTGTTTGTAATATTTGCCACTTTGTTTTTTCTTCTTCAACTTTGTAAAGACCTTTCCACCCTTCATGGGTTTGTGGAATATTTCTCCTTACTTTTTATGGCAAACTGTTTTAAAATTCAGGGATCCTTTCCTTGTTTGTTTAATCGCGCCTGTCACAGCATGTCCCTGGCTTCGTTCAAAGTCCAGGGGGCCTGCTCCCTGCCTGCCCAGAGGTAAGCAGGGTGGCTTTTGCGTTTTTTATACAAGGTTGGGGGGGCCTGCCCCCAGTCCTTGTTAATCTGGCCTGTCCCTGGCTTTTGTTCAAAGTCCAGGGGGCCTGCCCCCTGCCTGCCCAGAGGTAACCAGGGTGGCCTTTGCGTTTTTTATACAAGGTTGGGGGGCCTGCCCCCAGTCCTTGTTAGTTTGGCCTGTCCCTGGCTTTTGTTCAAAGTCCAGGGGGCCTGCCCCCTGCCTGCCCAGAGGTAAGCAGGGTGGCTTTTTCGTTTTTTATACAAGGTTGGGGGGCCTGCCCCCAGTCCTTGTTAGTCGAGCCTGTCCCTGGCTTTTCGTTCAAAGTCCAGGGGGCCTGCCCCCTGCCTGCCCAGAGGTAAGCAGGGTGGTTTTTGCGTTTTTTATACAAGGTTGGGGGGCCTGCCCCCAGTCCTTGTTAGTCTGGCCTGTCTCTGGCTTTTGTTCAAAGTCCAAGGGGCCTGCCCCCTGCCTGCCCAAAGGTAAGCAGGGTGGCGCTCGGATTTTTGCTGGGGGGGTCATTTTTCCCGACTTTGGCAACAGGGGGGCCTCCCCCTATTGCCCCCTGCTCGTTTGTGTGTGAAGAACGCGAGTGTGAACAGGCAACGAGTATAAATCTGAATATTCTTCATTTCTTTATAAAACTGTGACATTTTCGGGTGGTCGAAGCCGTCGACATTCTTTGACCGTCCTCCGCCATTTGTTTTTAGGAAAAAGTAAAAACTATCTTCGAATTTTCTTCAGACGTAGTATTTCTTTAAAGTGTCCGCATTCCAGTGAGCATGCAGCTCTTGCCCTTCAAGGTTGGCGATTTTGTATGTGCCTGGTCCCAGGACTCGAGTCACTTGGTATGGACCCTCCCAGTTGGCACTCAGCTTTCCATGTTCTCTTGACTTTCCAACCGCCTGCGTCTTTCTCAGAACCAGCTCACCCATCTGGAAGTTCCTCTGTCGGACTTTGGTGTTGAAGGCTTTCCTCATTCGTTGCTGGTAGGCAACGATGTTGGTGCTAGCTTCCTCCCTCAACTCATTTACCAGGTCCAAGGCTTCGACCATTGCAGCTTCGTTTTCAGCTCGGTCGTACTGCAGGGAGCGCAGAGAAGGGATCCTTGCCTCAATTGGCAATAATGCCTCTGCTCCATATACCAGACCAAACGGGGTCTGGCCTGTAGACTCTTTCCTGGTAGTTCGGATTGACCAGAGTATACTGGGAAGCTCGTCAACCCACCTACCCTTGCAGTCATCCACCATTTTCTTCAGGCCATTTAAGATTTGTTTGTTGGCCGCTTCTGCCTGTCCGTTGGTTTGCGGGTGACAGACGGCTGAATAAGCGACTGCGATGTTGTGGCCTTCCAGCCAGATTCTTAGAGGATCATTATCAAATTGTCTGCCATGGTCAAATACCAACATCTTTGGCAGACCGAACCTGGTGATAATATTACGCCAGACCACTTTCCTGACCGCCGGCTCAGTAATGTTGGGCACTGCTTCGGCTTCCACCCATTTGGTGAAGTAGTCTATGGCGACAATCAAGAATTTCCTGCCCCCTGTGGCCACCGTGAAGGGTCCTAGAATGTCCATCCCCCATTGAGCGAAAGGGATGGGGGATAGGATTGGCCTGAGTTCCTGGGCCGGGGCATGGATTGATGGGGCAAAGAGTTGGCATTTTCTGCATTTCTGGGTCAGGCTCTTGGCGTCCGCCAGCATGGTGGGCCAGTAGTAGCCTGCCCTTAGGGCTTTGTGAGCCAGGGATCTCCCCTCGATGTGATGCCCACAAATCCCTGAGTGGATGTCTTCCAACACTTCAGCAGCTTGATCTGCCCGTAGGCATTTGAGCAGGGGATAAGTAAAAGATTTCTTATAAAGTTCCCCCCCCAATGAGTATGAACCAGGCTGCTTTAGCCTGTATTTTTCTTTTTTGCGCTGCGTCTGATGGCAGGTCACCATGTTTCTTGAATTGGATGAAGGGAGTCATCCAGCTTTCCGGACCTTCTTCCACGGTGCTAATTGCCTGACAGGGGCTTGTGGATTTCTCATGCAAGACGTCGACCCATACTGACCTCCATATGTCCTGTAGACTGGAACTTGCCAGTTTCGACAGGGCATCTGCTCGGTTGTTCTGGGAGCGGGGGATCTGTTTGATCTCATATGATTTCAGGCCTGACAACTCTCCTTTCACCATTTCCAGGTATGTGGCCATTGCTTGGTCCCTTGCTTCGTATTCACCATTGATTTGGTTGGCGATGAGGTGGGAGTCTGTCGCCAGGACAATCCGTTCTGCCCCTGCGGCCTTAGCCAGTCTGACGCCTGCGAGTACTGCTTCGTTGTTTGATGCTGGGAAGACAAACCTGAGGGCATGCTCAAAGTCAGCCCCCCCTGGGCTGGTTAGTACGATGCCCGCGCCTGCGCCATTGGCTGTCGAGGATCCGTCAGTATGTACGACCCACTCCTCGGCAGGGGTTTCCTCTTCCCCTGAATGGGAGCACTCTGCCAGAAAATCTGCTAAGGCTTGGGCTTTGATGGTTGTTCTTGGCTGGTAAGATATACCTAGCCCACTCAACTCGATCGCCCACTTCAGTAATCTCCCTGATTTTTCAAATTTTTCCAACACCTTCTCCAGCGGTTGGTCGGTGAGGACCACGACTGGATGCGCGTCAAAGTAAGGTCTGAGTTTCCTGGCAGCAATTATGACTGCGTAGGCGGCTTTTTCGACCATCGGGTAATTTTTCTTGGCTGCCCCCAGCGCATGACTTACGAAGTATATAGGTTGCTGGGTGCCTGCCTCTTCCCGTAAGATAACCACGCTGACAGTTATATTGGTCACTGCAATGTAGAGGAAAAGTTTTTCCCCTGCTACTGGTCTTGCCAGGGTGGGGAGCCTCTTAAGATGGTCCTTCAATTGCTCAAAGGCTTGTTTCTGCTCGTTTTCCCACTTGAACTGTTTGTTTCCTTTCAGTATCTTGAAGAAAGGAGTGGCCTTGTCCGCTGATCGGGCGACGAACCGTGCTAAGGCGGCCATGCGGCCCGTCAGGCGCTGGATGTCTCTAATGGTCTTGGGCTCAGGAAGGTCTAGAACTGCCTGAATTTTCTCAGGGTTGGCGTCTATCCCTCGAGAGCTGACCAAGAACCCTAGGAATTTGCCGGAGCGGACCCCAAATGTACACTTCTTTGGATTGAGTTTCATTTTGTAGGTGCGCAGGGAGCAGAAGGTTTCCTGCAGGTCTATCAGGTGCTCTCTGTCTTCTTTGCTTTTCACGATGGCGTCATCAACGTAAGCCTCGATGTTTCTGCCTTTTTGTTTTTCAAACACTTTATCAACTAAACGTTGGTATGTGGCCCCTGCATTTTTAAGCCCGAATGGCATCATCTTGTACATGTAGGTGCCTGAACTGGTGATGAACGCGCACTTCACCCTGTCCGGCTGCCACAAGTATACTTGATGATACCCTGAAAAGGCATCTAGGAAGCTCAGCATGGAATAACCACTGGTGGCGTCTACCAGTTGGTCGATTCTGGGGAGCGGATAGCAGTCTTTCGGGCAGGCCTTGTTGAGGTTCGTAAAGTCTACGCACATTCTCCATGCGCCCGACGATTTTTTAACAATGACTACATTCGCCAGCCATTCTGGGTAGTCGCAGACCTCAATAAAATCTGCTTTCAAGAGTTTGTCAATTTCTTCCTTGATTGCCGCGTCTTTTTCTGCGGACAAATTTCGCTTTTTCTGTTTTACAGGGCGAGCGTCCATGCTTACGTTCAGCCTGTGAACGATGCAAGATGGATCAACGCCGGGCATCTCATCTGCCGAGTAGGCGAGTACGTCTTTGTTTTCTTTCAGCAGCTTGATCAGTTCAGCCTGGTAGGACTCCTCCAGGTCAGCTCCTATTAGGACCTGCCTCCCTGGCTCTAAGTCCACCAGCATGCTTTCGCCCCTGGCTCCAGGTGGTCGGACGTCTGATGCTCGGCTTGGATTTCGCCTTCCCTGCTGGGGAAACTGTCAGCCTTTCTTTTTCCTTTTCTTTCTTTTTCGTGTTCTTGCAGGGCCACGGAGTAGCATTGTCTGGCTGACTCTTGGTCCCCGCGCACTTTTCCTTCTAACCCGAAATCGGTGACATACGCTATGGTGAGGGCCCTGATGGAGATGGCCGCCTCGATTTCGTCCAGGGTGGCTCTGCCAATTAGGGCGTTGTAGGCGGATCTTGCATCCACAACAACAAAGGTTGCCCTGACGTTTCTGGCAGTAGAGCCTTCCCCAAAGGTTACGGGTAGGTCTATGACTCCCATGGGCAGCACGCCTGCTCCACTGAACCCGTATAACGATCCGGGGGCAGGTCGTAGGTGCCTTTTTTCCAGGCCCATCTTCTCGAAGGCGTCCTTGTACAGTAGATTTGTGTATGCGCCAGTGTCTACCATGCACCTTCGCACAATGTGGTTGCTGATCTCCAGGGACAGCACCAAAGGATCACTGTGCGGGTATACTACGCGCCCTGCATCTTCGGGGGTGATGCTTAATGTCACTCCCCTTGGACTTCCTGCTTTATCAGCGTAACAGATCTGGTTCCTTAGTTCACGCATTTGTATTTTTTGGCCTCTTCGACTGAGCTGGCCCTCAGTGCCCCCTGAAATTACGTGGATCACCATGCGGTTCTGCACTGACCCTTCGGGTTTCTCAGACACTTCCTTCTGAGACTTATTCTTGGCTGCATAGTTGGCTAACCATCCGTTCCTGATTAACTTCTCGATTTCGTCTTTCAGGTGACGGCATTCCTCAGTGGTGTGGCCTATGCAGTCGTGGAAAGTGAAGAATTTCTTGGGGTCCCCTTTCGGGCTGCGAGGTTTGTTCGGGCGATTCCACTTAGCGGTTTCTTTTTCTAGTTCGAAGATCTCCGCCCTGGATTTGTTGAGGGCAGTTTAACTGTCAAACCTGGGCTGGTAGACAGTGCGCTCCTTCTTGGGAGTGTCTCCCTCTTCCCTCTGCTTGCCTGGCTCACTTCTGCCACGTCCACCCTGCGGTCCCCCTTGAGGCCTTGTTTGGCCAGCAGGGGTATCCGTCAGGCCGTGGAACTCCTCCTGCAGAATGAACCCTTCTGCAATTTTCCTGGCCATGGCCAAGGTTTCTGGCTGGGCCCTGATCATTTGGTTTTTCATTTCCCCTGGAAGCAGGGAGATTGTCAGGGCGTAGGCGGCGGTGGAATCATCGATCTCCCTGACCTGCTGGTAGGATAGATCAAACCTTCTCAGGTATTTCCTTACACTTTCACCCTTTTTCTGTTTTAGGGTCATAAGATCAAAACGAGTGAGGCGTCTTCTTTTATTCCCGGCATATTGTTCGAGAAAGATCTCAGCCAGCTCTATGAAGAACCTGACTGACCCCTGGCGGAGGTCTCTGAACCATCCCTGTGCGAGCCCTACCAGGGTGGTTGGGAAAACTTTGCACCAGATGGCATCATCTACGTCGTACATGCCCATGTGGCTCTCAAACGCTGCCAAGTGGTCCTCTGGGTCTGTTGTCCCGTCAAACTTAATGGTGGGCATTTTAATCTTTGGAATGGGGTACTCTTGTACCTCAGGATGAAGTGGGGTTTTTGTGGGCCTGCCCACCAATCATGACCTGCTTTCCCCAGATTGGTTACCATGAGTATCCCTTTGTTTATGGGCCGGTTTCCTCATGCTGGGGGAGCGGTGCCTTGGGGGCGGCCTGCTCGCAGCTTCATCTTCTGTCTCAGGGGAGACTTGTCTGGGTCTCTTCCTCTGAGAGTGACAGAAGCTCTCACCCTGGTGATACTTAGATTCGAGCAGTTGCCCCCGGTTGAGCCTTGATTGCAGGCTTTGGGATAAACCAGGGGCTGACTGCTCTCTGGCTGCTGGTGTTAGCCTGGAGAAAACCCCGCCTGGTTTTTCTCCCAAGTGTTTTGACATGGGCTCCCTTGGCCTCATTCGTTCCTGTAATCCTCGGGATAAGCCTCCCTGTTTTCCAGACGCTGATTCTGTTGTGTGAATGGAGAACGCCTGCTGGACAGGTGGCTCTGGATTGTCAGTGGTAATGCGCCTTTGCACATGCGCATATGCTTGTGCCGTCCTTGCTTTCCTCTGAGCATTCCTGGCGGCGGTCCGCCTCGTGCCCCCAGCTCCATTCCTGCTGATTGGGGATGGTTGCCTGGGAGCCGATGCGACCCTGCCTACCAAGTCCTCAGGAGTGAACTCCTGGTTCAGCATCGCAGAGAAGAAGGCGGCTGTCTGCGCCATCTGAGCTGGGGTCAGATTAAGAGCGTGTCCTGGGTGTGCCCCCAACTCAGATGTCACAGCAGTGTTAGGTCCGCCGAGGAGACTGGTTCCCCCTACCCCTAGGATCGTGGCAGGAGGAACCCTCTCCGACTGCGGCATACCATACAGGGGGGTCACCGGTGGGACCGTCGGACCCGTTCCTGCACTGGCATCAATGATTTCTGGCATGATGGTTTTAGTTTTGTGATTATGAGTGGTTGATTTTAGTGGGTAACTCGTGAGCACAACCGTAAGTTCCCCACAGACGGCGCCAAATTGTTCCGGTTACGGAAACAATTAACCCGGTTCTGGATCCGGGTTGTATAATTGAGTTACTTGGTGAATAGTTGATCGCTCGACTTCCTTGAACCTCTCTTTCGTCTCACTCCCAGGATCGGACCTTCCCGGCGGAGTTGGCCTGCTCCCTGCACAATGAACGCACAGGGCCTCGGAGGTTGTCCGAGGGAACCCTCTCCGATGCCTAAGTCAGCCCGTAAAATGCCTTGACGGACCTAGTTCGTGAGGAGCTAGGTGGCGTTTTTAGGAGTAAGAGTCTAGAGAGAAAAATCCAACCCCTCTCTTGTGGGAAAGGGTTGAGTATTTATACCTTCCCACAAGAGAGAGAAGTGGGAGAGGAATGGTTGGATAAGGAGGTGACAAGTGGCAGCTTCTCATCCACCCATTCCTAATTACCTTAGGCGAAATGACGAGAGGGCCCCCGGGGGGTCCTGACCCTGTCGACCAGGGCCTTCCCCCAGGGCAGGCAGACTTTGGGCAGCGGCTGCTGTGTTCCAGCAGGCTGGGATGGCTTATGGTTCCAGCGGCCGACTGCCATCTTTAGCGCTTTTATGCTCTTGTTTTAGCTTCTAGCCTGGGACCGGCCTCCCGAGCTTGACAGGAATCCTTCTAGGGCCTGCCCAGCAGGCGATCTCTTGACAGGCTGCCGACCCCAATCAACGGTTATGGTCATTTGGGGAGCAGGGATGTATTCAGGTGATTGATGGAGTGTGCTTTTGACTCGGGATGCTATTTACGGGATGGGCAAAGTGCGAAATCACAAGAGTAGTATAGACCCTTGATCGTTCGTATTCCATCTTATTTATTAAACTATCACGAATACTCTTTATTCTTTGGTTTGTAGACTGAATTTCTATAATCTATTAATAAGTTTTAACGTTTGGACACTCTATTATTGTGAGTAATGATGTCTGCTACCTCGGTTTACCGAGATGGTAACACTCGTATTTGTTTAGGATGACTTGTTAAGTCTCCTGAACAAATGAGGGTGTTACATATAGAATCATTAAGAGCTCTAAAGCTCAATCTCTCAATACTACGTACGGTGAATCCATCAAGTCCTTCACAAGAGGACCACCCAAACATAGGGATATAGATTCATTAAGAGAAATATCTCAACCTCTATCATTACGGTGATCTCATCAAGTCCGTCTCACAAGGACCACCCAAATTTGGGCTATAAGACCATTAAGAGCTATATGCTCAACCTCTATCATTCCGGTGATCTCATCAAGTCCGTCTCACAGGGACCACCCAAATTTGGGCTATAAGACCATTATGAGCTATATGCTCAATCTTTCAAATACACCAAATTATATTTGATGATTTCAACTCCCTCAAATCTGCATAATACATGTGTGTAATTCACTACACATCATTTTTAGCAATATGGAGCTGAAATCAGCATCAAACATTGCATAGCAATTGATGCCCCCACAATTATGCAATAAATATTAAGCTCACAATCACCATGCATTACTCCGGTAAGGTTAAAAGAGCAAAATAATACGCATACATAATACATAAAATTATAACAGTCTTCTCAATAGACTTATAATAAAATTATTATAAAGATGAAAGCTTACTCATGATCATTGTGCATCTCACATTCTCACCTTATGATCCAACATCTTTATAAATATTCAACATGTTGCAATTCTCAATATTGCACCATATATACATCATCATTCTTATATTAGAGAACAACGATCTCGATGATTGTTTCACTGATATTTTCTTTTTCCAAATCCACAAATTAAAATATATATCATTTACTCACATAAAATCAATCATCATAATCTCATATATAGTGTTATGTAAGCCAAATGTACAACATAAATAAATGGACCTTACGCAACCATTATTTATTGACTTAGTCAACAAATTAAAACTCTTACATTTGGTTCCATTATTCATGTATAAAACATGTTATCGATCATCACTTTTTCCCACAATTAGAGATATACATACTCTTCACAAATTATAAGATATCAACTCTAAAATTGATGCATGAATAATTTTATCAAATAAGTTGAATGACTTCCCCCACATGTTGTCACACTATGAAATTGTGACAAACATAATCGTTCAAACAAAATATACAAATTATTCATTCATTAATCATCCCAACTTTTAGATATCAAATAATTGTGCCTGATAATTTATTTATTCCATAATCTATTCTTAGAGTAATTTATCAAATAATTCATCCAATTATTTAATACATACTTGATCAAGATTATGCATGTCATTAAAAATAAAATATTTAACCCCCACATATAGCTTATTTTACTCAAGTGAGCATTGATGCGTCTCTAGTGTGAAGTTAAATTCTTCTTCCAAATGTATCCAAAATAATTTACAAGACAAGTACACCCACGTGCCTTTTCAAAACATTAATAAGGATACGAAAAATCACACTAATATATAATCCCAACATATATTATACATATTCAATTTTCTCAAATAAAACATACATGATGTTCTTAAATTGATTAATGAATAATATTCAATATCATATATATTAAGTGCATGGAATAAATTTATAACGGCTATATAATAAATTTATAACGGCTATATAATAAATCCAAATATTGCACTCATTACTCATAAGAGCATATAATCTCCACATGGTCATCTTCCAAGACAACATAATTTGCACAAAAATCATTAATAATTAATTATTAATCCACTAATAATCACATTAATTATTTTGATCGTAGGCATATACTATTCTCCATAAACACAGGAAAAACATTCACCTTTTAGTTGTATACTAATACAAGCATGTGTGCAAATTCATCATTCATCATGAAATATTGAGACTAACACATTCAACATATGTTCGGAAACAACATTAACATCCTACTCTTATCAGATAATTTATCTTCCAATCAATGACGATAAATGATACTCATCTACCAAACGTAATTATTTTATCATCATGAATCACAAGAAGACAAGAAATAAACTCATAGATACCATACCCCATTCTCAAGGATGAATATTGATAATAAAATAAGATAATACCATCCACTCATAAACCTTCAAAAACTTTCAGCATATTACCACGACATTTTGTCCCGTTTTCTGAAGGGTAAATGGCAGAATCAGTTCACGACTTCAACTAAAGAGTTGTAGCCCTTCTTCTTAGCTTTCCAACGCCATATTACACGTCCCAATCGGAGTTATAGAGACAGAGTTACTGTCATAATACCGAATTGCTGTCTCACCCTCAACGAGATGAATCTTACCAACGAAACAAGATAGCCAATTGAAACATTTCCAATGACTAGTGATGAACTCAACCACAATAATAGTGACATAATTTCGTTTCTCAATCAGTGGTCTTCATACCACGACACAACAACGTGTATTTACTAGTTATATATCGCCCCTATAGTGACCCTATATTTCCAACAAATTACAGTATGTATCTATGATTCTACAAGAGTAATATGATGATGAAGTTGAAAAGAAGAGTGATATTTGTGTATTTTCTTTGCAAGAAATTATTTCAAGTTCAGAATACAATAAAAATTACTCGTACAAATCAATAGCCTATCATACAGGTATAGGTTAACATTTAAAACCTTAACTACACATTAATTAATACACCAATTATGGCAACAACACATTTATCAAACATCTCGGCTCACACAAGCAGCAGCAGACAATAATTATACAACACCAATTGAGCGATGAAAGGAATAGAAAATAGAAAAGGGGAATTATTTTGGCAATGAAAGCGAGGTATACGGTGCGTGGGCTGGGGTGAGGGACCAGTCGATAACAACATAACATGGTGAATTGTTATATCTTCCTGTAACAAAAATTCACGTGTCACGCAAGTGTAATAATAAAAGAATTCCAATAAAATTTATCAAATGATGAATAAATGGTAAGCACCAAGCAATAACCTCATTCCATATCACCTTCAATCAATATTGGTTTGGACCCAGCAATTTATCACAAATCAAAGTAACCTTATCTCGTTGTTAACTCCACCACCACCACCACCACTAATCAAAGTAAGATAAAATTCAAATCCAACATAGATTTATATAGAGTTGTAGACACAGTTATCTGAGTTTTTCATAGACTGCATGAAAATATATGATCCAACATCAATGATCAAACTTGCCATGGATATGATGTTGTTGCTCGGTGTGCACTGACGATCATCAATTGATGTCGTATATGTCCTTATTGCTGTAGCGATTTTGGGGATAATGATGATGTTGCTCGCTTCTGGTCATGTTTATGTTCTTATGGATTATGGATTTAGGAGGACAGGGATAGGGAGAAGAGAGTTTGGAAAACAAGAAAGTGAAATATCTGGATGATGAGAGTAAAACAGGGAAAAGGTGAGTAGTAAGCAGGGAACAGTTAGGGTCACGCGAGGAGCACCATAAAGACTGCTCCAGAGAATAGTAAGGGAGTTCTCTTTTAAAGAGTTAAGGATGGAATACAGAAACGAGAGAGGTAACCACAAGATTGTATGTATAATGTGTAGTGATTTTGTAGACACCCACATTTTGACCGCCAGGTGTCTATAATAGTTTCCAAAAAACACCCGATGATGATCGGACGCAAACGTGTTTCTACGCGCTCGGATGTGGGCTCGAAATCTTTAGTTTCTGACTTGGGCTTTCTACGGAGTACAAATCTCACAAAACCGACCTCAAATTCAAGCCCAGTGGGTCATTTCCAATCAAATAAGACTAATTTGGGTCAAAACCGACACCGAAAATAAAACCGTCTTTTAGCGACCGGGTCAAAACCCGGTCAAAGCCGTTTCCGAGAGCAAACCTGCGGTCCTCTTTCATGTGGGCTACTCGATCAAGTCCATCAGGGCACTTGATCGAGTAACCCTAGACAAGAAGGGGGAGCAATTGCCTATATAAACACCCTCTTGCATGCACAATTCAACACTTTGAAAAAACCCTAACACATCTAGGCACAACTTAAAAAAACCCTAAGAGAACCCTAATCAATTCTACATCCTAATTACTACCCTAAACCCTAGCAATCTAGGAACCCTAAACCACCATAACTCAACCTTCATAAACCTCGAAAATCCCGTGCTAAAGCCACAACGAAACGAGTTACATCCGAGACAAGAAACATGTAGGTTGAGGGTGCAAAATCCCCTCCTTTTCTCTTCTCCTTTCTTTCCTCGTGTCGTCCGCACGTCGTCGTCGTCATTGTCGTTTTTTTTCGTTTTTTATTTTTATTTTTATCGTCGCGTCTATAATATCGATAATAAATACTAGTATAAAAACATTAAAATACTTATGGATTCGTGTCGAGTGCGAATGATGACGGGATAAGGAAATCCGAATATACAAGGATGTTTCACCCGACGTTGCCGGTCGCTTATCCCGACACCCCTAGCGCTTGATTGTTGAAGTAAGTCAACGTAAACAATAGTTTTCTTATTTTTGTTTTCATCATCATTAATCGCATATTTCATCGATTTCAAATACATTTTTGAAACAAACAATTTTTTTTATTTAAGGTCGAAACCCTTTGACGCGGATCCGACATCACACAATCCGCAAGGATTTATTACGATGTCGGGATGCTGAGGGAATCCAGTCAAGTTTTTTTAATTCAAGTAGTTGCAAAGAGTCGTTCTTTAGATTCGATACCAATTCAATAACTGGATGTCGCATCTAAACGAACTAGTCAATGAATCTAACTAATACGAAGTCGTTGATGCTAAAAAATAGTGATCATAATTCGTAAGAATTAATTTCGACACTATAAAACGCGGAGACAATTTATTTCGTTTTAGTTGATTTAAAACGACTTACAAATTTACTTTCTAGATTTCGCTCTAAATATTCGATATCGATTCAATAATCGAATATCGGATACGACGAGTATCCAAATCCGAATCGAGCATAAATCATACAATATTTCTGCCCGATTCAATAAAAATCATCATTCCAAGGATGTGATACCGACTCCGTAGTCGAATATCAAATCTAACGGAATTAATCAAAAAGCCAAAACAGCCCTCCATGCGAGTCGCGCGGGTATCATACGAGTCGCGCGGGTGTCATGCGAGTCGCGCGCCTGTGCAAGTCGCGCAAAGTTCATACAAGTCGCGCGATTGCCTTGAAATTGCGAGACAAAAGGATTTTTTTTTAGTTTAATTTTAAAACGACTTATAACATCTTTTCTAAACTCGCTCCTAATATTTGATATTGATTCCATAATCAAATGTCGAATATGACGAGCATCGAAATTTTAAAGTCGAGTATAAATCATACCATATTTTTACACGACTTAGCAAAATTATCGATTTTCCAAAATCATGCATCATGTTTACATTATCTTATAGCATTCTATATTTTCAAAAACCGTTATTATCGTTACTAACCGTTTGTCCTATTTTTTCGATTTATTTCCATTATTCATTTTATTGTACTAAAATGAACCCGCATGCTAAATACAACTTTGACGTTAAATTTAAATGCATTAAATCTACTTAGCAACCCCTTCAAATTCTCGCATGTCTAGCTAAAACAACGTTTGCATATCATTTTATCGTTCTACTAACACGCGTATTAGAGAGTCAAACGATATCTTAGTAAAGGCCGCCAATGTGCGGGCGGGGTTGGGTGTTCTTTGTGAACTTCCCAACACGTACCCTCACCCCTTACTCAGAACCTCGGTTTTCGGATGCCCGAAACCGTTGGCGCACGAGAGTCATTCAATACACGGTATCCGATAATGTCGGTATCGGTATCAAATGCAAAGGGACGAACCCAATAAACTCTGACATCCGAATGGGCCGTATTTTGTTCACGGCCCACTAAGATATAGAGTGGGTTCGAATGGGCCCGAACTCCCACAAAGTTCGGTGGCGACTCCACTTCGATTTAAATTTCAATTCGACCCATCTCATATGGAGATTCATTCGCCTCCCTAAACCCGCGCGTGGCCGCGTTGGGGTGGACCTATGTCATGTCCACAATTTGGCGACTCCGCTGAGGATTAACTGATGCGTGACTTACCATCGGCATCCTCAGGGTGAGACTCGAATATAAATCGTTTGACTAGTACAATACGCGTTTTAGTTTTACGGTTCATGCATAACCCCATATTTTCCCGACCCGGTACTGGTGAGCGACGTCGCATTATACCGTGATGTACTCCAATATGGATATGTCAAAGGTGTTCATGGTCGATTCGTATGGGTTTCGCGGCATGTTCTAAGCTCAACTCGACTTAGAGGGTCCGTCCCGTTTCACGTCTAAGCTATGTGCACTGGTATAGACCCTTTATAGACCGACCGAGACTTAGTATAAAGCATACATGGCGTCGTTATAATGCTTGCCTGACTACGTGATACTTGGTTTCTATGACGTTTTCAAAAACCGTCTTTTTTCAAAAATTGCATTCTTTTTCAAAATATTCAATTTCAAAACCCGGGACATAAACCGAATTTAGGACTTATGATTTTACTCAAAATAGCCTATTTCTAGCCGGTATTCTACCCATTTCAAAACTCGAAAATATTTTCGAACTTTCAAAATTGAGGCCCGATACGTTTTTTTATTTATTTTCGAAAATTGGGCCCCCTCCACAGATTTTTTTTTCGGATTTTCCAAAAATCATTTTCAAAACCTTCCTCCTCTTAGGGCTTCCCGTATTTAGCAGTGTCGGGTCGTGTCATAAGTCGTCGAAGTCTTTAGCGTCGAAACTCTGTCGATCTTACATCACGAGTTTCTTCCCTATCCCAGTTCGCCTTATTAGACTAAGGCAAGGCCCACCTACGTAGGACATACTCCTACAAAGGAGGGCCCGTCTACACATTCGAGTCCAAAGTCTGGGGATGTCTCGCGTCGACCTTCCTTCGAACAGGGCCCGACTCACATTGCCGGATCCTAAGGGAGGCCCACCTTTCACAAGTCACCCGTCTAGGTGTCTCTTCCGAGTCGTTTCTTTTTCAGTCTTGCTCGGGATGTACTTTCTATTCCAGGATTTGGGTTAGTCTCTGATTACGCGGTGTTCTTACAGACAGGCCACCGGAAACCATACGCCAGAAAATGCAGACCACTTGGATCAACTGACTGCCGCACTGGCCAAGATCGAAACCCAACTGACTGCTATCGAGACTGACCAAACGGCTCTTGCCACTCGTTTGAATGCCGTGGAGAAAGGGACTCCTCCTGCTGGATCCGAGCCCACTAGGCCCATAGATGAACTAATCAGCATTGTTCGCAAGCTTGAAGAGCAGGTCCACTTGTCAACAAGCAACTCAATCCATACCGAAAATGCTCGCTCTTATTCGCCTTTGAACGACGAGCTGCCTGCCAACCTCAACCTCACGGGAATACCGATGTTTGAGGGTACTGAAGACCCGGTCCACCACATCCGGGCTTTCAAAGAATTTATGACTGTCAAGGGGGTGAAGTCCACCATGTTCAAGCACTTATTCACATCCTCCCTCGAGAAGCACCCCAAAGCCTGGTACTACAGGCTCGATTCCAAGAAATATAAGACTTGGGATGATGTGGCGACTGTATTTGTTCGGAATTACGCTGATAATACCGAGATCCAGACTACAATGCATACTCTGGAAGTGATGGCCCAAGAGCCCAAAGAAGGGTTCACCAAATATCTGCAATGGTGGAGGGCCGAGAGTGTGAAGCTGGTTGATAAGCCCAGCGAGAAAGTTTTAGTGGAGGCCTTTGTCAAGAACCTCCTCCCTTCCTACCGGGTCCATCTCCGGTATGCTGTCATTCCCAACTATGCCACCCTTACTGAAATGGGCATAATGATCGAGGATGATTTAAGGTTAGAGAAGTTGACTAAGGCCTCTACCAAGGGATATCAAAGGGCCAGCTCATCTGTGAGTAAGCCCACACCTGCAGCTGCAACCCGCAGCATCTTCGACGAGGTTAATCTGCTGGACACCTCATTCAAAAAGAATACTCCAACTCGGGTATTCACAGATATAGGGACTACCTATACCTATGCCTTACAAAGGGTATCTTCAAAGGGCCTGATCCAACCGATAGGCCTAACTCCCGAAGTTCCAGTGGAGAAAAGGTCCAAGAGCTACAATGTCCAAGCCTATTGCCAATATCATCGAGGTAATAGACACGACACTGAGAAATGCTGGAAATTGAAGCATCTGATCCAAGACCTGATTGAAAGCGGGAAAATACCGTTGCCCGGAGACAAGCCGAGTAACAAAGAAAACCCGTTCAGTGCCCATGCTATATTCACTGGAGAGATAATCGACTGCTCACACCTCATTTCCTCCTTTATCCCACAAATTAACGGGATATGGTTCGATGATGAGGAAGATGTTTACCTAGCTAAAGGGGAAGCTGTCCCCATCACCATTGAAGAGGTACGAAAAGCTAAGTCTAAGGCCTTAGCCACCAACCACCTCGCCACAGCCGGGCGCCCTACTCCAACAACCGTCTTTGAACCTGCCAAAACGGAGCTCACCCTCGAGGAAACAAGCAACGACACGACTTTGGTCCAACAATTGAAGAGGGTTCGAGCCGATCTAACCATATGACAACTTCTGGTTAGCTCACAAGCGCATCGGGAAGCACTGACTAAGGCTCTAGATGAGATCAAGGTCGACTCACAGGTTACCCCCGCTGAAATGGTAGCCACTATTATGCCCTATCTCAAGGGCAAATCCAAAGAAGAAGGCCTGCTCATCACCTTCTCTGAGTTCGATCTTCCACCATTCGGGCCCAATCATAACTTGGCTCTATACATCACGGTCATTTGCCGAGGGAAATACCTCCCAATGACCCTAATCGATGATGGATCCGCTGTAAATGTCTTGCCTCTGAGGACCGCCAAAGCCCTCGGCATCACCGAGGCCGACTATCTTCCTACGGCACAAACCATCCAAGCTTTTGACGAAAGCCCAAAACCGGTTGCCGGGGTCATTAAACTAACAATCATAACGGGCCCGATCGAGAAAGAACTGGAGTTTCAGGTGATCGATGTCACCTCGTCCTTCAACTTGCTACTAGGAAGGCCTTGGATCCACGCGGTCAAGGCCGTATCGTCTACCCTCCATAGAAAGGTCAAGATGCCTCTTCAAGACGGTGTCATCACGCTGGAGGCAACCCCCATTACCGTGGCGAGCTGCAAACGCAACGGGCCGGGCCGACCCAAGATGATTTGATTTCGTGGGAATGATCGAAGAGGAATATCTCTTCAGGCCTTACTTCACCACTAGCATCGATACAATGCTACATAACTTGGGCTACTTACTAGGGGCTACCTTAAGACCATATCTTCCAGCTGGAAAGATCATCGAGGTCCTAAACGACGGCAAATCACAGTTTGGTTTAGGGTATACTATAACCCCGGAGAACGTGGTCCAAGCCGGAATTCATAAGGCCACCAACATCCTCAACGGTACCTACTTGGGCCCTTATTGCCCAAAACTAACCGATTACTTCGTTACACCAGTTTTCGGGGCTATTCAAGTGGGGCTATACCAACCCAGTATCACACCGAGACCAAAACGGTTCGGGAGTGCAATTTCATTCCCGATGATATATTCACCCTTGTTCAGGCCGAGTCCAGGGAAGGTGAAAACAACTCTGAGCCCGTGGTGGGGCACCTATTTGGAGAAGATAAGGCCGTCCCTGCTCCAAAAGAAGATCTGGTCAACCTGATCCTCCGCAGCAACCGGTTTGACCCAACAAAGCTGATCTCCGAAGTTGGTACAGACACCGGGAAAAGGCCTGGAGGAAGACCATCAAGTGGACCGACAGCAAAGGACGGATCTACAAACTAACCACCGGCGAGGGAGACATGCCGGATACCGAGTCCGAGTCTGAGTCAGAGTCATAGTTGGAGTCTGAGTCCAAGTCTAGAGGGTTTGGTGCTAGAGTCCAATCTGTAACCCCTCTTCCCTTATCCACTGGAGTCTCGGGGCCTGTCCCGACAACACTCCCTATCCCGCCACTGACCAACGAGCAGATGGCCGCTCTCTTTGAGCTATTCTCAAAATTTACTATTAATAATAACGAAAACCGTTCCGCTTCCGACTTGTCTTATTTCCAAAATTCTTTCGATTTCAAAAATTTTATTTGCAATGACATTGAGAAACCCGACGAACAGGTACCTCTGCCTCCGCATCTGATCGAGCAGCTCGAACAAAGGGAATCTCGAGATCCGGTAATTGAAGAAACCGAGTTCATCAATGTGGGAACCCCTTTAGAACCCCAGATGCTTAAGTTGGGCCTATCCTTAGATCCTGAGGAGAAGAAACAATTCACCGACCTCCTCCAAGAATTCAAGGATGTATTCGCATGGTCCTACAAGGACATGCCGGGGATAGATCGGGAAATAGCTGAACACCATATACCAATCAAAGATGGGTGCAAACCGGTAAAACAGAAACTCCGAAGAATGAGGCCCGAATGGTCTCTCAAAGTCAAAGAAGAAGTCGACAAGCAATTCAAAGCGGGCTTTATACAAGTGTCTGAATATCCAGACTGGGTCGCAAACATCGTGCCGGTACCCAAGAAGGACAACAAGGTGCGGGTATGTGTGGATTTACGGGACCTTAATAAGGCACGGCCAAAAGACGATTTTCCGTTACCACACATCGACATACTGGTGGATAACACGACCGATCATGCCCTTCTATCATTCATGGACGGGTATGCCGGATACAATCAGATCAAAATGGCAGAAGAAGACATAAGTAAGACCACCTTCATTACACCTTGGGGTACTTATTGTTACACCGTTATGCCATTTGGGCTCATCAATGCCGGGGCCACTTATCAACGAACCGCCACTACTTTACTACACGATATGATGCATAAAGAAGTGGAGGTTTATGTGGACGACATGATCGTCAAGTCCAAAGACTGAAGTGGGCACATTGCGGCCCTAAGAAAATTCTTTACCCGACTACGCAAATACAACATGAGGCTAAACCCTCAAAAATGCAGTTTCGGGGTAACATCAGGCAAATTACTGGGCCATATCGTTAGCCAACGCGGCATCGAGGTCGACCCAACTAAAATCAAGGCCATTACCGAGATGCAGCCACCCAAAACCGAAAAAGAAATAAGGGGGTTTCTCGGGAAAGTCCAATTTATCAGCCGATTCATTTCAAAACTAACCATGGTATGTGAGCCCATTTTCAAAAAACTGAAGATCGAAGAACGGGTACTATGGGACGACAAATGTCAAACGGCTTTCGATAAAATCAAGGAGATTCTGTCTACACCGCCAGTATTAATGCCACCTCAACCTGGTTTGCCTTTGTCGTTATACCTAATAACGACCGAGACAGCCATGGGGGCTATGCTGGCCCAGACAGTCGATTCAGAAGAACGAGCCATTTACTACATCAGTAAAAAGTTCCTGGAATATGAATTCAAATATACAATGCTCGAGAAAACGTGCCTAGCTTTGGTTTGGGCCACTAAAAAGCTCCGGCATTACTTGCTCAGTCACGAGCTACATGTATTATCCAAGATGGATCCTATCAAGTACCTGTTCGAGAAGCCCATCCTCAACGGTAGGATGTCTATATGGACTTTAATGTTAGCAGAGTTCGACCTCACGTTCGTACCGTTAAAAGCCATCAAAGGCTGGGTAGTAGCAGAATTCCTTGCTGATAGCCCGCTATCTGAAGAAGGGCATACCGATACTTGGGCTTTTCCAGATGAAGACATATTCCATACCGACACCGAGACATGGAATTTGTATTTTGATGGGGCATCCAACTTCCGACGATTTGGGGTCGGGATCCTATTGATCTTGCCACATGGGGAACACACCCCGTTATCTATTAAATTGGACTTTGACGTGACTAATAACGCAGCCGAATATGAAGCATGCATTCACGGGCTGCAAGCCGCCGCTGATTTAGGGGTAACAAATCTCCGGGTCCACGGCGACTCATCGTTAGTCATTAATCAAGCTCTCCAAAAATGAAAAATGCGGAATGCTAATCTCGTGGCTTACCTAGCGCGAGTAAGAGTTCTCGAGAAACAATTTCAGAAGGTAGAATATATCTATCTACCCCGAGAAGAAAATCAATTTGCAGATGCACTTTCCAAATTAGCATCCCTGCTAAATATCCCGGAGCACCTAACCAGCATGCCAATCTGCGTCGAAAGACGGTCCAAGCCGGCCTACATCCACGCCATCCAAGACATCGAGATAACCGACCCGGAACCTTGGTATCAGTCGGTCCTAACCTACTTGGCAACGGGAGAATATCCCCCGGGAATTGAAAACCGGGCAAAGAAGGCCTTACGAAGATTGGCAACCCAATTCGTTCGTACGGACGACGGACAATTATACAAAAAGACGGCGCAGGGGGCTCTCCTTCTGTGTATCGATAAAGTACAAGCTGAAAAGGTTATGTCCGAAGTGCACGACGGTGAGAATGGTCCGCATATGAATGCCCATATGCTATCCCGGAAAATCATGAGGCTCGGATATTACTGGAACAGTGGAAACCGATTGTCAGTTATATGTCAAACATTGCCATAACTGTAAGATCTTTGCCAATGTACGACATATGCCGTCTTCCCTACTATATACAATGACATCACGATGACCATTTTCGACGTGGGGTATTGACATAATTGGAAAGGTGCATCCTTCCGGGACGGGAGGTCACTGTTTTATCTTGGTGGATATCGACTATTTCACCAAATGGGTCAAAGCCGAGTCATACCGAATCCTGAATGCCTAAGCATGTTGCCAAATTCATCCAAAAGAAGATCATATGCCGATACGGGATCCCACACGAATTTATTAGTGATCACGGGACCCATTTCCAAGCTGAAACCGCCGCATTGCTAGCGAAATATAAAATCCAGAGGCACACATCTTCACCTTACCGTCCCCAAACAAATGGAGCGGTAGAAGCGACCAATAAAACAATTGTCACCATACTTAAAAAGATGGCTGAGAATTACCGGGACTGGCCCGACAAAATACCCTTTGCCCTTTGGGGGTATCGGACGTCAATTCGCACCGCAATCGTAGTTACTCTATATTATTTGACATATGGAATGGAAGCGGTCCAACCTGTCGAGCTAGAAGTGCCATCCCTCAAGATTTTACTTGAGAGCCAAGTGTCGGAAGCAGATTGGGTACAAGCCCGATATGACTCGTTAGTACTCTTAGACGAACGACGGTCCCGGTGTGGACATGACATAGGTCCACCCCGACGCGGCCTCGCGCGGGTTTGGGGAGGCGAATGAAAAGAGGATCAAACGGGCTTTCAACAAAAGAGTTAGGCCCAGAAATATCAAAGAAGGGGATCTAGTTCTAAAGTCTGTCCGGGCCTTACTATCGATCGACCCAAGAGGAAAATTCAAACCCAATTGGGTTGGGCCGTATTTAGTAAAGAAGGTCCTATCAGGAGGAGCGGTAATGCTGACAGACTTGGACGGGAATGAATTCGTCAACCCAACCAACTTGGACCAGTTGAAGCGCTATTACCCATAACCCCTATCTCAATGACATTTGCAAAGATTTATAAAATTTGTCTTTTTATAAACTTTCAAAAAATTATAAGCAAGTCAATAAGTTAGGATTATTCATCCTACCATCGCACATCTCGAACTAATAGTCTTGGTGTATTTCAAAAATTGCAAAAAAAAAATCTATGTTTGAACTGAACTACGTTTGGTTTGATTCTGCTAATTGTGGATACGTAGGCAACCCATCGAAAGGGTACAACCACTGCAATAAACGAAAAGACGGGAACGGTATTCACTAATATATCTTTTATTAAAAACCTGATAAACTCGGGAATTTCAAAATTACACCACACACACACCAAAAAAAAAAAAACGCCAAAAACGGCAAACACACAAAAAAGCACACCACAAAAATAGTAATAATACTTAAATAATAAAACTAAGGAGACTAGTGTTCGTGCATTTTGCCCTTCTCTTTATCCTTTGGGTCGCGTGGAGGCCGAGGTTGCTGGGGTGGGGGCGAGCGTTCCCGAATCACAAGGGGAACCTCTTTAGCTCGAACCCGCTTCTTCGACAACGGGTCTTCTGCTTTTGTCAATGGTCCAAGTCGAGCCCGCACGTGCTCAGGTAGTCTGTCTCGCGGGCCAAGTCGGTCCTGCAATGCCAGTCTTGGGCCAAGTCTCCTTTCCAAGTCAGTCTGGGGTCTCACTTTCCCCCGTGCACCTCTAGCACTAGACCCTTCGCCTTGAGTCCTAGTCTTCTTTCTTTGACCTGACATAAGACGGACTAGAGTAGCCGGAGTGTCGCCCTCATCAAAGAAGCCCCTATTGTCTTTAACTTGCTCCCTCCGTAGCAGGTCAAAAGCTTCGTCAACCTTCAAAGCAGCTCGGGCCTTCGCAGAATCAACTTTAGTCCACTTCGCATAAGAATCTGAAACCCAGATCGAATGAAGAGATTTGGGAATGGGCCAAGTGTGCCGGGTATCCCATCTTTGCATTCATGTATCGCACATCACGTCCGTCAGTTGGGTAGATTCACTCTGTGGACATGACGTAGGTCCATCCCGACTCGGTCACGCGCGGGTTTGGGTAGGCGAATGAATCTTGTGGTGAAATTGATCTCGGGTTGAAATTTAAGTCAAAGTCGGAGTCGCCACCGAATTTTATGGAAATTCGGACCCATTCGAGCCCACTCTATGTCGTTGTGGACCGTACACAAAGTACGGCCCATTTCGATTTCAGATTTTATGGGGTTCGTCCCTTTGCATTGCGATACCGATACCGTCACTACCGGTTATCGTGTATAGAATGACTCTCGTGCGCCAACGATTTCGGACATCCAGAAACCGAGGTTCTGAGTAAGGGGTGAAGGTACGTGTTGGGAAGCCCACTAAGGACACCCAACCCCGCCCGCACTTAGCGGCCTCTACTAAGACATCGTTCGTGTTCGTGTACGCGCGCTAGTAAAATGACTAAATGATATGCAAACAACGTTTTCGGCTAAGCATGCGAGTTATATGTGAACTACGTCATTTTAATGCATCTTGATTCACGTCAAAGTGATTTAGCATGCGATGTTCATTTAAGGCAATAAATGGCAAACATCGAAAAAAGAAAACTCGTAAATAAATTACAAATTACACGGGAGGAATACAACCCGGAATTCACAATACAACGAGCGATAAAATAAAATAATCGAATTAGACAATGGTAAACATTAACTATAAACGGACCTGTAAATAGAAAATGTGAACTAGACCGTAAGTTAAATAAATGGACGAACTCCGATTAAATATACATTATGTTGTATATTAAACGAAGGACGGAGATATGGGACCTAGACGTGGTGCTAGCCCGATCCCGAATCTCGATGCCTTGTCCCGACTTATCACATCGAAAAATTGGCGTCTAAATTAGTCATGTATCGGATACGACTAAAGAGTCGCCGACACAAAACTAATTGTGAAAGACATCGATCAAAGTCGTAGAAGTGAATTAAAATGCATGAATTTTAGAAAATAGGATCACGTGATTGTCCTTGCACGCGACGACTAAGTCGTAAAAAAGACGAGGCTCGGATGACTAAGTCGTAACAAAGGGACCCACTCGATCGAGTCATGGCAAGGACTCGATCAAGTGAACCCTTAGAGGAGCTACTGCCCGATTTTTGTAGTGCTACTCGATCGAGTAGCCTATGGCACTCGATCGAGTGCCCTTGTATGAGCTGCTGCTCACTTCGAAAGGTGATGGTTTCTTTTTTTATTTATTTAAAATCGATGGTTGACCGAGTTAAATGAAAATATTGCATGATTTAAATTTAACTCGGCTTCCGGTGCAATAATCGCGTATTATACGATTATAATACCGTTATCGAAATTTTATAGAAAATGTTGTTATTAGATCGAAAATTTGATTAGTGACGAAATTGTCTCCCTCCGCGTCACGACATCGATACTAATCCTTACGGATTATGTGATGTCGGTTTTCGCGTCAATGGGTTCCGTACTAATCTCGGAAATGGCATTGAACGCGTTCAACTATGAACGACCACAATCACGTTACGCCCTTGAGTATTTGGGGCGGCGCTCTTCGGAAGGGTGCCACCTCCGTCGTGACTCGTAAAGGGATTAAACGGACTTGGAGCGGTGTTCATAGTCAAACGTGTTCGATACGAAGATTTATTATATACATATATACATACACGGTATTTAAATGTTAAATGTTAGAAAGCGAAAGAATAAAAAGTTAGTAACAAAGAATTAAAATGTTAGTAAACGATAAAATTAAATGTTAGTGTTAGTGATTAATAATAATAATAATAATAATAATAATAATAAAAATAATAATAATAATAATAATAGTAATACATATATATATATATATATAATCGAAAAGAAAAGAGTAAGGAGAAAGAGATGATGGGATTTAATGACACCCTCAACCTACATGCTTAAACGATCTCGGAAACTGACTCGTAGTGGCGGCGTGAGCGCGGGAGTGTCGAGATATGTAAGTAGAGTTATGGTGTATGTCTTTGACGAGTTTTGATCTCGGGAATTTGAATGTATGTGTGTGTATGTGTATGAGTGCCTAGGACTCAAGGGTGATGAAGGTTGTGTAAGTATTGTGTAAAGTTGCAAATGGAATGATTAGGGTTGAATGAGTGAAAAAAAAGATGTGAAATGAATTGATGTGATGGGGTATTTATAAGGAGGACCCCGCTTTAGGGTCACTCGATCGAGTGGAGCGTGTGCACTCGATCGAGTGCCCGGTTCGAGTCCGGTTCGGCCGGTTCACTGCTTTACTCGACCGAGTGGGTGTGATCCACTCGATCGAGTGGCTAAAAACGGAGGGATTGTTTTTAGGAAAGATTTGTTGACAATTTTGAATGTGATTTGGTAGTTGAGACTAGCTTCTAGAAGCGCACTTGGCTGTTTTTCGTGTCGGATTCGTCCTTGACCGGGTTTTGACCCGGTCGCCAAAAGACGGTTTTATTTCCGGTGTCGGTTTTGGCCCAAATTAGTCTCATTTTATTGGAAACGACCCACTGGGCCTGGATTTGAGGTCGGTTTTGAGAGATTTGCACTCCGCTAAATGCCCACGTCGGATACTATTGATTCCGAGTCCGTATTCGAGCGTATTAAGTCACGTTTACTTCCGATCATCATCGGGTGTTTTGTCGGGAACTGCTATAGACACTAGCAGGCAAAATGTGGGTGTCTACAGAGCCCCCACTCTGTATGAGGCTTGGACAAGGCGAAAGTCAAAGTAGCTACCAGGCCAATCGAGGATTACGACCTGGCAGCCTTCCGGTAGGGTCGTTTATAGTCCGTTAGACTTGCGTGAAGGGCTCGCCAGCCATAAGCAGAGGGTCATACCTGTCCTGATGATGATAGCTCCGTGGGGAGTCGAACTTGCTTTTGAAGTCATAGGTGTACCCGTATGCCGACACATCACATTTTGGATGTAGCATTCCAGGAGAAACACCGACTCACGCTGGGGAGTAAAGTAGTTGCACGGGACTTACTTCTGAAGTCTTGGGTGTACCCGTATGCCGAAACATGACAACTTGCATGTAGCATTCCAGGAGAAACACCGCCTTTGATGTTCCGTTAGGAAGCACTAGCTGGCACCTGAAATGTTAGATACATAGGCAGAAATAGTATATAACAAGATAACACATAGGAAATGCAGTTAGCATCTATTATGCTGGGGAAAATGGTTTTTGCTTCATTTTGAAATCGAAGTTCTGAAAGCAACTCACGTGCTAGGAGATAGGTTTTCAAAATTGAAAGGGGTAGAAAAGAAATTTGCAGTTTAAATAGACTGAAATTTGACCTTGTCGAAAAGGATTTTATCAAATGGCTAAGTTTTGCAAACTTTGAAGTGAAAATTTGAGGAGGGAGCTAGGTACCGACAGACTCGACTCTAGACGTGACAGGACGACGAGTTGACAGACACGACTTGGACTCTCGAGGGGTTGGACTATGACTCGGTAGGGGGTGGGCCACCTAATATGACAAGACTCTTAAGTTGCGCTATTCCGTAGCCTAGGCGAGTGGCAACACGGTCGAACATACATCGAAATGGGAAGGATGTGTCATAGTCTGTAATGAGACTGCTTCTGCAGGACTCAGCAGTGGCAATGTTGCAGTCTAGTGTTCTTTGAATGTTTGGTTTTGGGGTACATTCCCAAAGTGGGTGTCGCTTCGAGTCCCTGACGGATTCTCGTCTTCGACTGAGCCGAGTAATAGGACACTCTATAGAAAGGAAGCTAGATTTTGAAAGTCTTTGGATTTTGTGAGTGGATGGAGATCTTCTGTCTAAGAGAAGCCTCCTGGACGACAAAGCTAACTGTTGAGAACATGACAGTGTCGTGACCGGAATGATGGTGCTTTTTGAACGTGTGTCAACGTGGGTGGTTGTTCCCTTGTTGAAAGGCTACCTACGTATTCACGTGTAGTGAAATCAAACCAAGCCGTAGTTCAGTGGATTGGAAGATATATTATGGTGCCTAGTTTATTAGGGCTTTGTGTGTAACTAGCCATAGCGATGGTGTAGGCTAGGTAAATTCCCAATGATGTCTTGATCAAAGGGCTAGAACAGTTAGGATGTTGATCCCGTGACTGTGAGCGTTCTCCGGGGTAGCCCCCAGAGGTGGTGTGAACTATTTGGGCATGTTCTATGCCGACCGCAGGTTGAGTTCCCGTGTTTGGGGTTGGTAACCGGTTTGGATGTTTTTGGAAATGTGGTGCCATGTAGAAAGTGGCTTTGATGTTTTGAAATCTGGAGCTCGATTTTGTAGAGCTAAAGCTTCAAGGGTAAGGTATTGTAATGTGGTAGGAAAGGGGGAAGTCGAGTAAAAATGACTCGAACTTCAATCGCGGTAGGTTGATAATGCGGGATCTGATTTCCATGTTTGGCCCTAATGGTTAGGGGTATCCTATGGAGCTTGAATCCTCAAAATTCCGGGCTGTCTCTTAGCCTAGGTCCCGGGAAGGTCTTGAAGGTTGTAACGTGGGAAGGCTAAGTATGGTGTTAGCTAACCAGCTTGATTGTCTCTCCCCTTTTTGATGGTATAGGTATCGATAATTTTTGAATTGACCGTACCCCGGTCAAGGAGCTTTCACTTGAGTTGACCGTTAAACATGGTCATGGGTTTTTGAATTTTTTTGTTTTTTTTGGTTGACTTCTTAGCCCCGGTCGTGGGATTCTTTATTTGAGTTGACCGTGCCCCGGTCAAGGGTGCCTCTTTTTGATGATGGCCTACTTTTTTTTTGTTTTAGCCTTTTGCTTTTTCCTTGGACTTTTGTTTTTTTTTTGTCCAGTTTTTTTTAGCTATCCTCCCCTATGGTGTTGTGAGTGGATATGGGGGTGGGCACATCGGTTGGATTAGGCTTGTGGAGCTAAACCTTTGTAAGGTGTAAGCCTAGTTGGTGTTTGTGTGAGTGCAACTCGCGATGGAGTACTCTACGGTAAGCATGGTGATTTGGATCTTGGTATTGTCATCATAATTCCGAGCAGGCTTGGTGAGAATATCGTCCCGAGCTGGGCATAGAGTCACGATGCTTCTTTTTTTTGCTTCTAGCCAGACTAACGCCTAAGGTAGGGATTGGTCAGTTTTATTGGAGGGGTGTTTATTGTGGGGAGATGGGCTTGCCTCCCATCTTGAACCCAAATTAGGAGACTACCTAGATTTGTCATAGGATTCGAGACCGCTCCTACTAAGGGTGGTTTTGTGGCTTTCTATACCAGACATGGAACAGGTAAAGGAAAACATGAGCCTCGGTTCCTGCAGTCATTATAGATGTGCCTATAATAGTCACGTGCATGTGCTCACAGTGTATGATGGTGTTCATCATGTTCTCGGAAACACATAAGGGAAGCATATATGAGAAATAGAAAAGCTGATTTTATTGAATTTTGAAAAGAGGACAGAATACAGTTGACTCTGACTCTGACTTTGAAATGAGGATGTAGGATATCCTAGACTCGGACTCAGACTTAGACTCGAATCGAATCCGGACTTTCGGATACTTGGTTGGTCGTTTCTTTTTGGTAAGGTCCTTGATTGGAGGAAACGACAGGTGCCACGACTCGCCCAAACTCGACTTTGCGCGAATGCAAGAGAGGGAGTCAAACTAGACATGGCCCGGGGTGACGGGTCGACAAAGACTCTTGGACCGGGATACTCGAACGTTGACTTAGACGAGGTAACAACCCTGACTTGAACTCGACGATGAGACTCAAGCTGCACGAGGGTAAGTCCAAAAATGGGGCGACCGTGTTTGACCGCGTCACGTGTATGGACCAACCGTGGCGACCTAAACCTTTAGGACACTCGGGTGTTCGTAGCATAGGTACGACTCGAAGAAGACATCATATGGACGCCGGTGTATGATGCACGTAAGGTACCCCTTAAGGTGACTGTGGTCGTATGCTCGGGTGGAGGACAACCCCCAAGTGAGACTGAAGACTCTGATAGGACTCAGATGGTGCGACATCTGAATGACTCGAAAGTGACACACGTGAGACACCACTTGTAGGACATGACCCTTAGACCAACCGTGATTGATCGCTCTGCTGAAGGGTAACCCCCGAGTGAGATTGTAGGTTTTGCTAAGACTCGAGTGTCGGACGAGTGACCCTTAGATGTAAGGACCACAAACCTTTTGTTATAGGGTTATGCCTTGTAAAAGGTTGACTCGGCCTCGAGGAAAGGCAGACGAGGTAAGGAAAGAAACTCGCGATGTAAGATCGGCAGAGTTTCGACGCTAGAGACCGTTGACTTGACTTGAATAAGGATAGACCCTGTGATTAGGGTAGACCCTTAAGTTAAAGGACTTGAATTGGGATGACTCGGCTAACGGATTGAAAGACGGGCAAAATTTCCCTAGGAAAGGTCGTGGGGACCGTCCTATCGGAGGGAAAGATCGCGTGTGACTTTCTAGTTAGGACTCGAGTGTTTAGACGAACCTTCCATTTACGAGTGTATGACTCGTGTTGGTCGGTTATGCCTTTAGAAAAAGACGGACTAGGATGGGGAAGAAACCCGTGATGTAGGATCGACGGAGTTTCGACGCTAAAGACTTTCGACGTATTACGAAAAGACCCGACACACGAATTACGGTAGGTCCTATAATAAGGTTTTTGAAAAATGATTGAATTTTGAAAATTGAGAGGGCAGTCCTGAAATTGGCAGTGGGCCAATAGGACCGGGCATTTTGAAATATTAGAATGGTTGCGAGTAATTTCGTGTTTTGAAAATTGAGGAGGCGATCCCGTCTTTTGAAATTGGCAGCATGTCGACAGGGCCGAGTTTTTTTTTTTTGAATATTTGGAATTTTGAAAATTTGAATATCGAAAATAAATTTCCAAAAATTTGAAAATCGAAAATAAGATCCCGAAGATTTGAAAATCGAAAATGGCGTCTTGGAGATTTGAAAATCGAAAATGGAATCTTGAAGATTTGAAAATCGCGAATGGCATCACGAAGATTTGAAAATTGAAATTGAATTTTGAAAATTCGAAAATCAAAAGGGAATCGAAAATTTGAAATTTGAAATGGGAAGCAAGCCGGCAAAAAAAAAAGGCTTATTTTGAGTCAAATCGTAAGTCTATATTTCGGCAGCATTCCGAGTTTTTGAAATTGGATATTTTTGAAAGATGCATTTTTGAAATGACGGTTTTGAAAAGAAAATGACACGGAAACCAAGTAGCACGTAGTCAAACAAGCATTATAACGACGCTTATGTATGCATTACGCTAAGTCTCGGTCGGTCGATATAGGGTCTATACCAACAACGATGGCTCTCTCGTAAATAAGGACGGACTCCCTAAGACGAATTGGTCTTAGGACATGCCGCGAAACCCATACGAGTTCGGCCATAGAAGTCTTTAGCGCACCCATTTAGGAATACACCGCGGTATAGTGGTACGTCGGTCACAAGTAACCAGCCCGGGCAAAAATGGGTTATGCATGAATCATTAAACTAATGCGCGTACATTAATATTTGAACGATTTCTTTTCGAGTCTCACCCTAGGAACCCCGATGACTAGTGGTACATCAGGTATCCCCAGCGGAGTCGCCAAATTGTGGACATGACGTAGGTTCACCCCGACGCGGCCACGCGCGGGTTTGGGTAAGCGAATGAATCTTGTGGTGAGATTGATCTCGGGTTGAAATTTAAGTCAAAGTTGGAGTCGCCACCGAATTTTATGGGAATTCGGACCCATTCGAGCCCACTCTATGTCGTCGTGAACCGTACACAAAGTACGACCCATTTCGATTTCAGAGTTTATGGGGCTCGTCCTTTGAATTGCGATACCGATACCGTCACTAGTCTCACTACCGGTTATCGTGTATAGAATGACTCTCGTGCGCCAACGGTTTCGGACATCCGGAAACCAAGGTTCTGAGTAAGAGGTGAGGGTACGTGTTGAGAAGCCCACTAAGGACACCCAACCCCGCCCGCACTTAGCGGCCTCTACTAAGACATCGTTCGTGTTCGTGTACACGCGCTAGTAAAATGACTAAATGATATGCAAACATCGTTTTCGGCTAAGCATGCGAGTTATATGTGAACTATGTCATTTTAATGCATCTTGATTCACGTCAAAGTGATTTAGCATGCGATGTTCATTTAAGGCAATAAATGGCAAACATCAAAAAAAGAAAACTCGTAAATAAATTACAAATTACACGGGCGGAATACAACCCGAAATTCACAATACAACGAGCGATAAAATAAAATAATCGAATTAGACAACGATAAACATTAACTATAAACGTACCCGTAAATAGAAAATGTGAACTAGACCGTAAGTTAAATAAATGGACGAACTCCGATAAAATACACATTATGTTGTATATTAAACGAAGGACGGAGATATGGGACCTAGACGTGGCGCTAGCCCGATCCCGAATCCCGATGCCTTGTCCCGACTTATCACATCGAAAAATTGGCGTCTAAATTAGTCATGTATCGTATACGACTAAAGAGTCGTCGACACAAAACTAATTGTGAAAGACATCGATCAAAGTCGTAGAAGTGAATTAAAATGCATGAATTTTGGAAAATAGGTTCACGTGATTGTCCTTGCACGCGATGACTAAGTCGTAAAAAAGACGAGGCTCGGATGATGCTTGAAGCTCTCGGTTTATTTTGAACAAAGGGACCCACTCGATCGAGTCATGGCAAGGACTCGATCAAGTGAACCCTTAGAGGAGCTACTGCCCGATTTTTGTAGTGTTACTCGATCGAGTAGTCTATGGCACTCGATCGAGTGCCCTTGTATGAGCTGCTGCTCACTTCGAAACGTGATGGTTTCTTTTTTATTTATTTAAAATCGATGGTTGACCGAGTTAAATTTAAATATTGCATGATTTAAATTTAACTCGGCTTCCAGTGCAATAATCGCGTATTATACGATTATAATACCGTTATCGGAATTTTATAGAAAATGTTGTTATTGGATCGAAAATTTGATTAGTGACAAAATTGTCTTCCTCCGCGTCACGACATCGATACTAATCCTTACGGATTATGTGATGTCGGTTTTCGCGTTAAAGGGTTCCGTACTAATCTCGGAAATGGCATCGAACGCGTTCAACTATGAACGACCACGATCACGTTACGCCCTTGAGTATTTGGGGCGGCGCTCCTCGGAAGGGTGCCACCTCCGTCGTGACTCGTAAAGGGATTAAACGGACTTGGAGCGGTGTTCATAGTCAAACGTGTTCGATCCGAAGATTTATTATATACATATATACATACACGGTATTTAAATGTTAAATGTTAGAAAGCGAAAGAATAAAAAGTTAGTAACAAAGAATTAAATTGTTAGTAAACGATAAAATTAAATGTTAGTGTTAGTGAATAATAATAATAATAATAATAATAATAATAATAATAATAGTAATACATATATATATAATCGAAAAGAAAAGAGTAAGGAGAAAGAGATGATGGAATTTAATGACACCCTCAACCTACATGCTTAAACGATCTCGGAAACGGACTCGTAGTGGTGGCATGAGCGCGGGAGTGTCGAGATATGTAAGTAGAGTATTTATTATATACATATATACATACACGTTATTTAAATGTTAAATGTTAGAAAGCGAAAGAATAAAAAGTTAGTAACAAAGAATTAAATTTTTAGTAAACGATAAAATTAAATGTTAGTGTTAGTGAATAATTATAATAATAATAATAATAATAATAATAATAATAGTAATACATATATATATATATATAATCGAAAAGAAAAGAGTAAGGAGAAAGAGATGATGGAATTTAATGACACCCTCAACCTACATGCTTAAACGATCTCAGAAACGGACTCGTAGTGGCGGCGTGAGCGCGGGAGTGTCGAGATATGTAAGTAGAGTTATGGTGTACGTCTTTGACGAGTTTTGATCTCGGGAATTTGAATGTATGTGTGTGTATGTGTTTGAGTGCCTAGGACTCAAGGGTGATGAAGGATGTGTAAGTATTGTGTAAAGTTGCAAATGGAATGATTAGGGTTGAATGGGTGAAAAAAAAAAAGATGTGAAAGGAATTGATGTGATGGGGTATTTATAAGGAGGACCCCGGTTTAGGGTCACTCGATCGAGTGGAGCGTGTGCACTCGATCGAGTGCCCGGTTCGAGTCTGGTTCGACCAGTTCACTATTTTACTCGACCGAGTGGGTGTGATCCACTCGATCGAGTGGCTAAAAACGGAGGAAGTGTTTTTAAGAAAGATTTGTTGACAATTTTGAATGTGATTTGGTCGTTGAGACTAGCTTTTAGAAGTGCACTTGGCTGTTTTTCGTGTCGGATTCGTCCTTGACCGGGTTTTGACCCGGTCGCTAAAAGACGGTTTTATTTTCGGTGTCGGTTTTGGCTCAAATTAGTCTCATTTTATTGGAAACCACCCACTGGGCCTGGATTTGAGGTCGGTTTTGAGATATTTGCACTCCGCTAAATGCCCACGTCGGATACTATTGATTCCGAGTCCGTATTCGAGCGTATTAAGTCACGTTTACGTCCGATCATCATCGGGTGTTTTGTCGGGAACTGCTATAGAAACTAGCAGGCAAAATGCGTGTGTCTACACACTCACAACTGCTTTGACTTCTGGGATTCTTTGGGTCCAGCCATACGGCTTTAGTATGCGATCCGGGTAGAGATGAATTGTCTACCTGAAAGGTAAGATTACCTGGTAGCGAGCCTTATCCTTCGGATCCAAGCCCGTCGAAACATAAATGGGCCACCATGGCACTACCCATCGAATCAACGGACCGCTATGGAAGGATAATACTTCATCCCAATACTTTTGAGTAATCTGGCGAGAAAAATCAATAGCCCGTCCCCTCGTCATCACCTGATTATGACGGTATTTGCTCGAGTCAAGGGGAGGATCTATGACTGATAGCCTCTCAAACAGCCAAATCTGTAAAAAAAAAAAAAAAAAATCGAAAATCTCGAAAAAATCAAAAAATTGGAAAATCGCGGAAAAATAAAAAAACCCGGAAAATAGAGAAAAATCAAAAAAATCCAAAATACCTGCAATAAACGTGTGCTTCCGGTCAGACGAACCGATGAATCCCTCTTACGGTTATCTAAGCCCTGGATAATCTCACCCATAATCAGCCAAGCCGGACTGTGCTCGTCTCCATCAGATCAACCACGGTTAAAAGACGGGCATTACCCATGCATGACAATAAATCCATGTGACCTTCAAAAGCATAAACATGAAGCATACAAAAGGAGAAGGCCCTACGGCTGTGAACCGGTCTGACCCGGACATCATGAGGATTCATAAATTTCTCGGCCAAGTCGATCAAAGAAATATTACCATCCTCCATCATGCGAGATACTTCATTGTGGGAAAGTCCTAAAAATTCCCGTAGCTTTCTTCTTGGGTCATAGACCGAAAACGGGACGGTAGGACGAAGTATCGGGTTCCATCCTCCCACAGCAGCAATCTCCTCGGGTAAAGGACAAATTTCTCCTCGAGGAAAGGCAAAAACATGATATGTATCGTCCCAATAGGACAAACAAGCATCAACGAAATAACGGTTAACCTGCATCTGACGGAACGTATACAGCTGAGTAATACCCGTCTGGTTCAGAGCCACTCTATCTGTGTCTAAAGCATCGGGACTATTCTTGCAGCATCGCGGTCAATCGCTCGATTCCCATGGCCAAAATTCTTGAAAGGAATAAGGAGTTTTTCTTTTGAGGAAGAAGGATTATGAGGAGATTGTGAATAAAATTAAGATACGGAAGGGGTATTTATAGCATCAAAATACAACCCTCTTTCCATATCACTTTTCCATGAAAAGTTTCCTGATCCCTTTAGGTTTACACATACAGGCCTAGTCTCGGATTGCCCAATCTTAGCCCGGGAATTAGTCATCCCGAACATTCCTAATTTTTTCAAAAGCTCCAAGATTTAAAATTTTTAAAATTTTTCAAAGTTTCAAAAAAAAATTCAAAAAATTCAAATTTCTATTCCCCAGCGCGAGTCTTTTTTTTTCACCTACATGTTGCATGCAAAATTTATGTAACTGCTACAGGTACGACTCAAGGCTTCAGAAACAAGCCCGCACAACTCATATAACTCCCCAGCGGAAAGCCCAAGGCGACATTTTTTTACGGGATGGGCCCATATATAGGCGCACACAGGACTTACGCGACAAGTCCAATTGGCCCACGGAATTATCATCATTGACCCAGGTATGGTTTCTGTCTTATGGCTGGCGAGCCCTTCACGCAAGTCTAACGGACTATAAACGGTCCGACCGGAAGTCTGTCAAGTCCTAATCCTTGATTGGCCTGGTAGCTACTCTGACTTTCGCCTTATCCAAGCCTCAGTCAGAGTGGGGGCTCTGTAGACACCCACATTTTGACCGCCAGGTGTCTATAGTAGTTTCCAAAAAATACCCGATGATGATCGGACGCAAACGTGTTTCGACGCGCTCAGATGTGGGCTCGAAATCTTTAGTTTTTGACTTGGGCTTTCTACGGAGTACAAATCTCACAAAACCGACCTCAAATTCAGGCCCAGTAGGTCATTTCCAATTAAATAAAACTAATTTGGGTCAAAACCGACACCGGAAATAACACCGTTTTTTAGCGACTGGGTCAAAACCCGGTCAAAGCCGTTTCCGAGAGCAAACCCGCGGTCCTCTTTCAAGTGGGCCACTCGATCAAGTCCATCAGGGCACTTGATCGAGTAACCCTAGACAAGGAGGGGGAGCAATTGCCTATATAAACACCCTCTTGCATGCACAATTCAACACTTTGAAAAAACCCTAACACATCTAGGCACAACTTAAAAAAACCCTAAGAGAACCCTAATCAATTCTACATCCTAATTACTACCCTAAACCCTGGCAATCTAGGAACCCTAAACCACCATAACTCAACCTTCATAAACCTCGAAACTCCCGTGCGAAAGCCACAACGAAACGAGTTCCATCCGAGACAAGAAACATGTAGGTTGAGGGTGCAAAATCCCCTCCTTTTCTCTTCTCCTTTCTTTCCTCGTGTCGTCCGCACGTCGTCGTCGTCATTGTCGTTTTTTTTTTCGTTTTTTTTTTTAATTTTTATCGTCGCGTCTATAATATCGATAATAAATACTAGTATAAAAACATTAAAATACTTATGGATTCGTGTCGAGTGCGAATGATGACGGGATAAGGAAATCCGAATATACAAGGATGTTTCACCCGACGTTGCCGGTCGCTTGTCCCGACACCCCTAGCGCTTGATTGTTGAAGTAAGTCAACGTAAACAATAGTTTTCTTATTTTTGTTTGCATCATCATTAATCGCATATTTCATCGATTTCAAATACTATTTTCGAAACAAACATTTTTTTTATTTAAGATCGAAACCCTTTGACGCGGATCCGACATCACACAATCCGCAAGGATTTATTATGATGTCGGGATGCTGAGGGAATCCAGTCAAGTTTTTTAAATTCAAGTAGTTGCAAAGAGTCGTTCTTTAGATTCGATACCAATTCAATAACTGGATGTCGCATCTAAACGAACTAGTCAATTAATCTAACTAATACGAAGTCGTTGATGCTAAAAAATAGTGATCATAATTTGTAAGAATTAATTTCGACACTATAAAACGCGGAGACAATTTATTTCGTTTTAGTTGATTTAAAACGACTTACAAATTTACTTTCTAGATTTCGCTCTAAATATTCGATATCTATTCAATAATCGAATATCGGATACGACGAGTATCCAAATCCAAATCGAGCATAAATCATACAATATTTCTGCCCGATTCAATAAAAATCATCATTCCAAGGATGCGATACCAACTCCGTAGTCGAATATCAAATCTAACGGAATTAATCAAAAAGCCAAATCAACCCTCCATGCGAGTCGCGCGGGTATCATACGAGTCGCGTAGATCTCATGCGAGTCGCGCGCCTGTGCAAGTCGCACGAAGTTCATACAAGTCGTGCGATTGCCTAGAAATTGCGACACAAAAGGATTTTTTTTGTTTAATTTTAAAACGACTTATAACATCTTTTTTAAACTCGCTCCTAATATTTGATATTGATTCCATAATCAAATGTCGAATATGACGAGCATCGAAATTTTAAAGTCAAGTATAAATCATACCATATTTTTACAAGACTTAGCAAAATTATCGATTTTCCAAATTCATGCATCATGTTTACATTATCTTATAGCATTCTATATTTTCGCAAATCGTTATTATCGTTATTATCGTTATTATCGTTACTAACCATTTGTCCTATTTTTTCGATTTATTTCCATTATTCATTTTATTGTACTAAAATGAACCCGCATGCTAAATACAACTTTGACGTTAAATTTAAATGCATTAAATCTACCTAGCAACCCCTTCAAATTCTTGCATGTCTAGGTAAAACAACGTTTGCATATCATTTTATCGTTCTACTAACACGCGTATTAGAGAGTCAAACGATATCTTAGTAGAGGCCGCCAATGTGCGGGCGGGGTTGAGTGTTCTTTGTGAACTTCCCAACACGTACCCTCACCCCTTACTCAGAACCTCGGTTTCCGGATGTCCGAAACCGTTGGCGCACGAGAGTCATTCAATACACGGTATCCGATAATGTCGGTATCGGTATCAAATGCAAAGGGACGAACCCAATAAACTCTGACATCCGAATGGGTCGTATTTGTACACGGCCCACTAAGATATAGAGTGGGTTCGAATGGGCCCGAACTCCCACAAAGTTCGGTGGCGACTCCACTTTGATTTAAATTGCAATTCGACCCATCTCATATGGAGATTCATTCGCCTCCCCAAACCCGCGCGTGGCCGCGTCGGGGTGGACCTATGTCATATCCTCAGATTTCTGTATATGATTTAACACGTTTCTTAAATAAATTGGACATGAAAGCTCACATATTAAATCATACAAATCACAAGTCATAACAACTAAAAAACGATTTTAAGTGTTTCTCTATAAATTGTAAAAATGGTTCAATAATTTTTTATTACTAAATTATGCTACATTGAAATTTATTGTCGTCTAACACTATTAAATTATATTTCATATTACTAGTATATTAAAGCTTGTTGCACCAAATAATAAATCGTGGATAATCTAGCCCTGGTACGGCGTATAATTTCTATTTTTTACGGTATACCTTTGTAATATAAATGTTAACAAATATAAGACATTATTTGATCTCTTTTCCGGTAGCATGCATTTATATCCCAAGACTATAGGCATTTATGTCAATTATTTTATGATAACATGAGCGAAAATGAAGTTTGCACCGTTGTGTCATGTGTGAGCGATTTATTTTTTCTAGTATACAAGAAAACTAATTATAAATATTATTTGACTAAAAATCATATCAATAAATTTGTTGCAAACCAAATGATTAATTTAGTAAGTGTTATTTTTGCCCCGGAAGAAGTAATTGTTTGCATGCCTAATATAGCTACTTACCTCCAAAATACAAGGAAGATAAGAGAATGAGTTCATATTTCGGGCAAAAATGGCAAAATATTAGCATCTGAAAACAAACATTTTCTTTTATTTTCCTTCATATTAACATCACTAGTTACCAAGGTCTCAATCATCACGGCCTCAATGGCAGAAACATTCCCCCTTGCGTTACAACCTTTAGGTTGTTATCTATTACTCTTATTTTGTTTTATTTCATATCTTCCTATATCATATTCATTAACCGATGAAGAGGCGTCACTTCTAGCACGTCGCCAACTCCATACTTTGAACGAAAATGGGCATGATCTTCCTGATGATTACGACCAAAAGGTGAACGTGCCATTTAAATTTGAGAACACAAGGCTTCGCAAGGCGTATATTGCACTAGAAGCTTGGAAGTCGGCCATATATTCCGACCCTTCAGGAGTAACAAAAAATTGGGAAGGCCCAAATGTTTGTGATTACAACGGTGTATTTTGTTCTCCAGCTTTAGATGACGGCCAACTCACTGTTGTGTCTGGTATAGATCTAAATCATAACGACATAGCCGGTTACCTCCCATTAGAGCTGGGTCTAATGACTGATTTAGCTGTTTTCCACATAAATTCTAATAGATTTTGTGGAATTGTCCCAAAAAGTTTCTCCAAACTCAAACTTTTATTCGAGCTTGATTTAAGTAACAACCGTTTTGTGGGACCCTTTCCAAAAGTGGTGCTTGAGCTAAAGGAGCTCAAGTATCTAGACCTAAGGTTCAACAACTTTGAGGGATCTTTACCATTTGAGCTTTTCAACAAAAATTTTGATGCGCTATTACTCAATGACAATAGATTTGAGTCCACAATTCCAGAGACTATTGGTAATTCGACTGCATCACTTATTGTTTTAGCAAATAACAAGTTTACTGGCTGTATTCCAAAGACTATAGGAAACATGAATACGATTGAGGAGATTGTTTTTCAAGGAAACAATCTGGAAGGGTGTATACCGGCAGAAATTGGGTCACTCCACAACTTGACCAATATTGATTTGTCTAAGAACTCTTTTGTCGGTCCTCTTCCAGATTGTTTTTCTAACCTTGGAAAAGTCGAGTCCTTGGACATTTCCGGCAATAAGTTTATTGGCGTCGTTCCTGAGGAAATATGTAAGTTGCCTGCATTAAGCCAATTTGTCTTGTCGGACAACTATTTCAATGGCATAGGAAAAGACTGTGAACCTGGTGTGAGAAAAGATGTTGAGATTGTGGATAAGAATAATTGTTTGTCAAGCAAATCAGATCAAAGATCGTCAAAAGACTGTCTTCCTATGGTGACAGAATCATTTGAGTGCGATAAGGTAAAATGTGGCCAACCAAGTTCTCCCTCGAAAGACCATGGCGAAGACGGACATGAGGAGCCTAAGCAATCCCCTCCACCCACAGAAGACACTAAACCACCACCTTCACCAATGGACGATCATAAAAGATCGCCTGTTAGACCTTCGAGTCCACCTCTACCACCCGCCGAAAGTCCTCAAAGTCCACCGCCTACACCAGTTGTGTCTCCTCCACCCCCGGTGCAATCGCCTCCACCACCCATTTCATCCCCACCACCACCTCCTGTCCACTCTCCTCCACCACCATCACCCGTATATTCACCACCACCTCCTCCAATCTACTCCCCTCCACCACCTGTCCAATCTCCCCCACCACCCTCACCCGTATATTCTCCGCCACCACCTCCCTCATCCCCTCCTCCTCCCGTCCACTCTCCCCCTCCTCCCGTCCATTCTCCACCACCTCCTTCCCCTCCTCCTCATTCTCCTCCACCACCAGATTTCGGTGATGTCAATCTTCCACCTAACTTAGGCTTTCAATATTCATCACCTCCTCCACCCATGTTCCCAGGATATTAAGTTGTATACACGTTACTTTTATAACTATTACGGGTTAATGTTTACGTCTAAAGGTTGAAGCAAAAATTCGTAATAGATAATCACAGTTGTATTAAGCATATGTCACCTTTTGTATTTCCTATTACTCTATATATATTTTTAAATTCAAAATATAAATTTGTAAGGTGATATGTATACTCTATATTATTTTATTGAAAATAAATATTGACATATGTATGACTATATTTTTAAAAAAATTAATACTTAATAATTTAGATTGCAGGAGAATGATCCGTCTATATCGGGATATATATTTACTATAAAAAGTACACTTAAAAGCATTGAGTTGAATTGACATGACACAAACAAAAATATGTACTGTAACACCCGCGAATTTTCTAGCTATGCTTTTATTTCTCTCGCGACTCCGTCATAACTCTGCTATTAATTTTAGCATCTTTCCACTGCATTGAGTCCCTATTATTTTATCGAGTCAAACATTTAATATTTTCGTTAAAATGGTTTAATTATTCTATTTTTCTATCACGAAACTATTTATGTAAATTTTGTCACAAACTATTAATTATTTGCGAGGAATTTTATTTTTCAAACAAACAATTGTTTTAAGCTAAAACTTGAGTCGGTTAATTTTTCTAAAGACGTTCAAACACGTTTATATATTATTTCTAACTCAAAAATTATTTTTATTATGAAATATAATTATTTAAGGATTTTACTTCGAAGTTACGTAAATATTTATTTTCTAACGCGAGGTTTACTCGATTACTTTAAAATGACCCTAATAATTTTACGACCCTTATTTCATCAACCTACAATTATTTTTGGACCTATTTGGAGTCTTGTGTGTCGTGACACACTATAGTTGTTAATACAACTATTTCTTTTAAGCTCCGAGCCTCATTTTTAGCCTACGTTCAACTTGGGATTTTACTCCTACATTCTACCAACTTATGTATTTGGACCATGATTCTTCTTTCCCCTTAGCCTTGTTTTTGGCCGGATTGCTTGAGTACACTCTTCCTTTTATTCTTGCCTTGTTTACTCCATCCAATCACTCATATACCTTGTTTAATCCTTGTGCATTCACACCTCCCTTTTGGCCGGTTTGTGTTGATGTTTGCAGACACATTTTACACCAATTAAAAGTTTCATTAATCCTCCCATTATTCACTTATCATATTAACATACATCCACCCTTGTAATCAAGCTAAAATCTCGTCCTCTCCCACTCTTTTTCCCACATGAAACAACAGCAACTTCAACCCCATTTCTGCACAAAGAACCGTGTGCATTAACCTCTATTCTATCTCCAGTTCTCGCTTGCTTCGATCCTTTAATCGTCTCCTTAGTAAAGGCTTCCAAGACGACCCTGAGGCGGACGAGTACCACATCGATTCGGAGTTAGACGAGTGAAGGTAACGTCGATGTTACTCGGTATTGCATGGTTTTAATTGATTTAGTTGCATGTATATATTTATAAATTTTATATTAACAGTATAGTATGTCTTATGAAATGTTTTAACTTTTAAAAATCGTAAAATTGGCATGTTTTAATATTTTTATCATTTTTCGAGATTAACGATTTAATTGTTGTTTTTATTCGTAAATTTACATTATTCAGCCTAAACACCTAAAATACATATATATTCTGTAAAATTAATGTTTTGGATGATTAGTGATAATTTTATATTTTTCTGATATTTTAGATACCACCGTTTATTGAATTATTACCAATTTTGGACAAAAATGATTAAAACCGATTTTTAGTTCTAGCATTTAAACATTTTATTTCAATCTGAAATTCAGCTTGGATGACTTTTATGATGAAAAAGAATTTCCTGAGTTTTTTCATAATTTTTCGGAATTTTTAAGTGAGTGAATTAATTAATCGTTTTAAACCATCGTTTATTGTTAAAACCGCGTTTGCTATTTTGAATTCTGATTTTGGCTACTATTTTAAATTTGTAAAAAAATGTTCCTGATATTTTCTTAATAAAAATTTATTTTAATGATTTTAGTATCTTAATAAAATAATTAGGACCGACAAATTTTATTAAGGGAATCGTTAATTACGAAAACGGGTTTTAAAAGACGGTTTTATTGAATTTTATGAAATTTGAAATTTTGAAGTTCTGGAAAATCCCAAATTTTAAGTATAATCATAATTTTTGTTATTTATACCTAAATTGTTTTGTAATTACGATTTTTATTAATCGTTATCGTTGAGATTAGACGATTAACGTAAAACCCCTTTTAAAACGAGTTTACTGGAAAATATATTTTTCTAGATAGAATGTCCAAATATGTCTTTTTAACTAATTTACATAATTTTTACACTGTTTATTGAAGTCTTTAAATAGTAGTATCGACTTTTGAGCGAAATTTCGAATTAACGATAAAATATCTCGTTTCAGCTAAATAAATTATTTTTCCAGCTATTTTGAGAATTTATAAATATGAAAGTTTATGAGTTAAATCACCTCTTATGATGTTCTAAATTTTTTCAAGTGTTTAATAAATAAAAGATGTTAAATGATTTGTTTTGGTATCTGCCGTAAAATCCTATTTATACTTGTTTTGTCGAAAATATTAATAATTAGGAAATTTTAGTTTTATAAATTTTGAAAACACCCTAATTAGTAGTATTAAAATGTTTAAGACATTTTTAATCATTTTATAAATACTTGTATGACATTTAAATAACTTTATAAACCCAATTATTCTCATTTTAACAATTAATATCGTTAAGGCCGAAATTATCAGTTTTATAAATCTATATTGTTTATTAAAAATATTGTGTTATATGAACCAATATTTTTGATACTTTGATACGATTCTATTTTTAGAAAGTTTCCTAAAATAGAAAGTTTGATCTTTTAGAATATCATGCTTACTTCTTTTATCCTCATGTTATTTATAATAATTATATCTTTTGAATATTGATAATGACGTTTTTTGGAGTTATGGAATAAGGATAAGTGTGGGGTTAGAGTAATAAAGTCTATGATGTACTATTTTGCCATCAACTATAAGACTGGTGTATCCATTTGGGATGCATTGATTGTTGAACTGGATATATTTGGTGTCTAGGAGTATATGTGCATTGTGCCCTTTAGCTAGATATCGCATTGTGTTAGTCGCCGTCAGTTGAACTGGATACATTTGGTGTTCAGGAGGGGTGTATATTACTTAAGCTAGGACCTCACATTGATAAGTTGCCGTCCTATTATGGTTGAGTTGCCTAGTTAGAGACCTTGAATCTTCGCTGCGTGTGAAGTTGGTGTCTGAGTTCTCGAAGCTAGTTTTTAGTATATCCCTAGTGAAAGTCTAGCCTTGTGCACACTAATTCTATCCATAACGCCATTTTGAATATTATTATTATTATTATTGCTATTGTTGTTGTTGTTGTTGTTGTTATTATTATTATTATTATTATTATTATTATTATTATTATTATTCACAGGAAGAAAGTCATCATCCTGCAAGCCAAAAGAGCATTCTGAGTGCATTTCAGAAGCCATCAAAGGAGGCTTTCCATCAGACTTTGAAGCTTCCAACTTCTTATCTGAGTACTCACACTTCCTAGGCTCTGAGGTACCACCTAGCTCTATGGGAGGTTTATCAGCCGCCCCAATTGAGATTGACACAACCGGTTCTGGAATGCTCATGGTAACCACTTCCAGTTTTTTAGAAGCCATCAACTTTCTCCTCTCCCATTTACAGTTGGATATAGTGTGACCCAACTTATGGCATCTCTTACAAAGATAAGAAATCCACTCATACTTGATCTTCTGACTCGAGAATTCATTGAAAGGGGTTCTTATTACAATTTGATCAGGAAGGTCTTGTGAAATATCCACTTCAATCAGAACCCTAGCAAAAGATAGTTTTGCCTTAAGTGTTGTTGCAAGATCTGTACATAAGGGTCGACCAATTTTACTAGCCATTTTGCCCAGTACTGCCTCAGACCATAGATATGGGTCAAGATCAGGAAATAGTACCCAAATTGGCACCTTCATCACCCTATCCATGGATTCTGAGAAAGAAGGAGACCACTCCTTAAGGATTAGAGTGTAAATCCCTAAATTTCAAGGTCCCCCTCCAAGAACCTTATTCATGGATTCCTTAGAATCAAAGCGAAAGGAAAACCATCCACGCTTGAAGTATTGCACTACGAGCACAACAATAGATCCCCATTTGTCAGATACAAATTTTTGCATCTGCTGCAGAGAGGGTTTTGATCCTATCACAGTCGCCATAAGTGTATAACTCCAGATTTTTAGTTCATCCTCGAAATCCCCAAGTTCAATATCAATTTCAGCAGAATCAATATACTTCCTCATAAAAAGGAAGAGTCATGCCTAATTTTTGATTATTAGATGCAATTTTAGACCATTTCGAAGTTTCAGGAACAGGGGAAACAATTGGATCAATCTTTTATTTTTCTTTCAGTGGATCAATAGGTTCCTTAATTTCAGGATTAATAACCAAAGTCGGCCCTTCAGGAGGCAATAATGGTGAATTTGCAGGCTTACCAGAATTAGCAAAAGCTTCAAGAATTACATCATTCAATTTTGGGCGCGAAGAACTCTGGACAGTATTCGGGTTTTGCACTTCTGAATCATCCTGGTCTCTCTTCTGATGCGGAGGGGGAAGAGAATGATGAGCTTTTCTCGGTCGTCCAGGTCCTCGTTTCACCGGAGAAGCCATGTATTATTATTATTATATATATATATATATATATATTTTATAACACCTGAGCTTGCATTAATAACCAAACAAATTACAAGAAGTTAGTGGGTAGCCGAGATACTATCTGGCCACCCACTCCCTTAGCAATAGCGAAGCTAAGTCTAGTGAAAATAAAAGTAGCTGCGCAAGCCCTCGCATCCTGAGCGATAGAGAATTTTTGAATCCGCTTGAGCAACGCAACAACCTCTGCATCAAGCTCCCAAAGTGAAGAGAAGGAGAAAGGCAGGAACCCATAACCAGTCTTGGTGCACAAATCTCGGTACTTGGCGCACTTACGCTGAGCAACGTCAATGACCGCACGACCAGGCAGGAAATCCGTCATCGCAGACTGAGTCAATGGGGACGACCCTGTCAGATCGACACACATATCACGCCCTCTATCCCAAGAATAAAGAAGTATATCCACCGGGCGAAGGGCCTTGTCGTGCCCATCAATCAAACCAACAACCACCTCTTTACCGGCCGAAATACCAGATCGGAAGCAGATATCCAAAAGGGTGTCGCAAACCAGGTTGTGTCTATGCTTAATACCAACGATACCAGCACACGACACAGCATGGTCTCAAAAAATGTCCCCAACAAAAACCCGGGAGCAGGCAGGACAAGGCTTAGGTACCGGGAACAAAGGGACACCCAACTGATAGCTAAGGACAGAGCGGTAGGTCCTCCCATTCGTGGTCTGCTCCAGCCCGGAAATGGGTAAATCGCGCAACCAGTCAGACGTGTGAGCACCTTGCAGAGACTTCCACAATACCATATGTTGCCGAGTCAAGGAGAAAACTGATTCTACCGAAGCAACAACCTTCGTGAAATATATATCTGCCAATTTCTTCATGAGTTTGGGGGCAGCGATCTCATTAGGATTACAGGAAAGGTCGGAACCGGTGGTCTCGTTAAACAGAGCTAAGGCCGCATCGAAGGTCGCCCCGGTGGCTGAGACAGTTGAAGGCCGAAGGAGCATAGCCTGCAACTCAGAGGACTGCAGGCGAGAAGCCAAAAAGGCATAGTGCAGGACATCCCCAGCGCTGTACATACTCAACCCTCCGAAATTAAAGGGCAATGTGGAAAGACGCCACTGCCAGTCCCCGAACCCAGGGCCGGATGCGGTGACAATGCGTTCCAAGCTAGACCGAAAAGCCGCATCGAAGGTCTTAGCCGAGTCGAAGACCGTAGGGGGGCAGGTGCGCAGAGTGAAAGAAAGCTTAGAAATATCGGCACATGCACGAAGTAACAACAGCTCGCACTGTGGATCCTCAATCCTGGCAACAGAATCCATAAGCTCAATGGTTCTAGTAACTCTCTTCGCCACAAGCTCACTGCTGAAAATACGGCAGACACTGACAGGGCTACCAAGCTTATTATTATTATTATTATTATTATTATTATTATTTTTTATGCAAGAAAAGGTTATCATTTCATTCATAAGATTGAAATTACAAGCTTTTTGATGCAAAAAAGATCTATCACACTAAAATGCCAAAGCATTTAAAGAACCAATATTCTCCAAAATTCTACTAAACTTAGGATGAGAAGCCTTATGAAAACCAACAGTTACATGAAACTTTATCCGAACTATCAAGCTATCTATAGAAGACTCCTTATCTGCAAAAATTATTTTGTTTCTCTTTTTCCATATAGCATTCACAGCAACTGCAACACTAGCTTGAACCCAAGCAATTTTCCAGTGCTTTCTCTTACGGGCTAAATTCATCCACCACACAATGGCCTTTAATGAATAATCTCGAAGATCAATATTCAACCAATTCACCATAGCATCCCAGATCTGTCTAGATATAGGGCAAGCAAAGAAAAGATGCGAGTGATTCTCCTGATCAAGAAGAGACATACTACATCTGTTAGCCAATTGAAAACCACGCTTACACAACTGATCAACTGTAGCTAATTGACTCTGAATTGCCATAGAAAGTGTCACCCTATGACTAGGGATTATATTACTAGAATCAAGACATCTTCCCCATCTAACTGTACCAGTATTGTGGAATAACTGATACGCTTTGGATATACACAAAACTTCGTCCCCTTTGAACAGCTAGAAATCATCACCTGAGCTGACTGAGTGGAACCTGCTAACTGCACCAGCCTGTCTCTAACTGCCAAGATGCCCTTAAACCCTGCAGAATGGTATTCCTTAGGAGGAATAGTCCAGATACTGCCTCTATCCAAGACATATGCCTGGCACCACCTCACCTAGATGCTACTGCAAGGGAAAGAAAACTGCGAAAGCTACTTAGATAGAAGGGCAGCATTCCAGTCTGCAACATCCTTAACATTGAATCCTCCTGCAGCCCAAGGGAAAAAAATATCCCTCCATTTTTTAAAGACTAGACGACGAGCTCCATCAGCAATCCCCCAGAAGAAGTCTTTACTCAACTTATTAATTGCCTTAATTACTGTCTTAGGTAACAGAACACTAGAACACCAAAAGTTCTCAATACCAAAGATTACAGAATTTAAAATATTATTATTATTATTATTATTATTACTATTATTATTATTATTATTGTTGTTGTTATTGTTATTATTGTTATTATTCTTATTATTGTAGTTGTTGTTGTTGTTGTTGTTGTTATTATTATTATTATTATTATTATTATTATTATTATTATTATTATTATTTATTTTTTGCAAAAAAGATATCATTTCATTAATGTAATGAAATTACAAGTTTGCAAAAGAACAACCACTAAAGACTCAGCCAACTAGGAATTCTATACAAGGAGAACACCTCAATTCAACTATATATATTACCTATAAGATTACTGTATTTAGACTTTTGTAAATAAGGGAAAAGCCTAATCGAGACGTAAAATTTAATCTGCTGTACTGTAATATTTGCATCTGCACAACCAATACCAAAAATGCGCTGATTCCTCTCCTTCCAAATCCGATATACCGAGGCAGCAATGCTAACTCGTACTCAGTTCTCTTTCCAGTGCTTCCCTCTATGCCTTGCCGAGATCCATTTTAGAACCTTACACAAATCATACCCAAGACCATCTATGCCTAACCAGAACAGAATCTGCCCCCAAACATTCCTAGAATAAGAGCACCTGAAAAACAGATGTGAAGAGGTCTCCTCCGCACTACCACAAAGAATAAAACTGCTCGCAAGATGAAGGCCCCGCTGCTGTATCATGTCTACTGTCGGCAGCTTATGCTGAGCTGTTAACGTAAGAATAACCCGATGCCTAGGGAGAGTAATCGAAGAGGTCATAACAGGAGCCCAAGCTAACTTAGGCATAGGACCTTTAAAGAACAAATAAGTATCCTCAAACCGATATTTGGAGCCTTTGACAAAGCTGCAAATCATCTGAGATGCTGCAGAAATCGAGCCGCACCTAGTAATACATTCGTCTCTGACCTTTAGAATATGCTTCAAACCTGAGGAGAAAAATTCCTTAGATTGGAGCATCCAAATAGAAGTCGACTGCAAGATATACTTCTGACACCAAGCAATCCAAATACTACCTTTACCCTCAGCAAGTTGCCATAACCATTTAGAAAGGAGCGATTTGTTCCAATCCCCTAAATTCTTAATATTCATGCCTCCATTTCTCCAAGGGGAACAAATACTATTCCATTTCATAAAGGTTAACCTCCTAGACCCAATATTGATTCCCCAGAAGAAGTCTTTACACATCTTATTAATCATTTTAACCACAGTCTTAGGTAGGAGAATACTCGAGCACCAAAAGTTTCGAACCCCCAAAAATGACAGAATTGATAAGCTGACATTTACCAGCATATGACAAGAAGCTAGAAGTCCAATGCTTGATCGAATGTTGAATCTTTAAAATTAGAGAATCAAACATATGAACTTTGATTGTAGCATCATTTAAAGGAACCCCCAAGTAACGGAAAGGAAAGGAGCCCACCGAGAAACCAGTACAGGTCAAGATTTCCTCCATAACATTGGGCGAAATCCCCCCAAAATAGATACATGTCTTCTCCAAGTTTGCCCTGAGCCACGACATGGCCCCAAAACCATCAAGAGTTTCTTTAATTGCCAAAACAGAGGGAACATCTCCTCTAGAGAAAAGAATTAAATCATCAGCAAATATGAGGTGAGTAAGGTTTAACTTACTACATTTAGGATGATAAGAGACGTTCTTCCCATCAGTAATCGATCTCATACTTCTGGACAAGATTTCCATACTCAGAACAAATAGATATGGAGACAACGGATCCCCTTGTCTAATGCCACTTAGCCCCTGAAAAAATTCATGAACCCTCCATTAAGTTTGAAGGAAAACCAAGGGTTGGAAATACATCCCATAGTCCAAGCGACGAAAACTTCAGGAAAACCAAACAAAGTTAGCATTTGTCGAATAAAACTCCATTGAATAGGGTCAAAAGCTTTTCGAATATCCACTTTAACCATGCATCTTGGCGTGAGAAATTTCCTTGTGTACCCTTTTACCAAGGTCTGCGAAAGAAGGATATTCTCAAAGAGGCTCCTACCCTTGATAAAAGCGGCTTGCTCCTCACCAATAATTCCAGGCAAAAATTTCTTCATTCTATTAGCTATAATCTTACTAATAGTCTTGTAAAAAACCGTACAGCAAGAGATAGGCCGAAAATCTAAGACTGGTGAAGCATCCTGTTTCTTTGGAATAAGAGTGATTACTGTTGAGTTTGCTTGCTTAGACATACGTCCTTTCCTGAAGAAACTTTGAATTGCAGAACAGAAATCAGTTGAAATAATATCCCAAGCTGATTTGAAAAATCCCGCAGAAAAACCATCTGGACCAGGACTACTATTAACATCCATCTCAAAAACAGCCCCTTTGATCTCATCTTGTGTGATAATACCAATCAGAGATCGCTGTTGTTCAGGAGTCAGGCAACACCCTTTCTTTATTTGGTCATGTGGGATAGGCACAACTTCAGTTTTCTTACCTAGCAAGCCGAGATAATAACTCTGAAATGCAGCAGCCACACCAACAGTCCCTTCATGTACAACACCAGCAGCATTCCTAATTGAACCAACCATTTGATGGCTTCGTCTCTCAGCAATTTTTGCATAGAAGTATTTTGTAGAGCAGTCTGTTAATTGCAGATCTCGAATTTTAGCCCTTTGCTCTAACATTGCAAGTTCAACTTTCTTAGCCTCAGTATAAGCAGACAGAAGCAGCTTCTCTTCATGAATCAAACAAGGAGAAAATGGATCACCCCTAAGGCTATGTTGACAAGTTAACAACTTCTGTTTCAACTCAGTAACTGTAGAAGATAAATTCAAAAAATGTTGCTTATGAAACAACTGCAGCGCTTTACGAACCACTTTCAATTTAGCAAAGAAATAGAACATGGGTGAACCCTGCACTCTCGTTTGCCAAGCTGTGGCCACGGTAGGGAGGAAGCCCGAATGAGCAGTACAACTGTTAAGAAAACTAAAAGGTCGCTTCACTTTAGGAGAATCCAAAACAGACACCAAGATTGGGGAGTGGTCTGAAATACCCGCCTCATGAATAGCAGCATATGAATTCGGAAAAGAGGAACGCCAACCCGGATTGACCAAAACTCTGTCAAGTTTAGTCCAAATCCTCGATTCAGGTGGCCGTTTATTTGTCCAAGTCAAAGAGCATTCAGAACTGGAGAGATCATCCAACTTACTAGCGAGCAAGCAGTTATTAAACTCCATCATATCCCAAAGACATGGAGGAGAAGAACCAATTTTCTCATCAGGATCACGCACAACATTGAAATCCCCCATCACGACCCAAGTGGGGTGAATTGAAAAGGCTAGAAGAGATTCCCACAAAGAAACCCTATCAAACGCATCATTCATCCCATAGATAGCAGTAAACTGGAAACTAGAACCCGATTCAAGATGAAGGACCAGACCAGTAATACACTGATCAGTAGCAGTAATATTCTGAAAGGAGACTGTATTAGGATAAAAAATAATCCAAATCCTACCATTATAATGATAGTCATAATTGGTTAAAACCTTATATCTTCTAAACACAGAACGAATAGTAGAATCCGTTTTATTTGCTTTTACCCTTGTCTCCACTAAACCCAAAACATCCACTTTATTACGAAAAACAAAGTCCTTGACCTCACTATGTTTGATAAGATCGTTGAACCCTCTAATGTTCCAGGAAGCAATCCTCATTGTAAATCAGGAGGAATTGGAAAATCTAGACTACCATCAATATCATCATCCCCAAACTTAGAAAAAGTCTGTAAAGGATTCTACAGTATCGTATGCTTCACTTCTGGCTGCCTAACAGTCTTGTTTGACGAGGAGTTTCTCTTTAGCACTTGAAAATAGGACCCCGCAGACTGATTAGCGCTAATACCAGTGTTTAAAGAAGGGTTTCCGGGCAGTGGACTAAGGTTGTCAACTCCAGACCCAACCTGCTCCTCCCCAACGTACTTCCCTCCCTTATCAGCTTTCTTCGAGGGATTTCCGTGCAAAGGATGACTAATGATTGTCTCCTTCCCAACGTACTTTCCCTCCTTAGCTATATCGATAAGATTTCCGGGCAGAGGTCCAAGGTTGTTTACTCCAGATCCAACAAGTCCCTCCCCAACGTACTCTCTCTCAGCAACCTGCGCACCCATGGGATTTCCGGGCAGAGAAGCATCAATGTCTACTCCAGACCCATCTAGCTTCTCCCCAACGTACTCTCCCACAGTAGGAACAATCAAAGCTTCTTTAGTACCTGTAGGAGAGGTAAGCTTCTTCTTTTCCCATTTACATGTTTTCAAAGTGTGTCCAAGCTTACCGCATCCCTTATAGTAATAAGAAATCCATTCATACTGGATTTTCTGCACAGAAGCTTCACAGAAAGGTGTATTAATAGTGACATGTTCAGGCAATGGCTTCGAAATGTCAACCTCAACCAGCACCCTGGCAAAGGATAGCTTAGCTTTCGTCGTGGTAGCAAGATCAGCACAAAGAGGCCTCCCAACTGCACTCGCAAGCTTGCTCAAGACAACATCGGACCATAAATAAGGATCTAAATCTGGAAATAAAATCCAGATTGGCAGACAAGCCAGCTTCTCCATGTCAACAGAAAATTCAGGCGTCCATTCTTTAAGAATGAACGTATAGATTCCGATATGCCAGGGACCCCCTCCCAAGACCTTGTTTATGTCTTCCTTGGATGAAAACCTGAAAGCAAACCAGCCTTTTTTGAAATATTGCACTTCAGGCAAAGCGAGTGAACCCCAATGATCCAAGACATATTTCTTCACTTGCTGCAATGTAGGCTTAGTTCCAATAATATGCCCCATCAGAGTATATTTCCATTTTTGCAGTTCTTCCTCAAAATCATCCAATTCAATGGTAATTTCAGAAGAATCAATCACATCTTCAAAATAACATAAATTCATACCCAATTGTTGATTCTTAGTAGTAGCAGCTACCCAGGATTTCTTTGGAGAATCTGGTTTACCAGGATCAACTTCCAGAGGCAGAGAATTGTTGATACCATCATCTTTCCCCGCTTCCAAGTTATCGTCCTTCCCCATTTTCGAGTTAACATCTGCAGAATTCTCAGTAACAATGATAGAATTAGAACTACCAAGCTTACCTTCCATCGCTTTAATTATTAGATCATTCACCAAGGATTCGCGCGCAGCACCCTGAGAATCCGATTGCGAACTAGGTTCCCCATCTCTTCGCTCCCCAGAACCACCAGTAGAACCAGATCGGGGAGGCGGCATCGAGTGCTTTTTAGGCGGCCGCCCTGGCCCTTTCTTGGCCTGCGGAGCAGCCATGGCAGCGATGGAGCAATCGCAACCGACCTCCTAGAGAGAGAAAAATTCTCCACTACGCTTATTATTATTATTATTATTATTATTATTATTATTATTATTATTATTATTATTATTATTATTATTATTATTATTATGAGAATTTTATTGATGAATCAAAACGCAGATTACAAAAAATTGGTGGGTAGCCGAGACACAATCTGGGCACCCACCCCCTTAGCTATAACAAAGCTAAGTCTAGTAAAAATAAAAGGAGCAGCGCGTGCTCCGGCATCCTGTGCTATCGAAAATTTCTGAATCCTCTTGAGTAAACCGATAGCATCCGCCTCCAATTCCTCCAGTGAAGAAAAGGAAAAAGGCAAAAACCCATACCCAAGCCCCGTGCATAGGCCCCTGTACTTAGCGCATTTGCGCCGAGCATCGTCGCCCACAACACGGCCTGGCGCGAAATCAGAGAGCCCGGACTGAGTCAAAGGAGAAGACCCGGTAAGATCAACACAAATGTCACGCCCCCTATCCCACGAATAAAGAAGCAAATCTGCGGGACGCAAGGATCTGTCATGGTCATCAATCAAGCCAATATTATTATTATTATTATTATTATTATTTTTTTTTTAAAAAAAAAAAAAAACGGATCTTGCATTAACACCAGAACAAATTACAAGAAGTTAGAGGGGAGCCTAGATACTATCAGGGCCCCCACTCCCTTAGCAATCGCGAAACTAATTCTAGTGAAAATATGAACTGCGGCACGCGCTCCAGCATCCTGTGACATAGCGAATTTACGAATCCGCTGGAGCAGAGAGACAGCCTCCGTGTCGAGCTCGCCGAGAGAGGAGAAGGAGAAAGGAAGGAAACCATACCCAATCGCCGTGCAACGTGCCTGATACTTGGCACACTTACGAAACATATTATTATTATTATTATTATTATTATTATTATTATTATTATTATTATTATTATTATTATTATTATTATTATTATTATTATTATTATTATTATAAACCGGAGCTTGCATTAATAACGAAACAAATTACAAGAAGTTAGTGGGTAGCCGAGATACTATCTAGGCACCCACTCCCTTAGCAATAGCAAAACTAAGTCTAGTGAAAATAAAAGCGGCTGCGCGAGCCTCCGCATCCTGAGCGATAGGGGATTTTTGAATCCGTTTGAGCAACGCAACAGCCTCTGCATCAAGCTCCCCAAGTGAAGAGAAGGGGAAAGGGAGGAACCCATAACCGATCTTGGTACACAAATCTTCGTACTTGGCACACTTACGCAGAGCGGCGTCAACGACCGCACGACCAGGCAGGAAATCCGTCATCGCAGACTGAGTCAATGGGGACGACCCTGTCAGATCGACACACACATCCCGTCCCCTATCCCAGGAATAAAGAAGTAAATCCGCCGGGCGAAGGGGCTTGTCGTGCCCATCAATCAAACCGACATCCACCTCTTTACCGGCCGAAATACCAGATCGGAAGCAGATATCCAAAAGGGTGTCGCGAACCAGGCTATGTCTATGCTTAATACCAACGGTACCAGCACACGACACAGCATGGTTCCCAAAAAAGTCCCCAACAAAAACCCGGGAGCAGGCAGAACAAGGCTTAGGTACCGGGAACAAAGGGACACCCAACCGATAACTAAGGACTGAGCGGTAGGTCCTCCCATTCATGGTCAGCCCCAGCCCGGAGATGGGCGCAGCGCCCAACCAGTCAGACATGTGAGCACCCTGCAGAGACTTCCACAATACTATCTGTCGCCGAGTCAAGGAGAAAACCGATTCCACCGAAGCAGCAACCTTCGTGAAATATATATCTGCCAATTTCTTCATGAGTTTGGGGGCAGCGATCTCACTAGGATTACAGGAAAGGTCGGAACCGGTGGTCTCGTTAAACATAGCCAAGGCCGCATCGAAGGTCGGCCCGGGGGCTGAGACAGCTGAAGGCCGAAGGAGCATAGCCTGCAACTCAGAGGACTGAAGGCGAGAAGCCAAAAAGGCATAGTGCAGGACATCCCCAGCGCTGTACAGAGCCAATCCTCCGAAATTAAAGGGTAGTGTGGAAAGACACCACTGCCAGTCTCCAAACCCGGGGCCGGACGCAGTGACAATGCGTTCCAAGCTACACCGCAAAGCCGCATCAAAGGCCTTAGCCGAGTCGAAGACCGTAGGGGGGCAGGTGCGCAGAGAGAAAGAAAGCTTAGAAATACCGGCACAAGCACGAAGTAACAGTAGCTCGCACTGTGGATCCTCAATCCTGGCAACAGAATCCATAAGCTCAATGGTTCTAGTAACTCTTTTCGCCACAAGCTCACTGCTCAAAATACGGCAGACACTGACAAGGCCACCAAGAACTTTGACCCCACGCAGCGGTCGAGAAATATTGGAGGGGAAAACACTAGGAAGTCGACTCCTAGGATCTTCCTTAGGCCAGAAAACCTCGATTTTTCCGACATTAAGGTGGAGACCCAAACGAGGACCATCCTCCATAATCAGCTCCAAAACCTTCCCTACAACCAAAGTATCTCCAACGATGGTGCCGTCGTCCAAGTACCAAGCCTGTAAGCTCAAGGGAAAAGAGTTCCGGATCTTACAAATCAAAGGATGTAAGACCAAAGCGAAAAGAAGAGGGCCCAAAGGGTCACCTTGCTGGATCCCTTGACAAGACCAAAGGCTGTGCTCCCCGTAAAAAAGCCTGTCGGGCCAAGAGTAACAAAACTCGACCCAGCGGGAAAGAACCGGGCAACAACGACGAACCTCGCGCAACATGACCTCCTGGTCGACCAAACTAAAAGCATTCTGGAAGTCGACCAAAAGCATGGAAAGGCCCACGTCCCCACCACGATCTTCAACAAACCGATTCAAGGCGTGCAAAATGGCTTCTCCCCCACCGGAAACTCCGACCCCAAACTAGAGGCCCTCAAAATAATCGCAAAGCGACGGCTCAATCAGAACAGCTCCGACCTTAGAGACAAGTGGTCTCCAAACCGTGCCTACAGCAATAGGGCGAACCCCCCCCACCTGGTTTAACAAGCGGGGTGAGCGGAGCACTAGCGATGTACTCACTGAGAACAAGCGGGCATCGGCCCTCAAGAAACAGGTTAACCACCCTGGTGATAGAGGTGATCAGATCATCCGAGATAGCAACCGCGGCCCCGCTCAAACAATCCAGGAGGTGTTGGGCACGAAAACCATCCCGCCCACAAGAAGTGCCACGCGGAAAACTCTTGATCATATCCAACACGACGGTCGTGGACGCGAGGAGCTAAGGGTGAGCGGCAGGCAAAAGCGGCAGGGAAGGGGGCGGAATTGTGGGGTGCTTATCCTTCAAAGCCTGTAGAGTATCAGCCGTATATGGGGCAACGCCAGACGAAGAAAGCACCCGGACAGCGGCAGCGTAATGACCATCACAAATCTTCCGCCGACACTGCCGCAAGTTAACCTCACTAGAGTCAAGGTCCTCCTCCAGACGAAGAGAACGACCTTCCTCAGCTGAGGTCTCTTGCAGAAGCTGAGTAATACCACCTGGGGCACCCCAAGTACGAATGGTACTGGTAATACACTCCTCCTGACGCTGGCGCTTCACGACAGCTCTACACTCAAGGTTACTCCTGGGGGAAAACGACTTAAGAATACAGAGAGGCAAAATAATCAAGCTAACTCAGCGAGAAAGATCACCAGGGGAGTCAGCCACCGCATCGAGGGCCCCCTTGAAAACCCTAGAAAACCCAAGGTGGCATCTAGGAGGGATAGATTTCACAGTGCCCTCCCCTAACGACAACAAGCGATCCAGAGAAGCCACGTCAAGACAACCCAACCCAACAGGCCCCACAACATCGCCAGGAGACGAAGATGCAGCGAGCGGCCGAGGGATGCCGTAAATGAAAAAATGAGCAACTCCATCACCACAATCTGGGGGTGCAACAAAATCAGACCTCGGCCCGTGCCGACACTTGGCAGAAAGAGAATGCGAGGTAAAGCAAACCCCAGAAAGCCAAAGACTCATACGCTTAAGGGTAACCTTCGCCTTAGAAAAAATAGATAAATCAAAAGAAAGGGCTTGAAGTGTAATTACCTGATCATTTCCAAGGCAATGACGACTTCGGAGGTGGAAGATCAAGGAGGTTTTAACCAGACCCTTCCCATTATTATCACAACACTCAGTAAGACCAACGAAGGGGCAATGGAAACGCGCAATTCCCGACATGAAAATCGGCAAGGCACGAACACAATCCACCAACCAAGGGAACCCAAAACAACCGACCAAAGAAAAATGGAACAAACAACGCAACAAAAGAACAACAGGAGAAAAGGGTGACGGAAGAAACCACAAAAACAGAGATGGCAGGAGGGTGACGGAGAAAACCCGACAAAACCAGCAGCCAAAAGCCCCACAGTCCACTAGGAAGGGAGCCGAAATGAGCCACCGACGAGGACCCAGGCAGCAGTTTCCGGCAGACAAGAAAGCTGCAGCAGCAGCAGGCGTCCGGCGAGCAAAAATCCGATTCCGGTAGGAAACAGAGGGTGGGAGGTCGACGAAGACACACCGCCCACCAGAAGTCAGGGGCCGTAAAGCGACCCGCTGACGAAGAAAGAGGCCCGACAGCTGAAATCCGACAGAAACCCAGCAGAAACAACAGTCCAACAGCAGAAACAACCCAAAATTCCGGCAGCAGCAGCGGAACAGCGGAGCAGCAGAAACAACCCAGCAGCAGATCCGGCAACCAACAGAATTCCGGCAGCCAGCAACGGCGCGCGACAGAAGAGGAAGACAGATGGAGGAAGAAGGAGACGCAGCAGGGGTGACGAGCAACAGAACACAGCGAAGCAGCGGCAACCACAACAGAACAGTAGCAGAAATCCGGCACCAACCGGACGAACAACGGACAGCAACGGTCAGGAGCAGTAGAAGAGAAAGGGAGACGGAGTAAGAAGAAAGGCCGGTCAGGTGGCGAGCAGGAGAGCAGCAGATCACCGGCGGCACACCGGAGGCACGCGAAGAGGAAACACAGAGGGGGAGACAGAAAAGAAGATAAAGCGGAAAACGGGCGGCAGCAGCCAAGGGAGAGGGGAAGACGACCGGCAGCGAGAGGAGGGCCGCCGCGGTCAGCGGCCGCCGGAAACCTAGGCGCAGGGGATGTGAGCTGAGATCGCACTCCCGCTCTAACAGCTTATTATTATTATTATTATTATTGTTATTATTATTATTATTATTATTATTATTATTATTATTATTATTATTATTATTATTATTATTATTATTATTATTATTATCGATAAATTTTGATTTGCAGGTTGACAATTGTTCTTAAGTTCTCTCCGAAAGCTTATTTTATTATAACGTGTCACCGTTTTTCTTTTTTAATTTTTTGATCATGCAATAGTAATTACAATTTTAAAATCTTATAATATGGCTGGGAGAACGTTGGCGTTGCTCCTCACTGATTGTGGCTGTTATATTTTTAACATGACAAGGTATAAGTGATTCTAAGGGTGGGCTAGCGAGCAGTAGTGGATCCTGCTTTGCTTAATAATTTCTTTGTACTTTGGATTGTTGACCTGATTATGGATTTGTTTTAATTTTAGCCAATTTTATTTATGGCTTATGTATTGACTTTACCATTTTATTCTTTTAAGACATAGTTACAGAGTGTTTTAATCTCACATCTACAGTATTTCTGCCACTGTATCGCGTTAAAATTATTAGGGGATTATAATTGGTATTAGAGCATCATTGCTCCCTACGCTCACACCTGAAATTAGGAAAAATACAAGTAAATTATTTAAATAGTTAATAAAAATATTATTAGAAATGGGTAGAAACAAGGACTAATATGCTTAGATCCCGTTCTGCTACCGCGGTTAATATTTCCGGTCCTAGGATTGGGCCGGGGTGTTACATGGAAACCGTAGTTTTGAGTAAGGGGTGAGGGTACGTATTGAGAATCTAACATCAGATAGACGTCAACACCCAATCCCGCCCGCACATAGCGACCTCTACTAATCAATCGGTGGGAGGATAACTTCGTTCCAATGTAGTGTAAATGCAGTAACAACCATTGTTTTAAGCCTATTGTCTTAGCTAGTTGGTTGATTTAAGGACAAGTAAGTTGTTGTCGAAGTAAGTGTTTTACATGTAAAGGTGCACGTAGGAGAGTAGAGAGTACTAGATAGTATTCGTAATAACAAATCAATTTTAACGTGATAATAAGGATATTAGTCATTCTCGTGATATACCTTACCTACTATTCAACTTAAAGTGCGTCGGTTCCGCATTAATAGAGACGCGTCGAGCCACGCATGAGGTGTGAGCATCTGGATTAATACGGGACCGAACCACTGCTCGTTTTGATGAATGTTAGTTGTTTATGTTTTGATTTCGTATTAAGTGATTTAACATGCGATTACGGTCATAAAAGCGATAAATCATACGAAAACGATAAAGTGCGAAACATAAGTAAATCGATCATGTTGTATGAGGAGTTGCACTTCTTGCGGGGTTCGTTTGTATAATATTTATTGACTTAGGATGTAGTGAGGGGCGAGCATTCTTAAGGCTCACTTGCTTTTGGTGTTTGTGTTGGGAGGATATGATCCATTGGTTTTGAAATCTGGGATTGTTTTGTACCAGGGTTCTTCAGGGGGTGTCTTTGGCTTCGATGTTGTGGATATAAGCCGGTTGTTCGCTTCTTTCAACACAAACGGGCATGGAGAAGAGGTTGTCAGGCATGTTTATTAGCGAGGCTAGTTTGGACAGTGCGTTCGCAAATTGGTTTTCCTCAGGCGGGATGTGTACAAAATCGATTTCTATTAACTCTCGGGAGATTGTTTCGATTACGGTTTAGTATGGGGCTAGGCTTTCGCTGTGAACCTTCCAAATGTCCGCGGCTTAGTTGACTACCAGAGATAAATTCCCGTGGACCCTAAGGTTCCTAATCCCTAGCGTTACCGCGACTCGTAATCCTATCAGACAAGCCTCGTATTCGGATGCATTGTTGGTTACTGGGAAATCTAATTTCACGGGTATAGGTGTATGATCACCTTGTGGGGATATTAAAAGGATTCCTACACTGTAACCTCTCATGCTTGAGGTGCCATCAAAGTATAGGTCCCACGACTCATTGTCGGCGAATAGTATGTATTTCTCATCATGAAAGGACCATGTGTCTGTTGAATGCACTTCTTCTATTGGGTTTTCTGCTAAGAAGTCGGCTACGACCTTTCCCTTGATGACCTTAAGGGGTGTATAGGTTAGATCGAATTCTGCGAGCATTAGGCTCCATCTAGACAGTCGTCTGTTGATGATAGGTTTTTCGAAGATGTATTTGATATGGTCCATTTTGGAGTATACATATATAGTGTGGCTAAGCATGTAGTGTCGTAACTTCTTGGTTGACCATACTAAAGCGAGACATGTTCTCTCTAAAGGAGTGTATTTTGTTTTGTATTCGAGGAACTTTTTACTGATGTAGTAAATCGCTCTCTCTTCTTTGTCTATGGTTTGTGCTAGTATGGCTCCCATTGCGGTTTCAATTACAGTGAGGTAGAGGGACAATGGTATTCCCTTCTTAGAAGGCATTATCATTGGTGGTTGGGCTAGTATCTCTTTCACTTTGTCAAAGGCTTTCTAGCATTTGTCATCCAGACTGTGGGTTCGGTGATTTTGAGTTTTTTGAAGATGAGTTCATAGATCATGGTTAGTTTGGCGATAAAGCGGCTGATATATTGTATTTTACCCAGGAATCCTCGGATCTCCTTTTCATTTTTGGGCGTGGGCATGTTTAGTAGGGCTTTGATTTTTGATGGGTCTATTTTGATCCTTTGTTGGCTTACACCATGACCTAAGAGTATCCCAGATATGACTCCAAAGGCGTATTTTTGGGGGTTGAGTCTCATGTTGTATTGACGTAGGCGTTTGAAGAATTTTTCGAGAGCGGGAATGTGTCCTTCTCAGTTTTGAGATTTAACTATCACGTCGTCGATGTATACTTCGACTTCTTTGTGCATTATGTCATGTAAGAGTGTGGTGGCGGTTCGTTGGTAGGTTGCTCCGATGTTTTTAAGTCCGAAGGGCATCACTGAGTAACAATATGTTCCCCATGGTGTTGTAAAGGCTGTTTTGGACATGTCATCTTTGGCCATTTTTATTTGATTGTAACCGGCATACCCATACATGAAGGAGAGTAAGGCGTGATTGGCGTTGTTATCCACTAGGATATCTATGTGTGGTAAGGGGAAGTCATCTTTTGGGCTAGCTTTGTTGAGGTCTCAAAAGTCAACACTAACCCGGATTCTCCCATCCTTTTTGGGAACGGGGACTATGTTAGCCACCCAGTCAAAGTACTCATAAACGTGAATGAACCCGACTTTGAATTGTTTGTCTACCTCTTCTTTGACCTTAAGGGCCCACTCGGTTTGCATATAGTGTAGTTTTTGCTTTACTGGTTTAAACCCAGGTTTGATCAGGATTCGATGTTCAGCTATGTCTCCGTCTATGCCTCGCATGTCCTTGTAAGACCAAGCAAAGACGTCGTTTTATTGCATGAGGAGGCCTATGAATTGTTCTCTGTCAGCGAGATCTAGGGTAGTTCCTATTTTGAGGCCTTGGATTTCCAAGGGTGTTCCCACATTTATGGATTCTCGGTGTCTTTAATGACCGGTGCTTCTAACTCTTGTTTTGCTAGTTCTCTCAAGGTTTTTGGTGAGAGGAAAGAGTTGTGAATGTTCTCCTGATCGTTTATCTTTTGCTCACTATCGATAATGACATTGCATGTTAAGTGCGACAAGTCATAAGCAAAAATATTTTTATTATTGATTAAATCAAGCATGTCTAGGACTTTTGACAAGGAGACCATTTGCTCGTTTGACAAAGACAACAATAGAGGAGCTTCCGGGACAGGCTCCAAATTTCTCCCGACAGACGCAGAAGTAGATGGGATGAAGGGCAAACAACACTAGACTCTTGACTCGTCTCAAACTCAAATTCGGATTCGGACTCGGACTCTGTTTCGAATTCGGACTCAGACTCCTCGAATACCTTTCCCTCTCCTGTGGTTAGCTTGAATCTCCTACCATGTTCATTGACCCAAGTGATGGACTTTCTCCGTCCTTTCAGTGTTGACGATAAGGGTGATGGGGTCAAGTTTTTTGTCGGTCATGATTATGTTGATTAGTTCGTCTGGACCAGCAGTGACGAAGCGGTCTTCCTCGAACAACAAACCGTTAGCTAGGTCATCAAAGTAGGGTGTTTGTTTGGTTTTGGTGCCAACGGTGATATCTCCAGGATGATGTAACAATCCTGGAATATTTCTATTCCTGGGTGGCGTGTGCTTTTGATGTATACATGCTCGAAAAATCCCGTGTAAGGCTCGAGTTCTTCTTTTCTCGTGAAGTAGCCATTCAAAGGTTGGATTGTATGGAGGAATTTGGATGCCCTCAGTTTTAGCCATGCATTCACGAATCTCATCTTTGGTAGCGGGATACCCAAAACCTATTGTATGTGTTTGACCCACGAAGTCATGAAGTTTAGCCGCGGTACTCGAATTCTTTCCTAATGATAGTCTCGAGAGATGCCTTTATTGCTTCATCATGTAATTGATGGTGAGGTTTGAGTATTGATCAAAGTCTAAAGGCTCTAGCTCTTTCTCTAGTAGGTTTACTTCGTGGAACCCCCTTAGTTCGGTGTCGGCATCTTTTGTCACTTGCGAAGTGGTGGCTTTTCCCACGAAGGCTTTCATTGGTGAAGCATGAATAGTGATTATTGATTTATTTCCCCATTGAGAGGGACCTTCATCTTTTGATGCAAGGTGGATGGTATGACTTAATAGCATGGATCCATGGTTGTCTCAAAATCATGTTGTTTGATCTTGTTTTGACGTCTAAGACTTGAAAGCCATTTTTATTGCTATTGGGCCTACGATTGTGGTAACAGTTGCTATTCCTGCAACCAGATGTCGGGTGCCATCATAAGCGCGCACATCGGACTCGGTAGGAACGAAGTCCATGTCTGTCATGCCTAATGCGTGAGCGGTTTTGAGAGGGATTACGTTTACCGCGGAGCCGTCATCCACAAGGGTCATAGATACCTTTTTGCCTAAACATGTTACGGTGACATATAGGGCTAGATTGTGTTTTGGTCCAAAGGACCGGAGGTCCTCGTCAGAAAATGTTATGGGATCCTTTAATTTTGTTGCTTCTTGGACATCATGTCCTACCTTATCTTCGGGGTTTATGTACCGTCGGGGATACGTTCATTCTTCATAAGACTTAGACTAGGGCCATGCGATGGTTGTATGAATTAGCTATGAGTTGCCATATAGAGAGATCAGTTTTAGCTTTTGGAGTTGTTTGACTATTTTGACTTCAGAAGTGGTAATAGAGATATCATCAGTGGCAGTAGCATTTTCAAAGGTATCGTTGGTGATTGGTATGTCGGAAGTGACATTTTGGTAAGGTCGTCCTGACCTAGTAACATGGCTTTTGAAATTTTGGGGAGGTTGGATGGATTATGACTACTAGCATGGGCTCAAGGATGTATACATCTTCGTCATCATCCGCCCGGACTCCATGGATGATATGATCGTGCTGGTATTGTTCGAAGTTAATTGTGCCAAACTGGATGTACTTTGGCCTTCTAGGTAGAGGGAAGGTTCCTCCCTCGATTAGGTTTTGGATAACATCCTTCAGCTTGGTACAAGATTGGGTTTTGTGACCGCGATCTTGGTGAAAGGAGCAAAACGCTTTGGGATCCCATGATTTGCTCATTTGTCCTAAAGGAGGTTTTGGGGTTGGTTCTAAAGGGGATAGTAGGTCGTGCTCGGCCCAAACTTTCAGAGCTTTGTCGTATGAGATGTCTAGCCTGGCGAACTCTCTGGGGGCTCGCCCCTTTTGGGTGACCTCTCCTTTACCCTCTTTACTCGACGAAGGGATTTTTGGATTAGTGGTAAGGGAGTTAACCCGTCCATCAAGATTACGGATGGAGGCTTCCATTGAGGCTACGAATGTGGCAATATTGTAGACCATGTCGGTTAAATCTTTGATGTTAAAGCTTGGGGTTGCAGCCATATCAGAGGATAGCTTTTCACAACAAGACTGTAGATCAGAATGGGTCCACCAGACGACGTAAAATAAACTCGAGTAATGCTTGTAGGTGAGCGACACGGAGATGAGACCCTGGATTCGCGCGTGTTTGCGATTATCGGGTGTTTTTGGAACTCATGTGCTTTTAGACATTTGGTGTATTCGGCGAGATGTCTAACGGACTCGGATCTCGAAAGCAAGATGATGTGACACAAACCTCGGGGTGAGATTTAGAGAGGACTCTCGAGATGAGATGACCCAAAATGTAAAACCTCGAACGGAGGTGACTTTAGCAATTAGCAAAGACAATTAAGCACACGATTGTACAACGTAAGAAGTTGATCTCGATCCCTGCTCGGAATCAAAGGCTTTTGATGTTCTCGAAAATAGATGGAGGATTTGAAACGTGAGTTTTCAAAAGTGAGAGCTTGAAATCGACATTACGACGGTTAAGTGATACCGTTTTTATATGTCAGATGGTGTTGCCATGTGGGTGTCAAGAGTTCATGAGTTGGAAAATTGGCGATAGTAATGGCGTGAAATTGTAATTTTGTAAAGTGACAGTGTAAGAAAACTGGTTTGTGAAAAGATGTGAAAATCGTTGGATTGTCTGTTACCGGGACTTCTATTAGTTAGAACTTAGAAGTTCAATGTTCACGATGTAGAAGGTCTTTTTAAGAAAACATGATGGCCATACTGCGCTTAAAATGGAAGTTCAATTGCGTTGTGTAGCTAGATTCTTGTTACGATAGTAGCGGTGTTTGAAAGAGTTTTGAAAAGGGATAGTGTAACCGCGTTAGCTACCTTGATTCCATTGATTGGAATCTTGGCGATAGTAACGGTATTATGTCAAAAAATTCTTTGTAAAATGGAAGATGTGACCGTGTTAAACGCCTTGACTTCATTGCTTGGAATTTTGGCGATAGAAACGGTACAATGTTTTGGAAAATGGAAAAAATATGACCGTGTTAAATACCTAGATTCCATTGATTGGAATTTCGGCGATAATATTGGTATTAGAGTGTTTTGAAATGAGGAGTTTTGATTTGGCCACCATAACGGCGCGAAAATGGATTTAGAAAAAATGGTGGTTTTGATTTGGCCAGAGTAACAATGCGAAAAATGGACTTTGAAAATCGCAAGTGTAAATTTGCCCAAGGTAATGGTGCCAAAAAAGGATTTTGAAAATAGTTGGTTTGGAAATGACATGGCCGGAGCGACGACGCTAAAACGTTTTTAGTTGGTTTAGTGTTGTTGAATATGTTGTCATGGTTTAATCTGGGACTTAATGTTTTATTTGGGTTGTCAAACATACACACATGCAGGATGCAGACATGGGTAGGCTAGGATAGGCTACCGCCCATGAAAAGTCCTGTTGTCAAAACGGAGTTTAGTGTTGTCAAAAAGTCATGTTGTCAAAAATGACTATTTTTTTCAAAACGGAGTTTAGTGTTGTTAAATATGTTGTCATGGTTTAATCCGGGATGCACCCTGAGTGAGGATGTGCGTTGTCAAAAAGTCCCATGAAATAAAAGTCCTCGCTTCGGCCGGGATGTGTCACCCTGAGTGAGGATGTGCGTTGTCCCTGTTCCACTCGGAGCTTATCCCTTGGCATATTCACAGAGTGCGTGACTACCTTGGATGGTCGGAACGTCAATCGAGGGTCTCCTTATGGGTCAGGTCTGAAAACCTTAACGTAAGAAGGTCGATTGGTCCTAAATCGGTTAGGGTGGGCTTTTTAGGGCCGAAAACCTATAGTGACCACAAAAGAACTTGGAAATGCGCTTCACCGACCTCGTCCGAGTTACACCGCCACTGGAAATTTGTTTCCATATCTTCCCCAGCGGAGTCGCCAAAGTCTGGACGCTGTCGCGCGTACCCGCACGCCGGCCACCCATACGACCCGTCTTGCGGTCTAGGCCGGTCCAATCCCGCGTTTGGGGCGATGTGTTGGACCTCGATTTGGTTGACAATTTGAATTGTACTAGATAGATGTATGGGCGCATCTGTGTTTCCGTTGAACCGATCGAGATGTGGTTGTAAATGTTTAAAGGTCGATTCATTTGGTCTGGCGACCTTTTTAGTGAACCGAATTTGTTGCCAATTTCTGGAGTTGCCACCGAGATATTATGGGTGCTTAGAAACCGTTCAAGTCAACTTTAATCCTTAGTTGGCTCAAACCTGAGTGACATGGGGACCTAAAGATAGAGACTAGTACTCTTAAGCATTCCACGTCTAGAATGACTCTCATTGCCAATGGTTTCGGACATTTGGAAACCGTAGATTCTTAGTAAGGGGTGAGGGTACATATTGGGAATCCAACATCGGATAGACGTCAACACCCAATCCCGCCCGCACGTAGCGACCTCTACTAATCAATCGTGGGTGGATAACTTCGTTCCAATGTTGTGTAAATCCATTAACAATCATTGTTTTAAACCTATTTTCTTAGCTAGTCGGTTGATTTAAGGACAAGTAAGTTGTCGTCGAAGTAAGTGTTTTACATTCTTTGCATGTGATTTGACGTGACAGACAGACCATGTAAAGATCCACGTAGGAGAGTAAAGAGTACTAGATAGTATTCGTACTTGCAATTCAATTTTAACGTGATTATACGGAAATTAATCATTCTCGTGATATGCCTTACCTGGTATTCTGATTAAAGTGCATCGGTTCCGCATTAATAGAGACGCGTCGAGACACGCGTGAGGTGTGAGCATCTGGATTAATATGGGACTGGATCACTGCTCGTTTTGATTAATGTTAGTTGTTTATGTTTTGATTTCGTGTTAAGTGATTTAGCATGAGATTAGGGTCATAAAAGCAGTAAATCAAACGAAAGCGATAAAGTGCGAAACATAAGTAAATCATGTTGTATGAAGAGCTGCACCCTCAGAATGTACACTAAACAAAGTACGATGTGTAGACGATAAAAAACGGATCTTATAACGACTACTCAGATTTGTTTTAGGTGTTTTAGTAATTGTGGTTGAAGTTGTGGACGTTATATTTTAGACAAGTTGGTCTTGACTTAGCCAAATAGAAGTAAGACTTGTACACCATTTAGAGTGCAAATGGTGGACGCATCGTGGAATTAGTATCCATATTGGTCGGACTTGACGATATCAAAATGCATAATTAAAATGCGATATGTAATGGTTTGTTAAGATGACAACCTAGTAGCGATATCGACTTGGACGGATGAAATCCTTTAGGTCCTGCGACGATTTCGGCAGAGCTTCGTTACTATGGAGGGCAAGTCAACAGATCAACACGTGCCCTTGTTCGTCCTTTCGAGTAGGAACACGTAGGAACTCCGAAGAGTAGTGTTGATTTATGGAATGCAAATCGGAATGATAATGATCGAGTGGATCGTTCGTAATGTTGTGGAGGGCGACGCTAGAGAAAGATTTCGAGCGCAGCACGTCGTGCGACCCAGAATTGAGGCGCTTGGCCTCAAGCGACCTGATTCTCAGGCGCGACCCATCGTGCGCCTAAGATTTTGAAGATACGATTTGGAAAAGTTTTCAAAGCGGAGTTATACGTGATCTTGTCAATAACTTGCTTCCCAAGGGTTCTAGAACCCCACTCTAGCACGCGGCGATGGGCCTTGGGTGCGCATCTCAAGGTTCGACTCGGTCTGATGCGTTGACTCGGGTTTGACTTTGCATTTCGGGACCGATTCGGAGCCCCAGAGTCAGAATTGACACGACTAAGATCGTCTTAATGTTGAATTAATTTCTCCGAGTAATTATTTGACCCGTTTTATAGAAAAATCATCTAAAACATCAGAAAATCGTGTCGTCTTGCAGTCCGATCATCATCAAGTGTTTGTCGGACGCTCCAGTAGCCACCAGGTCCAAATCTGGGTGTCTACAGCGAAAAATATGTATCATTTGTAATGCCTCAGATTTAACAAAAGGAATAAGATCGATAATTATAGTGTCTAATAATAATAATATGCCATGGTGGCGAAAACACCATGGTTAACTAAATCCGAGAGTGTTATCAGCTTAGATAAGTAACACGTCTTAATGCATACAACTACTCTTGGAATTGAAACCCGATCAAAATAAAACTACAAGGTTCAGTTATTAAACATATTATTCAATATTTATTATTTCTCAAGTCAACCCCATTTATGACCAAGTAGCAAATCAACCCGACAAAAATAAAAATACACCGTCAGTTGGAAGTAACTAGGAATCCTCACAGTCGTGGCTGATGAAAATCCAAACATAGTTATGAGAATATAATAAGAAATAATATATACTCCATTTAGAAACATGATAACATATAAAGTTCATCGTACCATGTGATAAAACATTAGTAGCTAGGAATACAATACAACGTCAATCATATGAAGTCATAAATAAATAATTAAATATAATGCAAAACTGCTATACAACCTTCCACAACTCGAACCAAAAATATATAGAATAACACGAGATAAGAACGAGCACCGTCTAGGGCCAGTAACCTTAAACCCTAAACTTCGATGTCAATAACCTGACACCAAAATAACCCTATGGTGGGACATATTACCGTGAACCCATGTCTAAGAGTGGCCAGACTTTCCAGGGACAAAATGTCTAGTTAAGGTGTAAAAGTTCGGACCATAACCAGTCAAGACGTAAAAGTGTGGACCCTTGACCCCCTCCCCCCAAACGACATATCCATAAACTCATAAGAGTATTGCATAAGGAATTGGCAACCCTTAGCAGGCCAATAACCTGAAACCATGCCAGGGTACTAGGTAGGCTAATAACTTGAAACCTACCCAGTTTGGTATTGCTCTTCTCGAGTAGACCAATAACCTGAAATCTACTCGATATCTTATACTCTAGCCATATCATATATAAAATGGAACAAAGTCCAAAAGATAATATCCGGGCACCATAGATAACCCTATATGTTAACATGCCAAACGCTCATAACCGACAATAAATTTTAATAGCATCAATACAAATAGAGTATAATAAAATTGCTAGAGTATATATAAGATAAATTTTCACCATAAAAATTAATATCGCTTAAAACAACCATTTATCAAAGGTATATTATTCGAACATACACTAGACCTGTCACCGATCGCCGGTTGGAGTATACGGGCGGGCCATGCTCAGAAATAGTTTTGAACGCCTAATTTTGTTATGGCTTTTAAAGTAAAAAAAATAGTACGTATTAAATTATGGTCGAGTTTATGGGTCGAGTCGAATTTGACTGGTCTAATCATCTAAGTGTAGCATCATAACCCGCGTCTGCTACTTTTCGTTAAAAATACATGCAAACGTGGAGTTCTAATCTTCTAAAATGACAATTATTTGAAATAATCATAATCATTCCATCGTAGTCAATAATTATAGAAGAAAGTATTAAGGTTGATTTAGTAACGTCATTCTTACACCCGTGCATCGCACGGGCATCAAAACTATTTCTAATTCATTTCCCTTAACAATACAGCTCACCCATTCCCTTCTTCCTCATCTCCTTCATGTTAAAAAAAGGGAAACAACATTGTTACAAATTTACAATGGAATTCATCACAATAGAGTAGACCATTATCATATTTGTTTACTATTCGGTCTAGCAAAATTAATTGCTATTTTCCCTTATTCATCAAAATAAGGTATTATAAAATTTTCTTCCTTTGCATAATTAAATCTTAAAATTTCCAAAACTTTATTTTTCGGGTTGAGAAACCGACATGCATGTCGAATTACAGGTATATTTGGCTTAAAAAAAACAAATTTAGTTGAGGTTAATGGTGGTGTAAATATAGGATAATTTTCCCTAGATGGTTTTGATGCATGCCGAGATGTCCATGGAGAAGTCAAGGCAAATCCACTCGATCACAAATGTCTCAGTCCAAGAACTAAACTTTTATGTAACCTCTTGCAAATGGTGGGTAAATTGTCTTAAAAAATTTCAAATATATATATATATATAGAGGTGGGGATCAAGGGAGTTAGTAACTCTCCAAGAGTCCCTTAGTGTTAATCCCCACCTTCCATTCATCTTAAGATGGATGGTGGATGGATGGGGTTCAATTATTAAAAAAAAAAAAGAAGAAGAAGAAGAAGAAAGGACCGACATGCTGCGGCCAAACATCCCCTCACCCAAATCAATCACTACATTACTTCCCTCATACACTTCCCAATCTCCTCCTTTTCAATTCATTTCCCAACTCAATTCATCTCTCTCTAACAAAACCCCAACAAATAATCTCCATTAATAACTCCAACCATACCCTGTCAACTACTCCGACAATACTCCGTCAACTACTCCGACCATACTGCGTTTTTAACACAGCATACTCCGTCAGTAACTTCGATCATCATACGAAGGTATGTTCATGCTTTTTCTTCATCATCTTCATCTTCATGCTTCTTTTTCTTCATCATCTTCATCTTCATGTTCATGCTTCTTTTTATTTTTCATACCGTTTTTTTTTGTATTTATAAAATTATTCATCTTCATTATCCACAAAAAAAAAGAACAACTTCATCTTTAAGATGAAGTTTGAAGATGAAGTTGTTCTTTTTTTGTGGGATGAATGAAGGTTGAAGATGAAGATGAAGATGAACAAGTCATTTAGTGCGTAACGTACAGAATTGCAAAACCACACACTTTCAGTTATATAGTCACACTCATTATGTTGTAGAATCACGCAGCTGTACACTCATTGTAGTCACATATTCAGTTGTATAGTCACACTCATTATGATGTATAGTCACACTCGTTATGTTGTAAAATCACTCAGCTGTAGAATACCTTGAGATTAAGGTATCATGCGTTTAATCATCTTCATCTTCATGCTTGTTTTATTTTTCATACCTTTTTTTTGGTATTTATAAAATTATTCATCTTCATTATCAAAAAAAATGAAGATTGAATATAGATGAATAAAGGTTGAATATTTAATGAATGTTTAGATATTTTCGTTTTTTTAAAGTCACAGTCGTCCATTCATCCATATTCAACTTTCATTTTTTTTGTGGATAGTGAAGATGAATAATTTTATAAATACAAAAAAAAGGTATGAAAAATAAAACAAGCATGAAGATGAAGATGATTAAACGCATGATACCCTAATCCCAAGGTATTCTACAGCTGCGTGATTCTACAACATAATGAGTGTGACTATGCAACATAATGAGTGTGACTATACAACTTAAAGTGGGTGACTTTTTTCAGGTATTTTTTTTTATCTAGGTTCAAGATTCCACGTTCGTCAAATCCCTACTTACGAATCTCGACGATTTTCAGGTATTTGTTTTTATCTTTTTAGAGCATCTTTAAAATAATTAATCATCTTCATCCTCATGCTTGTTTTATTTTTCATTCCTTCTTTTTTTTGATATTTATAATATTATTTATCTTCATTATTCACAAAAAAATGAAGGTTGAATATGGATGAATGAAGGTTGAATATTTAATGAATGTTTCAATAATTTGCTCTGATTCGTATGTATAATCATCTTTCTAATTATGAATGTGACTTTGCTAATGATGATTGAAGAATAATTGACTGTATGGCTTTTATTTTCCATTTTACGGTTTCAGTTTTGTAGTCACACACTTTAGGTTGTATAGTCAAATAGTTGATGTTGTATAGTCACACTCATTATAGTGTAGAATCACACAAATTCTTGCAGTGATTAGTGTATGTAATCATCTTTGCTAATGATGATTGAAGTATAAATAAGTACGAGTATAATTTAGTTGTATAGTCACAGAGATTATGTTGTATAGTCACACAGTTGAAGTTGTATAGTCATACTCGTTATGTTGTAGGATCACAGTCATTATGTTGTAGAATCACACCGTTTATGTTGTACAGTCACACAGTTAAAGTTGTATAGTCACACTCATTATGCTGTACAATCATGCAGTTGTACAGTCATTGTAGTCACATATTCAGTTGTGTTGTATGATTTAGATTGATTGTATGTTTTGTTGCAGCGAAATGGTTGGTGGAAAGAGGAATGTTGGTAAAAGGGGCGCTGGGAAGAAGAAGGTCATGGAAGATACAGCGACCAACCAGGTAATTGGACAATGTATTGTTGCGCACGTACCGGAGACCATCGTTAAACTCTTGAGCATTTATATGAACTCTTGAGTATTTATATGGGATAAAATGTTTGTTTTAGGATGAACGTACTATATGTAAAGGATGTTTGGTGGGTTAGAATATTTTTATGTTTGACGTACTATAGGTAAAGGATGAACTTTTTCTAATGTAAATATATTTTCATCACTATTTTCTGGTTTCATAATTAATCACGTGAGGTATATAGCAAAATCACTTGTCCTTTCACCTTTAAAACCACGCAGCTATTTGTATAGTCACATTCGCCTTGTTGTATAGTCACACTCGCTATGTTGTATAGTCACACTGCTAATATTGTATAATCAGAACAGATTTTGGTTTTTCATTTTGTATAGTCACACTCGTCATGCGGTAGAATCACACTCATTATGTTGTAGAATCACACTCATTTTGTGCGTAATGTCAAACGTCAACATAATGAGTGTGACTATACAGCATAATGAGTGTGACTATACAACTAAAAGTGTGTGACCATGCAATTCTGCAAGAACATTACGCACAAAATGAGTTGTTCTTTTTTTTAATTAAAATGTTTTTACAGTCAATCAAAATAATATTTCTAACTAGAACATATATTAATTAGAATATTTTTTTGTTGGATGAATGAAGTTGGAAGATGAAGTTGTTCTTTTTTTTGGATGAACGAATCTTAAAGATGAAGAAATTCTTATTTTTTTTGTTGGATGAATCGAAGTCGCTCATTTTACGTCTAACAATCACCTGTTGTAATATTTGTGATAGGAGAGTAGAACGTAATTTTTCAAAATTTTAAATGAGTCTTACAAACAAGAAATCAACTATAGAAGCACTACTACAAAAATGCCCTAAGAGACCACCCCTAACACACCGGTTAGATTGTTTAACCGGTTTCTTAATAATAAGAAACCATTTATTTTTGTGACTGGTCTCTTAAAATCATTAATAAAACACCGGTTGGACAACCTAACCGGTGTCTTAATTTAAGAGATCATTTTTCTTATATACACGGTTTCTTAAAATTATGTTTAAGACACCAGTCAACTTATATAACCGGTTTCATAGATTAAGAAACCTTATTTACAAATAACCGGTTTCTTAACTACAAACAAATTAGTTTCAAAAAAAAAAAAAAATACAAACAAATTCCCTCTTTTTGCGCGCTACATCCCGTCTATCCCTCAACAATTCCAGTAAGCACGTCTTCCTCCCCAAACCCTTAATTAAAATTAAAATTCATCCATCACCTGAATTTTGCAACTCCTTACTCGCTCCGTCCCTAATTTTTGCAGTAAACCAACACCCAATTCAAGTTTTCTTCAAAATTTGAATGTGAATTGCTGAAGTCCCCACGCCCAAGTTTCAGGTTTGTTTTTTATTTCTCTCCCAATTTTATTTCTGCGCGCGTTTTTTTAGGCAATTTGCTTGATCGAATGAGCTTCTGGGTTAAGAGTTGTATACTTGTATCGAAGAATTGTAGGTGGAAATGTAGAATCTGTTTGCAATGCTTATGTACATATATTCATAAGCATGTTCTGATGTAGGTTGTATGCTTATGTAGGTTGTATGTGTTGGAAATCAGAACATGTTGATTTGAATAAATTATATTCATTCAACATGTTGTAGGTTGTTATAAATTAAATTATATTTGAATAAATTATATTCATAAGCATGTTCATAAACATGTTGTTATATTCATAAGAATCTGTTGGCATTCAATGTAGGTTGTATGCTTATGCTTATGTAGAATCTGTTTGATTTCGGTTGAGCTACCAGTTAGAATTTCTGGCTAATTGGTGCAAGACAGACAGCAAAATGGTAGAATGAATGAATGAATATAGTCTCGATATATATTCAATGTAGGTTGTATGCTTATGCTTATGTAGAATCTGTTTGAAATCAGAACATGTTCTGATTTCGGTTGAGCTACCAGTTAGAATTTCTGGCTAATTGGTGCAAGACAGACAGCAAAATGGTAGAATGAATGAATGAATACAGACAGACAGCGTGATCGAAATGCTTGGCTGATTTCTGTTGAGGTACCAGTTAGAATTCCTGACTGAAAGGTTCATGTTAATTGCTGCGAATTGGTGCAAGACGGATATATCGAGACTATATTCATTCATTCTGTGATCTCTTTCCTTCATAATTGAATGCCATTTTTCTGTCTGTAGACTAAAACTGTCAGAAGCCATATATTCATTCATTCGTGCTAAAAAAACACCTTCATAATTGAATGCCATATATTCATTCGTTCTGCGATCTCTTTCCTTCGTAATTGAATGCCACATTTGTGTCTGTAGACTGGTCAGTTGTCGGTGATCGTATTTGCTTTTGATTGATTGATTATTGTTAGTTTTCTTTTGATTGATTTAGTTATCATATGGAATTCGTTTCAGGGTAGATCGTATTTCTCTTATATCATGCTGTGCAATTCGTTTAATTACCATTATTTGTGTTTAACTGATTCATTAAATGGATGAAGTGTGTATTTCAGGGTTTTTTTTGTCGAGTTTTCTGCTTTTTTGTTTGGTTGATTTAGTTGAATGGATGAAGTGTATATTTCAGTTTTAATGCTCTCGAAATCTCTAGCATGGTTTGTTTTTGTTTGATTTGGTACTGGCTTTATGGTTTGTCACTTTGATTTTTGTAAAGTTTTTAATTCACTTAGATTAGATCAAAATTTCCGAATTGTCCGACATTTAGGCTCATGATAGATTATGTGAACAACTATTATAATTCCGTATTTAGTCGGTTGATTTGAATAAATTATCAATAGTAGTTAGCGAGGCATATGATAATTTTCTTTACACAATTTGTAGATATGGATCGTAGTTGGATATCATTGTCAAAACCGGGTGACCCTGAGTATATAGCTGGAGTAAAAGAATTTATCAATTTTGCCGTAAAGAACTCCAGAGGGCGTACTAAGCTACCTTGTCCTTGTTTTAAATGTCATAATTTTCTATATAAAAGAGCCGATGAAATACTTAATCATCTAAGCAAATCAGCTTTTGATAGAACATATACTGTTTGGATTTGGCATGGGGAAGATAAGGAAGGAAATGATAGGAATAACTTACCTGAAACGCCTAATTTAAATGAGGGTGATAGGATAGAGGATATGTTACGAGAAGTTCAATAGAAGTTTGATGAAAATCCATCCGAATTTCAAACTTTATTATCTGATTCCGAAAAGCCCTTATATGAAGGATGCAAAAAATATACAAGACTATCAAGTGTACTCAGATTATATAATTTAAAGGCAGCTCATGGTTTGAGTGATACCGGTTTTACTGAATTTCTCGAGGTAGTGAAAGATATGCTACCGGATGATAATGTTATCCCAAGTAGAACATATGAGGCAAAAAAGATATTATGTTCAATGAGCTTGCCTTATGAGAAAATTCATGCATGCCCTAACGACTGCATATTATATCATAATGAGTACCAATCATTGAAGAGTTGTCCCATTTGTAATGTCTCACGCTATAAGAAGAAAGAAGGAGTTCCAGCAAAGGTGTTGTGGTACTTTCCCATTATACCACGATTTAAACGTCTTTTTTCGAATGCAAAAGATGCAAAAAATTTGACATGGCATCATAATGGTCGAATTAAGGATGATAAACTTAGACACCCAGCTGACTCCCCACAATGGAGGTTTATTGATGGAAATTTCCCTGAGTTTGGTAAAGAAGTACGTAATTTGCGCCTTGCCTTATCCACAGATGGTATGAATCCATTCCGCTCTCTTAGTTCGACCTATAGTACTTGGCCGGTAGTTTTGGTTACGTATAATCTGCCTCCTTCGTTATGCATGAAAAGAAAGTACATGATGCTTTCCTTGTTGATTTCCGGGCCTAAACAACCAGGAAATGACATCGATGTGTACTTAGCGCCCCTCGTAGATGATTTGAAGATATTATGGGAAACAGGCACAGAAGTTTATGATGCACATAGAAATGAGACATTTAACCTTAGAGCAATGTTGTTTTGCACTATACAAGATTATCCTGTGTATGGTAATTTGTCTGGGTATACCGTGAAAGGAAAAACAGCTTGTCCTATTTGTGAGGATGGTACCGTGGGAAAGTGGCTGACCTCATCTAGGAAAACTATTTATGATGGGCATCGCCGATTTTTGCCAATCGATCATTCTTACCGAAAGTTGAAAAAGGCCTTTAATGGGGAACATGAGTTGAATGGACGACCAAGAGTCTTGACGGGTAGAGAGGTGTTTGAAAAAGTGAGAGACATTCAGGTTACCTTTGGGAAAACCAAGGGATCTACCCTACCCAAACAAGGGTATAAAAAATGTTCTATATTTTGGCGCTTACCGTATTGGCAATTTTTGTTTGTGAGACATTCTTTGGATGTGATGCATATCGAGAAAAATGTGTGTGATAGCTTAGTAGGTACATTACTAAATATCTCGGGAAAAACAAAAGATGGTATTAATGCTAGAGATGACTTGAAAGCTTTGGGGATTAGAAAAGAATTACACATTAGGGACAAGAACAACAAAAAATTCTTGCCACCGGCTGCTTATACACTCTCGAAAAAAGAGAAGAAAGAATTTTGTGATTGTTTAGCTGGTGTAAAAGTTTCCGAGGGTTATTCTTCTAATATCAAGAGTCTTGTTTCAATGGGAAATTTGAAACTTGTGGGTCTTAAGTCTCACGATTGCCATGTTTTGATGCAAAATCTGTTATCTGTGGCTATTCGTGCAATTTTACCTAAAAATGTTCGTTCAACAATAATTAAATTATGTTCGTTCTTCAATGCGATATATAGCAAAGTCATAGATCCTAAAGACTTGAATTCCTTGGAAAGTTCAATTGTAGTCATTTTGTGTCAATTAGAGATGTACTTTCCTCCATCTTTTTTTGATGTCATGATTCATTTGACGGTTCATCTGGTGAGAGAGGTGAGATTTTGTGGTCCTGTATATTTGAGAAATCAATATCCTTTCGAAAGAGAAATGAAAACTTATAAAGGATATGTTAAGAATCACTATAGGCCGGAAGGTTATATTGCTGAGAGGGTGCTTTGTGAAGATGCTGTTGCGTATAGTAGTGAATTTCTAGGAAATGCGAAGATGATCGGGATTCCTTTGTCAAAACATAGCGGTAGAATTGAAGGAAAAGGAACTATAGGTCATAAGCGACTTGACTTGTCTTTAGAGAAGTGGCACATGGCTCACACTTATATTCTTTTTAATGAGGATGAAGTCGGACCATATATTAAGAAGCACATTGTTTTTCTAAGAGAAAACAATCGGAGAGCAAATGAGAAATCTTTACTCGGAGAACATAACAAGTTATTTGCCAGTTGGTTTAGAGATGAGGTTAGGAGAGAACTTGAAGATTCATCACATATCAAATGTGATCGAATTGAGAGTTTAGCACGTGGACCCAATTTCAACGCCTCTTGTTATTCTGGATATGTCATAAATGGTTGTACATTCTACACTAAGGAGCAAGACGAAATTAGTACAATGCAAAATAGTGGGGTATCCGTGGAAGCAGAGGCTATGCATTTTGCTAGTGCCAAAGATAAACATCCGGTGTATGGCAAAATGTTATACTATGGGGTCATTGAGGAGATCATCGAGATGCATTATTCTGATTTCTCTATACCAGTTTTCAAGTGCAATTGGGTTGATTCTCATGCTGTAGTTGAATATGATGAGTTTGGTCACACGTTGGTCAACCTTCAGAAGCTTAGTCACAAGGAAGATCCATATATACTAGCTCGCCAAGCAAAACAGGTATTTTATGTGACGGATCCAAGTGATAAAGTAAGGTCAGTTGTTATCACACCACGATCCCGACACGATATTGATGACTGGGATGAGGATTTTGATCTGGAGGAAAGACCATCAACCAAATTTTTTGAGAATGAGGATTCCGTGAATGATTTGAGTGAAAATTCGATGACATATGTACGCAATGACCATGACGACGGTGAATGGGTTGACGTCAATATCGAAATAAGCAAATCTAACAAGCGCCGTCGTAAAAGTAGCTGAGGTAAAAAAAACAGATTTGATCTCACGGATTTATATCCGAAAAAAACACACTTTTCTGTTTATATTCATTAGGATGTTTATATTCATTCAGATGCTGATTTTTTTGTTTGTGACCTAATGTTAACTTTGATTACCATTATTTTCTCCATGTTTGTATTGTTTATGTTGTGTAATCTTATTTTTGTCATTTACATCTTTATAGGTTTATGGCTAAAAAAAGAAAGAAAGTATGCTCATCTGGAGATCATGACCCAGCCTCTTCTGATTCAGAGGTTGAAAAGTGTAATCGTGAAGATGAGCGAGGTCGAACCACTCTTGCATATGTGGGAGCTGCAATACAAAAGGGGATACAAATTGAATTAGATTGGCATCCAATACATAAAATTCCACGCGGTGGAAACCGAAAGCATTTCATGCGTTATATGGGAGTTGTTGTCCGAGAACGAGTGTGCATCACCTACAGAACTTGGAAACTGATCCCGGATTCTGAACTGAACGACTTGTACAATTTAATCACGGTATCAACATATTACTTTTCTTTATGCTCAAAACAAGGAAACTTTGTTTGGATTATTTATTTCGTAAAATTTGGTCGAATTTCAGCTTATAAGTGCTCAATCTTTCTGGTTAGTTTATAATCTGATTTGTTTTTCTGATTTAGATTAATTGGAGTACAATCGGGTTGAGCAATAAAACATAGAAAGGCTATGTTTGAGCCAATTCTGGTTTGGTTACTCTTTGCTGTGTTGATTAGTGTAGTACTAGCAGCTGAGTTTTTATATGCTGTTGTTGGCTTTAGTTTTGGCTTAGATTGCTAACTCTTGAAGTGTGAGTGAAAGTAGCAAGTGGCTTATCAAAGTAGAAAGTAGGAAGTGCCTTAGATTGATAACTCTTGTATTGAGAGTTGGACGTTCATATGGAGCCACCTGAACAGAACAGATCACACTTGTTTCATTTAGTGATAGAAATTAGAATGCAACTGTAAAAAGGGATGAAAAAGGGAATGCAGCAACCACATAGCAACAGAAAATCCCTACATGGGTGGTTTGCAATTAAAAAACAATATGGTGGTTGAGGACATGGGTTTTTGCAACACAGTAGTCAATAACACAATATGTAGTATCGTAGTGAAGTACCACGTGATCGTACACCTTACTAAATGAAAATATTAGAATCGGCCATATTATTATCCATTAACAATATAACGAAGCTATATATAATGAAGCCACATACAGGTTAATAACTCACACTGTGCTTCAGCTTGGACAGCGAAAACATAAAACATTCTTGCTTCAGCTATTTGCTGAGGTGCAAACTACTGAAATATTTGGTAAATACACAGCAACCTTTCGTCTGTATGTTACTCGAATTTGCCAACATAATGAGTATCCTCCATGAATTCTGCTAAACATGTACTATTCGGGCTGCTTCATCACTAATGAATCTGTGAATGACCTCAAATTCCTTGCATCACCCATAGATTCCGGATATTGTTGAGGCTTCAAGCATTTCCATAGACCAATGGGATGACGGTTCTTGGTGTCAATATAAGAGGAAAACCTCCCATACAACTTCTCACATTCGGGATATGGCTTTACATACAGGCTGTAGAATTTGAGCCTCGTAGGTTTTATAATGTCCCTCAATCCCATCTCAAAACCAAGTCCGCCTCTTGATCTCAAATACTCTATCACATTGTATCTAGGAACAATATGTTTGTCGAAATTGACTCCCAGGTATTCAGGAACATCAATCGGCCAGAAAAACTTGAAGTTTATACTTAGATAGTAAGGCTTGAAGAGAGTAGACAAGCAATTTCTCTAACATTTTATTTTGAAGCGTTCTAGCTCATAGAATCATAGATAGATGAAAGTGGTGTACCCAATTTGTAGGGACGCAATATATAAAGGTGAAAGTTTGAGACAAATATTTTCTGATACTATTTATTATTATTATTATTATTATTATTATTATTATTATTATTATTATTATTATTATTATTATTATTATTATTATTATTATTATTATTACTCCATTTCTTCTCTGGACTCTGGACTCTGTATACGCCAAGCCGCCTAAGCCTTGGTCTCCAAGAATGAACCGTACTGATGTTCTACGAGTATTTGCTGTAAAATGAAGCTAATTCATTCTAGCACAAACGCAGTAGTAGTTAATACTAGTTAGTACGATCAGATAGCAGCTGTAATTAATGGCTGATGCATGCATAGGAATAGGAGTGATAGTTGTGGTCCTTGTTTTTGTTGTTATCTGAGATCCGCTCTGCAGCTCTGCTACCAATACCATGATCATCTTGTTTTTCCACTAACACTGCTCACTGCTGAGTTGTTGCCCTTTTCCTATCCAAGTCTGATGTCGTAAGTATACCTGTCAAACGGGTCGGGTGGTCGGGTTTCGGGTTCGGTCATTTCGGGTTCGGGTAAAATACGGGTCGGGTGTATTTCGGGTTTGAAAAATACGGGTTTTATACGGGTCGGGTTTATACGGGTTTCGGGTCGGGTTCGGGTCAAATACGGGTTATTAACGCACTTTAAAAACATTAATTTTCTTTACATTTTTTTATCATAAATACAATTTTATTCTTAATTTTCTTAATGAACTCATTTAATATAATATATTAGTGAGAATAAACATGTTTTATTTAATATATTTTTTAGTATACATTGATATTTTATTTCTATAGGAAGTACGAATATATATGACGAACTTTGACTTGATTTATTGATATTTTTTTTCTCATTATAATAAACATGTGATAAAAATATGATTTTAAAGATATATATAAATATTATTTCTTAAAATTTTGAAAATAAAAAAATATTTCTTAGTTTTTTTTGAGAAACTTTAGTGTATAATAGCAATATTTTTTTAATTTATCTATTTTCGGGCGGGTAACGGGTTCGGGCGGGTTTTGACCCAATATATTCGGGTTTTTATCGGGCGGGTGACTTTCGGGTTTCGGTCATCTTTTCGGGTTTTTTTTCGGGCGGTTTCGGGTCGGGTTTTCGGATCGGGTCAGCTTTTGACAGGTCTAGTCGTAAGTCATTAAAGCCATTATAAAATCAATGTTGTTTTAAGAATTGTTTCAAGTCAGTACATGAGGAGATGGTATCTTTAAGGCAGCAACGAGGACTAGGAGTGTGTATGTTCAGAAGCCTAACTGACTTTGTTTCAGCACAGTAACAGAAATAGGCGGCTGAAACAATTGATCAGGGAGGGGTTGTAAACATAAGTAAATCCTAATCCTAATCCTAATCAGAAACAAGTACTAGTAGTGCAAGTGCTTAAGCATAAACAATCAAATCCCAATCCCAACTCTGCTGCTAATGAATTAAACAAGACGATTCCACTATAAATGTATAAATACTTTCAAAGTTATCTTGTGGTTAGCAGTGGAAATCACCTTATCCTTAGGCCAGAACCCAAAAGAAGCTAACTCTAAAGCTCTAGAGGATCATTAAGTATTTGAATCGTTTAATTAGACTTATCGATAAATGAACATGTGTGATCTGTCATAGAGGAAATGTCATAATAGAGAGCAGGAGGTTGACGAGGCCTCTTGAGAAGAGATTTTCATACATTCTTATCTGTTTTTATCTGTTTTCTTTTTTCGTTATAAGTGTGCTTGGTAAGTTTTTTCCACAGAAGGGGTTCACAATCCAAAGCGGCCGTAGAGAATGGATCTTATCTCAAGCTGATGATAAATGGAGAGCTTTTAAGACCAGATTAAGGAGCAAGTGGATGTATAAGAGATCTGGGAAATTAAGAAGAAGACCACCATGGAAATATCCTTTCATAAGTCAACCGGTTTGGGATAAATTTAAGGAATTATGCACTACCGAGAAGTTCAAGGTTTATGTTTCCATATGTTTTATAAAATTTAAATTGAAAATTCAGCAAAAACATAATGCTCTATGGTTTACCCTTTTTTAAATATTTGAAGGAGATAAGTGAAGAAAATCGAAGACGATCAAATCTCAAAGACTCGACCTATCGAGGAGGGTGTCTCGGATACCTACACTATGAAGATGAGATTGTATGTTAGTAAAATTTATTAGTTTATTTACAATTTTTATTCACCTTACCATTGTTGCTACTACTCTGTGTTTTCATGAAATGATAGATAGAAAAGGAAAGGGAAAAAGGGAACATTGTTGATGAAGTGCCTCGACATGAGTTGTGGGATAGAGCTCATTCACGTGTCGTAAATGGAGAAGTAACCTATATTACACAAGCTGACAAGGATATTGCAGACGCGATTGTAAAATAACTTTTCCCTCACATTATTAGCTTAATTTTATTTGTTGTCGTATATACTCATACATGATTCTTTTAAGTTTTCGTTTAGAATGCACTGAAGGTACAAGTTGAAAGGGGTGAAATAGTGTTAGAGGGTGGTCGAGATGATATTTTGGCAAGAGCTTTAAAGAAACCAGAGCATGGCGGACGTGTAAGGGGTATTGGATCGGGTATCACTATTAAACAGTATTTTGGGTTTTCTAAACCAACACCACCGAGCCAACTGCGCATTGATATAAGGGATCTGAAGTCGGAGCTAGCACTTATGAGAAACAACCAACAACAGCAGCAGCAATTTATGATGACCATAATGATGTCTTGCTTGAATCAGGAGCAAGTGAAGCAACATATAGCTGGTGTAAGTGGGCTTGGGGCTTTAAATGGCCAAGGAATTGGCCAATTTAGTAGTTATGGTGGGCATTTAAGCGAGCAAATTGGTGTCACGAATGCAAAACCTGGAAATTTAAATGATCAGAACGGTGATCAGTTTTGTGTTGGAAGAGAGCATCAAGATGGGTTCTTCACCCAACTTCTAACCAAAGGTGATGACTGCTTTGCCCAATGGTCTAACACCTTGATCAATACTTCCAACAACAATATGCGTAAATCTCAGCCGCAAGAGCATGAACAAGAGCGACAAACTGATACCTACTTTGTTCCTTGGCCTGAAACAAATGTTGACACTGCCCTAAAACCTCAACATTACTCTGATCAGCAGCCAAACTCATCACCCAAGGTTGTCCGTCGATCCGATACAGACTATGACACTCCTATTAGTGAGCTTAAATTGGCAAAGGTATTAAAATGAGCTCAATTCAACTATGCATTTTTGCAGATGATTATTTTGTTAATATGTTATGTCTTTTAATGCTCCTCGGTAGTAAGTTTAATGAATTTCAATATGAATTGGTCTTGGCATATTGTAGATACTATTGTATACTATGTTTTCATCTTCAACATAAAGATTCTTGAGTTCATATGTACTAGGGTATTCATGATTGTTGCTTAGCGATCGAAGTTAATAAAGAGATCCAAATTGTTGCAATTGGACAAGTGCACATATCCGAGGGAACGGAAGTGACTTTGAATCATTTCAACATTGTGTCTAAAGATCATCGACGAGTCTCCATTACTGAAGAAATTGTGCCAACAGCACCATTACCATGTCCTAACGAGGAGTGTAGTGTAGTATGTCAAGCGAAACATGCTTTTGTTTCTTGGCCTGCTCACTTGATATTTCCTAAGAAAAAGGTACATACATTAATGCTAAATTACTATTGCCATCTGCACAGCTCTATTTTTTAATTTGATCTATCATAAATGTAATGTGAATAAGTATCATCTGATATAGTTTTCTTTTATTTTTCTTAAGTATGATAAGCGAACGACAAATGTTGATGTCTCACAATCACCACCCTTAGAAAATGCAACCACCAAACCATACACTATCACAAAGGGAGATCTTATCAAGGTTAACTCGGGGATGTTGAAGGCTTTAAAAAAAGATGCCATGTTATTGAAAAAGAGCAATCGAGACCTCATTATATCCGTTCCGGAAAGTGTGTTTAACCATCAAACGGAAGTAAGACTTGACTACGAAGACCTATTGGATTGGTGCTTCCAAAAGGAAATCGGATCATCTCACATGTCAATTTTCATCAAGTATGTATTTATTTATAACTTTGAGTTGTCTCATTTACGCTTTTAGTAAGGTTATTATTAGTTTTTCCATGAGTATATTTTAATATGTAAGGTACTTGAGTGAATCGTGTCACAAAGACGGCGTATCCGGAATGTATGGATTTTGTGATTCCAATTATATCTCTCCTTTGACACCAACCATTGAACATGAACGATCAGACTACTTGTATCGTAGATTTGGGTGCAATGAAGGAAAAAATCGTAATCAACTGTTTTTTGCACCTTTCCATGATCAGTAAGTCTTGTATTGTTTATTATTAATGTTTTTAGCTTATTATAAATATTAGTCCCTCCATTTTTTCCATTTAGTTATATTTGTCTCTTTTTTTCCCTCACAAAACAACTCCAATTAGACTAGCTAAATGATAAAAAATGAAGAGACTATTTTCTTTTATCTCTACTAATAAATTTTGGTACAGCCGACATTGGATGCTAGCTGCGATAAGTCCTTGGAACGGAACTGTTTTTTGGCTTGATCCGGCTGGATTAGATACTATTAGTGAATTTGCCCAACGGTTTATCAATGAGTACGTCACCTTGTCATTATCGATTAATAATATTAATTACTCTAATATTATTTTATTTAGTCCTTCTGCTTATGAGGTGAAATTTTCCGTAGTGGTATTATAAAGTTTAGCAATCATTATCGAAAGGATATCAAGAAACTGAAAAAAAATCCGGTTAGGTGGAAGAACATCAAGGTATGTATAATAAAATCTTGACAAATTCACTACATGCTTGAACCAATGCTATTAGCTATTATTCATGTAAGTTGATTGGTGTTTCATTATGATAGTGTCCTCGTCAAGCTCAAGGCACGAAAGATTGTGGGTACTATGTATGTCGTTACATGATCGAGACTATCGCGAGTAGACGACAATTGATTCCCGATGAGGTAACTATTGAACCCCTATTTAGTTTTCCTTAACATCCATGTGGATTTTTTCAAGTTTGTGGGGGCTTGATCCGTATGTTTGATTGATTTAATAACCTTGGTGTATTCAAATGGGCTTTTAGTCAACTTATTGGTTGGTGTTTGAATCTGTTGTTTAAATTTAATCTGTTGTTTGGGGAGAGTGGTTGATTGTGCTTCGAATCCTCCGGTTTCCGCTTTTGTTAAGCTTTGTCCTAGGGTTTGCAAGTTCTTGAATAGCCCTAATTACTTTGCTAAATCTTCTTTGTTACCTGTTGTTGTCAGCTTGTCTCAGGTTGTACTTCCATGCCCCCATCATTTTTAAGCTTGTTACGGCGTCTTGTTCCGTATTTCAATGGTCTCGGTTTATTGTCTTGTTATCTCTCTGCTGTTTGTCTAAACTGTGTTGGCCTATATGATATCACTTTGTGTTTGGCTAGTGATGCAACAACTGGAACTTCACTCCTCGGGGTGTAATGCGCGTGTATGACTGTGATAAATTGTTGGGACATTGGTTTGATGCCTTTGATACTTGTTATGTAGAATGTAGAATGTATGATGTAGTTTGTTAAACGACGTAAAAGTTCAGCTTGTCTCAGGTTGTTCTGTGTTTCAATGGTATCGGTTTCCTGTCTTGTTATCTCTCTGCTGTTTGTCTAAACTGAGTTGGCCTATATGATATTGCCTTGTTTTTGGCTAGTGATGCAACAATTGGAACTTCACTCCTCGGGGTGTAAATGTATAATGCGCTTGTATGATTGTGATGATTGTTGGGATATTGGTTTGATGCCTATGATACTTGTTATGTAGAATCTAGAATGTAGTTTGTTAAACGATGTAAATGCTCCCTGTCTTTGTCTTATGTGCAGTCTGTTTGTCATTAGCTGCACAGTTTCTTTAATGTGAACTCTCCTCTTTTTCTTAAGGTCCTGTTCTTTTGAACTGAAACTGATTGAACTTAACTGAACTGAAAGTGTCTAAACTGAACTGAATGAGTCTGAACTGAACTGAACTAAATGGCTCTGAACTGAACTGAATAAATCTGAACTGAACTGAATGTGTCTGAACTGAACTGAACTGAATGTGTCTGAACTGAACTGAACTGAACTGAATGTGTCTGAACTGAACTGAACTAAATGTGTCTGAACTGAACTAAATTGTCTTTTTTTTGCAGTATTTTCCCGGAATTCGTGACTCATATGATCAAGAGAATATTGATGAGGTTAGAAATACTTGGGCAACATATTTATTCGACCAAATTGAAGACGAGGATATCGAAGACAATGACAATGTAGATATTAGCGAAGCCTAATTTTACCGTAGTCATTATTAGAACTTTTTTGTATTGCCAACTCATTTTATCACTCGATGTTTTTTTCCGCACATTTTTTTTAAAACAATGATTATATTAGCGCATGCACATTTGTTGTGTAAATTTCGCACATGTATATATATATATATGAAACAAACAACTTTTTATTATTATTACCGTGTTTTTTTTAATACGGAGTAGTTTATATGATGGTATATTATTATTGTTCACAAGTTTATATGTGATATATATTATCTCGGAATTGAAGAATAAACGTCGATAGTGGATGATATCTGGTTGAAATCAACTATTGTAAGAGACCGGTTCCTTTCTAAACAGGTCTTTTAATACAACTCAAAGAGACCACTTTTTTTTAATGCTGGTCTCTTAGCTCTCTTCAAAGAGACCATTTTTCTTGTAAAACTGGTCTCTTAGACAACTCAAAGAGACCGGTTATAACTAACCTCCAGTCTTTTAAGTATAGAGCAAAGAGACCACTTTTAGGTAATATTAAGTCTCTTAACTTCACCAATGAGACCACATTCTTTAACCGGTTTCTTAGGGTTAAGACACCGGTGAGATGGAGACCGGTTGTTAACCGGTTTCTTATGCCATTTTTAACTGGTTTCTTTGACACTTTTTGTAGTAGTGAAGAAACCAACATGAATGGAGGTTGAATATTTAATGAATGTTTAAATACTTTTGTATGTGATTAATAGTTTCATTTTTTTTGAATGTCGTTACTGAGGTCACAGTCGTCCATTCATCCATATTCAACTTTCATTTTTTTTTGGATAATGAAGATGAATAATTTTATAAATACCAAAAAAAGAAGGTAGGAAAAAAAAATCATGAAGATGAAGATGATTAAACGAATGATACCTTAATCCAAGGTATTCTACAGCTGCGTGATTCTACCACACAGCGAGTGTGACTATACAGCATGATGAGTGTGACTATACAACTGAATATGTGACTACAATGAATGTACAGCTGCGTGATTCTACAACATAATGAGTGTGACTATGCAACCTAATGAGTGTGACTATACAACTGAAAGTGTGTGACTTTGCAATTCTGTAAGAACATTACGCATGATGAAGATGATGATAGGATGAAGATGTTCTACAAACTTCCGTCATTCATCAAGCTTGAAGATGAAGATGTTCTTATTTTTTGTTGGATGAATGAAACTTGAGATGAAGAAACTTTTTTTTTGTTGAATGAATAAATTTTGAAGATGGGGATGTTTTTTTTGTTGAATGAATGAATGGATCTTGAAGATGATGATGCTTTTTTTTTTGATAGATGGAGATGAAGATGAGAGAGTATCAAATTGTAAGAAGGGAGAATAAAGAAGTGAAAGTTTGATTGAGAAGAGGGTTCTTCCCTCTCTCCACTGCTGCGAAGTGTGATTGAGGGAAGGGTTGCTTCCCTCTTTCCACTGCTGCTATGTCAGTTTACTGTTTTCTTCTTCTTGTTTTTTTTTCACATCATCCATCTAAGTCATCCATTCAACCCAAGATCAAGGGTCAACAACACAACTTCTCAACTTCCCAATCCTCACCAAACTCCCTTGATCCCTTTATATATATATATATATCGTTTTATCAAAAATATTTTTCGTTTGCTAATTTGCATAATGATTATGTGTTAGTGTGTTACTATGTATAGTGTGCTTGCATGTGGTTATTTGTGCTCCGAAGCCTGGTAGATTGGTTTATAAATAAATAAAATTTCCATTAACATTTTTAGTAAAGAATAAAGTTGTATCGGCCTACAAAAATTGAGTACCAACAGGCACTTACAATCTATCCAATTTTATTTTGGTGATTGGATTATAAAATTATATTATTCTATTCATTATTACTTGATTTGATAATTCTAAAATCCAAACTTTCGAGATATCATATACTTGCTATATCATAATTTAGTAGGATGCCTACGATAAAATCTTTTTACAATATTACTTTAAGAGACAGTCTAAACTCACTTCGGGTGTGGTAGTGATACGAGTATTATTTAGGATCTATCCCGAAACTGTTTTTGTTGTGTTATGGAATTTTTTTAAAAATGGCTACTAGTTTTACTATTAACGTCTCAAATATGTTAAAAGGACTATATTTGATATTATTATAACTGTGTGCACCTTAAAATTTATTTAGGTGATCTTCGTTATTATTTGCGAGACCTGACCAACGATACCCCAAATGATATAATATTAAAAGACTTAGCTCATTTCTTCACGAATAGGTTAGAATTTTAGGATCATAGCAATCGATAGGCTTGACTCACGATACCGCTAGACTCGCATAATTTTTAAAATTGATAATTTATTTATTATTTCTTCTTAAAATATTTTTTGGCACTATTTGGGTTTTTAAAGTAAAATGAACGTCACCCGAAACTTTGTTGTCGACTTATTCAAGGATCTTATCAAAATTGGCACTATGGACTCGTTTATCGAAGACAAGTGTTTAGAAATAAATTTTAAAACTAAGTTCCTTAAATTATGGATTTTAGTCAGTATTACTCTTTCTAAATATTTTGTAAACATGTGTTTAAACAAATGTTTTTTTACTAATCAATATCAACTTTATTCAATCACGATATTTTGGGAATATAATAAGTTGTAGTTAACCAAATTGAACTAAGGGCGATCTACATCAATTGACTACTCAGGGGAATGAAAATCGTCCCTTAGCTTAATTGATTAAACTTAGTTAAACTCTGTTAAATGATTATACTAATCATTTGACTTATTAACCAAGTTCGTGAGCAAAATATATGTTGGGCATCGAGATGGAGTCAGTTACATCAATTCCAGTTTTTATGACTGGGATGGAACCGTTCACCCAACGATTATTCCAGATATTTACTTTTGATGATTTCCCGATGTTCCAAGCAAGTTGTTGTTGAATCAAGTTTATACCCCATAGGATACCCCTCCATCCCCAGGAGATGTCATTGTATTTTCGTCTAATACAGCTATCAATAGAGAGGATAGAACATTTGTATTTAGCTGTGAGAGTTTTGCTGAGAAGGGAGTCGGTGTCTGTGAGTACTTTCCAAGCGGCCTTAGCCAGCAGAGCTTGATTGAAACACGCAATATTTCGTATTCCGAGACCCCCATCATATTTTGGTAAGCTAAGAAAATCGATACTCCTCCAATGTATAGTCTTAGTTCCCCTGTTCCCAGCCCACCAAAAATGCGCCAGAATAGAATTGATTCTTCTAGCCACACTTACCGGTATGCGAAAAACCGATAGAAAATAGATGGAAAGTGAGGATAGAACAGAGGAAATAAGCACCAGTCGTCCAGCAGAGGATAATAGAGTACCGTTCCAAGAAGAAATTTTGTGTTTAACCCGATTAACGAGATCAGTGTAGAAAGATCTTTTATTGTCTTCAATGAGGAGTGGAATACCGAGATATTTTCCCATACTATTGTTCCTGCTAATGTAAAGTGAAGAGAGGCTGTTGAGTGCACTTGCAAGAGTAGTCGAAGGGCCAAAATGGATGGCCGATTTTTTGAAGTTAATCCTTTGTCCCGAGGCACGGCAGAAATCATTGAGAATCGATTTGAGGGTGTTAATGGACCCAAAGTCACTGTGGGTGAAGAGAATAGCATCATCTGCAAAGAAGAGGTGATTAATAGGGGTTGCTTCTCGACTGATTTTGATTCCTCGTAATAAACCTGAATCTTGAGCAGCTGTAAGTGTTGCGGAAAGGACCTCCATACAAAGGATGAAAAGGTATGGGGATAGAGGATCTCCTTGTCTAAGCCCTCTATTAGGTTGAAAGAGGGGCAATGGGGAGCCATTCACAAGCACTTCGTAGGAGACTGATTGAACACAGTTCATTATTAGTCGAATGAGCTTTTCAGGGAAGTTCATCGCAAGAAGGGTAGCATGGAGATAGTTCCAATCAATTCTGTCAAATGCTTTACTCATATCAATCTTGAAAGCAAGCATTCCACTTCGTCTAGAACCCTTTTTATTAATATGATGAATAATCTCGTGAGCCAGTAGTATATTATTTGTGCAAGATCTTCTAGGAGCAAAACCATTCTGAAAAGGACCTATCAGAAAGTTGATAACCTTCTTAATCCTATTGGAAATACATTTGGTGATAATCTTCATAAAGACATTGCAGAGGCTAATCGGCCTGAAATGCTCCACACGTTCAGGAGAATTAATTTTAGGGATAAGAGTGATGAAGGTGCGATTGAATTCCCGAAGGATATGTCCAGTATTAAGACAATGGCAAGCGGCAAAAATAACGTCCTCCTTAATGAAACTCCAATATCGGTGGTAGAAGATAGTGGAGATTCCATCAGGACCAGGAGACTTGAGAGACCCAAGTTGGCGTACTTCTTGAGGACGAAAAGGAGCATTGAGTCTGATCAAATCATCCTCATTAATCACCTTGGTAATGTTGTTTAATAGACTTGAATATAGGAGCCTGGATTGTTCAAGTGGTATATGTTCTTATCAGTTTTGATCCATGGAAGCGTTTTAATGTATGGATGGTGTTTTTGAATTACTAATGTACTTGCATTTATTGAACCAAAATGAACAATACATTTAACTTTTTATCTCCGTGAAGCTTCAATTTGTAAATTTTAGGGCCTCATTTTTTTCGAGCACCAGACCTCCTTTGGTTTTAAGACACCCCTAATATTAGGGATTGTCAATTTAATTGTTGTGAGGTATTATATTCGCCTCATTTTAGTAATTATAGTGGACATATCCTCACATTTGTGCTTGCATATCTTGTATAATGTACATTACTTGATGGGCCAGTCTCGTTTGTTTCTTCAGGCACATTGTCATGGTGAAATATTTGTGCAAAGGATTATAAACAATGAAGATGAAGATCAGACGACATACATATCGAACACCAGACAACGTCAAATGGAATGTCTATCTTTTATTTACAATCAACCCCATATCATGAAATAAGGACGCATGCTGGACAATCTTCATCAGCAATCAGAGTGATGTGCAAAGAAGATTTTATGGAACAAATATTTTCAAAGCTTCCCTCAAATGACGATAAAGCTAATACGGAAGTTGTGTGCAAGAAATGGGCGCAATTTTTTTTATTGAATCCCAGTGCACCTCGGTGGAATGTAACGTACCATAAATGCCTACGAACATCGCATCGTAACGGGCTAATGGCCATGTCGCAATTGCAAGGAGATGCAGATGTTATCTGACCGATAATTTATACGCTAAAACAATGTTGCATAGTTTCCAGGTAACAGCGAACGACGCTTCACACTTAACCATTATTGAGTGTACTTTAGAAGAAAGTGATAAGTACTATTATGAGTTCATTCAGAATGAAGACTTTACAAGGGAAAAACTAAAATTTCTCTAAAATGGGTTTCTCAAAGAAATCATCTTTGATATCCCATCTATCCACACTTTTTTCACTCAAGGAATCATCAAAAAGTGTATGCTTCTCTTCCCTTTGATTTTGTCTCTCAGGCTCAAGATCTTCTCTTATGTTCAATTCTTTCTCTAAAATCTCATAATTGACATCAAATGACACTCCCTCAAAATCACACAAATCAAAATCCTTAATGTTATCCTCAATTAAAAGGGCAACATTTAGAGCATCCAAACACATATTTTCCTCCAAAAACACACATTCCAACTCAGTTTCATTGACATTCACAAAGTCGGGAGAAAGTTGGATTAAAGTATTTGGTAGTTGTTTTAAAGGAGGATGAGATGGTTCACAAGGATCGAATTCATGGAAATCGACATCATGCATCATATTATCATTCACGGGGGATTGGAGAACTTGGATAGATTGAACATTATACACATCATCATCTTCATTATCAATTATGTTTACAGAAGATGGAGATGGAGATGGAACACTTACCTGAGGGTTCTTTGCTACTTTTGTAACATCCCCATGTACTGGCCCCACAGATCAACGCGGGTCTTTTCCAGCGCATTTTGACCTCACTCGTGTGCATTCCGGAACCTTCCCAGAAGGTCACCCATCCTAACATTGCCACCAGTCAAGCACGCTTATTAACTGTGGAGTTCTTATCATGGGGAAACCAGAAAAGAAAGTGCACTTTGTTGACATGAGTAGTACTATTAATCCCTTTAAGCACTCATTCAAGCCTCTTAAACCATATCCAATACACGCTCCTCTGAGCACCATATCCAATATATACTCCTTAAACTCGAGGTATTACAGTCACCCCCACTTAAGAAAGCAACGTCCTCGTTGCTCCCAGAAGCTGACCGCAGCCAAGCTCGAGGATCCACCCCAGCTAGGTTGATGACCATAATACTCCTGACCACATGATCACCACACTGTCGCCGGGTTGCGCTGATACCATTTGTAACACCCCAGCCACCACTTGTGGACTGTGGTATCACTTATGGCGCTCAACAGGTCGTGTACTGGCCCCAAAGAACAACACGGGTCTTTTCCAGCGCATTTTGACCTCACTCATGCGCATCCCGGAACCTTCTCAGGAGGTCACCCATCCTAACATTGCTCACAGTCAAGCACGCTTAACTGTGGAGTTCTTATCATGGGGAAACCAGAAAAGAAAGAGCACGTTGTTGACATGAGTAGTACTATCAATCCCTTTAGACACTCATTCGAGCCTCTTAAACCATATCCAATACACGCTCCTCTGAGCACCCTATCCAATATATACTTCTTAAACTCGGGGTATTACAACTTTCATAGGCGAACCCAATTGACTTTGTTGCTTTTCGTCTGCTAATTGGGTAAGAGCTAACTGTGAACCATAAATTTGACCCTGCGATAATATATTAACCGGAACAAAAACAATATGGATACAATAATTTTTATTATTGAAAGATTGTGGCTATTACAACTTCCGTAACTCTCTTGATTCCAACTCTAGGATTTTTTGTGTGGTTTGGTATTTGGTGCAGTTCGTAGGTCTTATCGACTTATTTATGAACTGGATACCATGCGAGGTTCTTATCGACTTAATCTCTCACTAGTATAGACCCCGTGCACATGCACGGTACATATGCAAATTTATTTTATAGGTATTCTAAAATTTACATATTAATTTTTACATTACACAACTTTGTAATTTAGATTTAAGAGAATAATTAGAATTTATACATGTATATTTTAATAAAGCTATTACTATTTTCTTTCCTTTCTTTTTGGGTGGAAAATAAAAGAAGAGTATTATATTAATAAAAGATGAAAGGTGGAATGAAAAAGTAGGAGAGGGAAATATTATATTAATTAAATGAGAAAAAGTGATGTGGAAAAAAGGGGAGAGAATATTATATTAATTAATGAGAAGTGAAAAAATTTCCTTAAATGGAAAGAGGGAATAAAATCAAACTCACCTCAATAAGGATAGTGGGAAGAAAATAAGCAATCAGATGGAGTATACAGTATTTTTTATTACATGGAGCATATGTTAATCTTATACTTTCAAAGTCTCAATTCTCTACTTAAAACATACATATGAATTAATATTAACAATTGATTACTCATATGAGTAATATAATCTTAAATTGTTTAATAGCACATTTAAAAAAATACACTAATTCTATGTTTTTTTAAATTGAAGAGAGATCATAATTGTACGTTATATTTCAGTGTGTGTATATGTATATAGATCTTAATTGTACGTTATATACTCTTGGAGTACACATCATTATACTATTAAAGGTACTCTAATATTATTACCCTTTAAAAATTATACTGTCAAAAATACTCAGAAATACACAATTACTCTAAAAAATCATTAATATTATTAGTGTTTGTAATGTTTAATAAAATTTGGAGTTTATGGCAAAATAATACGGAAAATTGCATGCGTATTGATATGTAGCATAATTATATGGATACTGTATATTACACATCTTAGACATAATTACTGGAAATTGATATGTAGCATAAATATCGATATTATATGAAACTTGATATGGAATGAAATATAACGTGATATAAAAATTATGTCATATATATCGATTGTTGATAAAATTTATGGAATAATATATGGACAATAATATAGATGCATATTATAAGGAATTTATGCACTATATATGGAATTTATGCACTATATATGGAATTTATGCATTACATGATGTGTTATAATATAATTATTACGCCATGATGAGGGTCGGTAGCCTGCTCCGGGCTGCCTGCTAAGCAGGCCCCCAGAAGACCCAACCCAAGGAGCTCGGGAACCAACCCGACAGACAATCGGAGCAAAATCACTAAAAAGAGAACCCCCTGGGACAACTTCAGACGACCGCCTGCCCGGCAGGGCGATGCGGCCTGCTCAACCCAGCCTTCACATAACTCCTACCCGCCTGTCCTCTGGGGGAAATCTCCGCAGGGAGGACAGGGACCACCGAGGGACCTCCTCGTCATTTCGCCTAAGGTAAATGAGAATGGGTGGATGAGGTGAAGCCACTTGTCACCCCCTCATCCACCCATCCTCCTTCTACTTCCTTCTCTTGTGGGAAGGTATAAATACTCTTCCATTTCCCACAAGAGGGGGGTTGGATTTTCTCTCTCTAGACTCTCACTCTAAAAACGCCATCTAGCTCCTCACGAGTTAGGTTCATCAAGGCATTCACGGACTGACTTAGGCATCGGAGAGGGTTTCCTCGGACAATCTCCGAGGCCCTGTGCGTTCTGTGTGCAGGGAGCAGGCCCACTCCGCCGGGAAGGTCCGACTAGTGGAGTAGGAGGAAGGAGAGGTTGACAAGGTTGTCCGATCATCATTCAAAGCAACATTGAACATCACAGACCCGAATTCCAAGTCGGGTTAATTGATTCCAATACCGGAACAATTTGGCGCCGTCTGTGGGGAAGATCTGGTTGTATCCACGAATTACCCACAAAAATCAACCATTCCCAAATACAAAAACTAACCAATTGAAGCAATCATGCCTGAGATTGTTGACACTAGTGTAGGGGTTATCTCCTTCACTAGTATTTAGCTTGTAGACTCGACCCTGACTGTCGGTCCACTTAGTTGTCTTCCTCCAAGCTCTCTTCCCGGTGTTGGCTCCAACTTCAGAGATCAGCTTAGTTGGATCGAACATGCGGCTGCGGAGAATCAAGCTGACTAACTTCTGTTTAGAAATCGGGATGACCTTGTCTTCCCCGAATAGTAGTCCTAGGATGGGCTCAGTATTGTTTGTGCCCTCCTTTGATTCGGCCTGGATAAGGGCGAAAATGTCATCTGGGATGAAATTGCATTCCCGAGCCAGTTTGGTCCCAGGATATGAGATGGTGGGCTGATATAGGCCCATTTGAATAGCTCCGAACATCGGGGTGACGAACGTGACCGTCTTGGACTGGTCCGTGCGTCCGGATTCCATGGTGTAGCCTAGACCAAGGCGAGATTGCCCGTTGTTCAGGGTTTCGATAATCTTCCCGGGTGGAAGATAGGGCCTTGATGTGATTCCCGGTAGACAACCCAGATTCTGTAGCATTGTATCGATGCTAGTAGTGAAGTATGGCCGGAAAAGGTATTCTTCCTCGATCATTCCTACGAAGTTGAATCCTCGTGGGTCGGTTGAGCCTGCCGTGTTGCAGCTTGACACGGTTATGGGAGTAGCTTCAAGAGTGATGATCCCATCTTGTAAAGGTAGCTTGACCTTCCTGTGAAGAGTGGAAGACACAGCTTTGACCGCGTGAATCCACAGTCTCCCAAGTAGCAGATTAAAAGATGAAGTAACATCGATCACTTGGAATTCTAACTCCTTCTCGATCGGGCCCGTTATGATTGTTAGCTTAACGGCCCCAGCCACTGATTTTGGGCTCCCATCAAAAGCTTGGATAGTTTGCGCAGTCGGAAGGTAGTCAGCCTCGATAATGCTGAGGGCCTTGGCTGTCCTTAAGGGAAGGACGTTTACTGCGGACCCCTCATCAATCAGGGTCATCGGGAGGTACTTGTTGCGGCAGATCACCGTGATGTATAGGGCCAAGTTATGGGTGGTCCCGAATGGTGGAAGGTCGGATTCGGAGAAAGTGATAAGTGGGCCTTCTCCTTTAGACCTGTTTTTGAGGTGTGGCGATATCGTGGCTACCATCTCAGTGGGGGTAACCGATGAGTCGACCTTGATTTCATCAAGAGCCCTAGTAAGTGCCGCCCGATGCTCTTGTGAGCTAACCAAAAGTTGCCATATAGTAATATCAGTTCGGACCCCCTTCAATTGTCTGACTAGGGCCGTGTCAGCGTTTGGCTCTTCGGGAGTGAGTTCCGTCCTGGAAGTTTCAGTGACGGTTTCCGGAGTGGTGAGACTGGCCGTGATGGTGTGTGAACCGGCCAGAGCTCTGGCTTTGGCTTTCCGGATCTCTTCGATGGTGACGGGGACAGCTTCCCCTTTGGCCAAGTAAACATCATCTTCATCGTCGTTCCATATCCCGTTGATTTGGGAAATGAAAGGGGAAATGAGATGAGAGCAGTCAACTACCTCTCCAGTAAAAATGGCATGAGTAGCAAGAGGATTGTTTTTGTTACTTGGCTTATCACTGGGTAGTGGTATCTTCCCACTTTCGATCAGATCTTGAATAAGATGCTTCAACTTCCAGCATTTCTCCGTGTCATGCCTGTTGCCTTGGTGATAATGGCAATAGGCCTGAATGTTGTAGCTTTTGGATCACTTTTCCACGGGAACTTCCGGAATTGGGCCTATCGGTTGGATTAGGCCTTTCGAAGACAGCCTTTGTAAGGCATTAGCATAGGTTGTCCCTATGTCGGTGAATACCCGATTTGGAGTATTCTTTTTGGTCGAGGTGTCTAGTGAATTAACCTCGTCGAAGATGCTTCGGGCCGCCGTTGTGGTTGCGGGCTTGCTGGAGGATGAACTGGCTCCTTGATACCCTTTGGTAGAGGCCTTAGTAAGGTTCTCTAGCCTTAGATCATCTTCGATTCTAGTACCCATTTCGGTCAAAGTGGCGAAGTCAGGTATGATGGCGTACCTGAGATGGACTCGGTAAGCGGGGAGGAGGTTTTTGACAAAGGCCTCCACTAGCACTTTTTCGGTGGGCTTGTCCACCAGCTTAACACTTTCGGTCCGCCACCTTTGAAGGTATTTGGTGAAACCCTCCTTAGGTTCTTGGGCCATAACTTCCAGAGTACGCATGGTAGTCTGGATTTCAGCATTATTCGCGTAGTTCCGTGCGAATTCCATTGCAACATCGTCCCAGGTTTTGTATTTCTTGGGGTCAAGCCTGTAGTACCAGGCTTTCGGGTGTTTTTCGAGAGAGGAAGCAAAGAGATGCTTGAACATGGTCGATTTGACCCCCTTAACAGCCATAAAGTCCTTGAAAGCCCGAATGTGGAGTACCGGGTCTTCAGTCCCGTCGAACATTGGCAAGCCCGTTAAGTTAAGGTTAGCGGGCAGTTCATCAGTTAAGGGTGAATAGGTGCGAGCATTTTCCGTGAGAATAGTGTTTCTGGTGGTCGAATGGACCTGTTCCTGCAGCTTTTGGACAGCGCCGGCCAATGCGGGCAAGGGTCCGTCATCTTCGATCGAAGCATTGGGGGTTCCCTGTTCCACGGCACTAACCCGAGTGACGATGGCAATTTGGTCCTCCCGCATTCTCCTCAATTGGTCCTGGATTTGGGTCAACGAGGCGGTCAAGTCGTCTATGGCTTTTTGCGTCATGGTTCGAGTGAAGGGTGGCCTGTCTGTAAGAGCACCACGTAATTAGCAACTTAACCCGAACCCTAAGAAAAGTACATCCCGAGCAAGGGAAAAGGAAGAAGATTAAAACGGTAATGACTCGGAAAAGACACCTAGACGGGCGACTTGTGAAAAGGTGGGCCTTCCTCAGGATCCAACTATGTGGGTTGGGCCCTGTTCGGAGGAAGGTTCACGTGAGACATTCCCAGACTTTTAGACTCGATTGTGTAAACGGGCCAACCTTTGTAGGAGTATGTCCTACGTAGGTGGGCCTTGCCTTAGTAAAATAAGGCGGACTAGGATAGGGGGAAAATCCGTGATGTAAGATCGACGGAGTTTCAACGCTAGAGACTTCAACGACTTATGACACGACCCGACACTGCTAAATACGGGAAGTCTAAGAAGAGGAAGTTTTGAAATATGATATTTGAAAGCCCGAGTGAAATCGGGGAGAAAAATCCGGCCTTTTTCGAAAAAGAAAAAGAAGTGGGCCGAATGACGGGTTTTGAAAGTTTCAAAAATATTTTCGAGTTTTGAATTGGGCATAATACCGGCTAAAAAAAAGGCTATTTTGAGTAAAATCATAAGTCCTAAGTTCGGTATATGTCCGGGGTTTTGAAATTGGATATTTTGAAAAGGATGCAAGTTTTGAAAAATGACGGTTTTGAAAAAGATGATGTGGATCAAGTAGCACGTAGTCATGGAAACAGTATAATGACGCCATGTATGCTCTTAAGCTAAGTCTCGGTCAGTCTATAAGGGTCTATACCAGTGTACATAGCCTATCGAGAATCGGGGCGGACTCCCTAACTCGAGTTGAGATTAGGACATGCCGTAAAACCCATACGAATCGGCTAATGGACACCTTTGACATAACCAATTTGGAATATATCAATGTTATAGTGGGACGTCGGTCACCAGTACCGGCCCGGGAAAAATGGGGTTATGCATGAACCGTAAAACTAAAACGCGTATTGTACTAGTCAAACGATTTCTATTCGAGTCTCACCCTGAAGGATACCGAAGGTTATTAACGCATCAGTGAATCCCCAGCGGAGTCGCCAAATTGTGGACATGACATAGGTCCACCCCGACGCGGCCACGCGCGGGTTTGGGGAGGCGAATGAATCTCCATATAAGATGGTCAAATTGAAATTTAAATCGAAGTTGGAGTCGCCACCGAATTTTATGGTTATTCGAAACCGTTCGAGCCCACTCTATGTCGTAGTGGGCCGTGTACAAAATACGGCCCATTTCCGATGTCAGAGTTTATTGGGCTCGTCCCTTTGCATATCGATACAGATACCGACTTGAGCGGTTAATCGTATATTGAATGACTCTCGTTGCCAATGGTTTCGGACATCCGGAAACCACGGTTCTGAGTAAGGGGTGAGGGTACGTGTTGGGAAGTTCACTAAGAACACCCAACCCCGCCCACACATTAGCGGCCTCTACTAGGATATCGAATGATTTTTTAATACGCGCGTTAGTAATACGATGAATGATATGCAAACATTGTTTTCCTAAGCATGTGAGGAATTGAACGGGTTGCTAAGTCGTTTAATGCATGAAAATTTAACGTCAAAGTTGAATTTAGCATGTGAGGTTCGTTTTAGTATAATAAAACAAATGATGAAAAATAATGAATTTGCTACAAGATAAACAAACGAGTTAGTATCGATTTGTAAATAATAGTATAGCAAAAATAAATATACGAGATCGAGAAAATAAATATTAATTGAAATCTGAAAAATATTGTTAAAAAGACGTTGTTTTGTATAAAAAAATGGTGTTCGAAAAATATTTAAAAAAGGAACGAGAAAGGCGCACCAAGGCAGCCGGCCGCGCGGCTCGCCCGGGACGCCGGCGGGTCGCGTGGCAGCCTGTTTTGAAATCGGTTTTTTTTTCTAAAACTCGATGCTTTTATTAAATCGCGTATGAATATTGCATAATTCGTACTCGACTTAATATTTTCGATATTCGTTATATTCGATAATTGACTACGAAATCAATATCAAATACTTGGAATAGTTTTAGAAAAGATGTAAATTTTAGAAATCGTTTCGTAGAATAAACAATAAAACGACCGAAAAAGTTAAAAAAAGGTTCCGGGTTTCAGGCCCGTGCGCGAGCCGCCTGGGCATGGCGCGACTCGCGTACGGGTCTGTCCGGCTTTTTATTTTTTGTTTGAAATCGCTAATTTTGATGAATCGCATACAAAATATGAATTAATTTGTATTCGATTCATGTTTTCGATATTCGTCGTACCCGATATTCGATTATGAAATCGATATCGAATATTCGGAATGAGTTTAAAAAAAGGTTTTATAAAATTGTTTGAAAAAAAAAGGAATTTGAACGAAAAAAAGATGTAACGATTTTTAATATCGTCGAGATCTTAATATAATTCTTTTCGATACAATATTCGATTATAGAAAATCGATATCATATTTTTAAGAATGTTTGTTATGAAAATAGTTTTTTGTTAATATCGATATTAGAAAATAAAAAACGACGAATGACCCGTAGAAAGGACCGACGCATGACCCGTAATAAAAAAACGAGAAGGAGAAGAAGAGAAGAAAGAGAAGTCGGGTTTTGCTACACCCTCAACCTACATGCTTTTGTTAACTCGGATCGGGGCTCGTCGAAATGTGGCTAGGCACGGGAGCGTCGAGGTGATGTCGGTCGGGTTAGGGTGGCTCGGTTTAGAGGTGACGGATGAAGGTGTCGGGTGTCGGGACCGGTTTTCTTCGGGTTTTGGACGTATTATCGGTTTCTCGATGCTAAAGGTTGATTGAAGTGAAAGAGTTGTGTATGTTGCTAATGAATTATCATAAAAGTTGTTCTTTTTGTTGCTCAAAATTCGTGTCTTTGGTGTTGTATGCAAGGGGCTATTTATAGGGAGTTCCCGACCTTGGCTAGGAGGTGTGTTTGAGTTAGAATTACCGCTTGGGTAAGAAGCTGAGAAGAACGAGAATTCCGTTTTCTTGTGAAGGAAGAAAAGGGAATCCGGCTGGTTTATGCTACTCGGCCGAGTGTTTGCACTCGGTCGGGTGTTTGAATCGATTTTCGGATAGGATTTCTGCTTGAGATCGAATTCTACCCTAAACGGAATTGTTTATTATTTGATGTGGCTGATTTTTGTGGAGTTGGAGTCCGAATTGGACACGTGAGACATCACGGTCGGTCCACAAGTCTCGGGAAATATCTTTGACCGGGTTTTGACTCGGTCGCTAAAAGACGGTTTTACCCCTGGTGTCGGATTCGACCCAAATTAGTGTTATTTTACTCGAAACGACCCACTGGGCTTGAATTTGAGGTTGTTTTTGTGAAATTTGTACTCCTTAAAAAGCCCAAGCTAAATATCCATGATTTCGAGCCCATTTCCGAGTACGTTAAAGCATGTTAGCGTCCGATCATCATCGGGTGTTTGTCGGAAACTACTATAGACACCTGACGGTCAAAATGTGGGTGTCTACAGAAACGAGATGGAGAATAAGAGTAATTAAATTACCCTCGGATTAGAATGAACGAAGGAGAAGAAATACGTAACAGGCTGAGCACCAATAACGTAATTAAACGGAATTGGAGGAGGATGAGTTTTACGTAATGATAGAACTAATAGAATTGGAGAGGGACTATAAAAAGAAAGAGTTATTGAAGAGTTTGGGGATTATAAAAAAGAATGGAGTAAATAAGGTAACAACAACCCCTAGAGAAGTCGAGATGGAAGCAGTTGAGTAGAATTAGGATAAATAAAAACATGTGCTTAAATTAATAAAATATTTAGTGACTCATCTAGTTAGTGACGAGGTAACAGACTCGATTTGGGTCGAGAAATAATTTACGGTGTAATCGAAATCATTAATAAAAATAAATAATTGGCTTACAAATAAATTGGGTTAAAATCGCATGAGAAAAGAATTAGGCCCAAACTTCGAGATGAGCTAAAATATTATTTTGTCGCAACATTAAATATTTGAGTCAGGTTCGAAGTTGATAAAAATAATTAGTTGACTCGAAAAATCAAATGGGTCAATCTCGAGTTTAAATAATTGTTTGTAAGGAAATTGAGTTTCTCGACGAATAAATAGTTTTCAACGAAAATGAATTAAATTGATTTATCGAAAGCAAAATGATAATTTTTCAATGAAAGTTTAATAAAATAATTTCTCGAAGAAATAATAAAACGTTTTAACGAGTTTCGAGTTGAAAATAGAAATTCGAGCTAAAATAAAGATTTTAGGAATTCAAGATGAATTAAAAATTAATCTGAGTAGAATTAAAATGGATTACGAGTTAAATCGCAAACAAAATAAAAATATGAATAAAACATTAATTTATAAAAATTAGGGGTGTTACAGTTAGGGTGTCTTTGTTACGCTCATAACAAAGACAAACCACGTGATAAATTTGGAGATAGAGGAAAGCGATGTGTATTTTTAGGGTACCCTCATGGGAAAAGGGGGTGGAAGTTATATGATTTAAAGGAAAAATGATTGTTTGTTTTTCGAGTTGTGAATTTCTTTGAGCATATTTTCCCATTTTCGTTGCCAAATAATGATGTATAGTCAACCAACATCATAGAGTCCACTCAAAATAATAGTGAGCCCATAGACAAGGCATTCATTGGTGATGACAAATCATAAAGTGGGGGAGAAGTTTGTGGGGAATTAACAAAAGAAGTAAGTGGGGGTGAGAAGACAACTACACTTGACAAGGATAAAAACTAATTGACGAATGAAGTTGATGAGGTTGACACAGCCAATGAAATAAATGAAGAACGATTAGGTCGAGGAGCAGGGGAAAAATTCGAACCTTCGTGGAAGAAAGATTATGTGTGCAAGTCGACAAGGATAATTAAACCCATCGAAAATGCCCATCACATCCAAACGAAACCTCAACAACCAGGTACTCGCTATCCTTTAGCAAACTACGTTATTACAAATTGTTTCTCTAACATTCACATAAATTTCTTAGCAAAAATTGATGAAGTACGAGAACCGAGCCACTATTTTCAGGCAGCAAAGGATTCGAAATGGAGAGATGCAATGAGGAAAGAAATCGATGCATTGAAAGCAAATAAGAGTTGGAAAATCATACCTTTACCCGAAGGGAAGAAACCCACCGGATGCAAAGGGGTATACAAGGTAAAGTACAAAGCTGACGAAAGAATTGAGCGGTACAAAGCGAGACTTGTAGCTCAAGGTTTCACACAAATTGAAGGAGTAGATTATCATGAAACATATGCATCGGTAGCTAAAACGCCTAGTGTATGGTGTATGTTAGCAGTGGCAGTTGCAAAGAAATAGTTCATCGAACAATTAGATGTGAACAATGCCTTTTTGCACGGCAATTTGGATGAGGAGGTATACATGAAAATACCTCAAGGTTTCAAAGGAAAAAGCAAAAGCAGAGTGTGTAAACTGTTGAAGCCGATATATGGTTTGAAGCAAGCTTCCCGAAATTGGTTTGCAAAGTTAACAAATGCCTTAAGAAGGTATGGATTTATTCAACCATTGGCTGACTATTCATTGTTCACCTACAATAAAGATTGAATTTTTATCAGAATATTAGTGTATGTTGACGATATGATTGTCGTAAGTAATAATAGTACAACATGTCAAAGGCTTAAAAGTTTTCTGGACAATCAATTTGGCATTAAAGATTTAGGTCGTCTCAAGTACCTCTTGGGAATCGAAGTGGCACACGGTTTGAAAGGACTCTTCTTAAATCAACATAAATATGTGTTAGATATAATAGAGGAGTCGAGAATGAAAACTGCAAAGCCAGCTCACCCGCCTATTGAACAACATCATCGATTGGCGTTGGCAAATGGGTACATTCTTAAGGATGTCATGAAATATCGAAGACTTGTAGGATGGTTAGTTTATCTTACCATTACGTGGCCTAATCTTGTGAATGCAGTACACGTGTTATCGCAGTTTGTAAACGAACCACGAAAGAAACATTGGGAAGCGGCCCTGCGGGTGGTTCGACATATCAAGATGAATCTGAGTAAAGGAATCATTGTGAATAAAGAATCATATGTGTAGTTGAGAGGATATTGTGACTCGGATTGGGCTAGTTGTCCATTAATGAGACGATCCTTAAGTGGATATCTCTTGGAAAACTAAAAAGCAAGTAACAGTGGCAAGATCATCGGCGGAAGCAGAATATCGTGCAATGGGAATAGCAATGAGTGATTTAATTTGTCAAAAATCATTCTTAGCATCGTTGGGAGTGTTTCGTCCACAACCAATGAGCTTGTTTTGCGACAATCAAGCGGCGATTCATATTGCGAGGAATCTGTTTTTCCATGATCGCACCAAACATATTAAGATAAAATGTCATTTTTTTCGACAACATTTAATCGCCAAAACGATTAACACGTTTCACATTCGAATCAAGGAACAAATAGCGGATTTATTTACGAAGGCACTCAGAGGTGAAACGTATGATCATTTGCAATACAAGTTGGGACTTGGCTTACCAAGTGCTCCAACTTGAGGGGGAGTGAAAAAATATTGTTGATACTGTATATTTTGTAATATTGGCATATAATATTTGCCAGTATATTCTAGCCATATTTTACGAATAGTTTTCCTTCTATAGAAGATTTGTTAGATGATAGAATTGTATATATGCATCAATGTATTCATCTTGGTGGAATAAGAAAAGTTATCTTCTTCCAATAGCGTTTCTTTTATGTTTGTCGATTTATTATCATGATTAGATTGAGAATGTCAATTTTTTAAAATTTTTTTGTTAATGTAAAACGAAAGATATTGACGGTGTAAAACGTGTCTCGCCAAGTGTGAAAAAGCAAACGTACCCTTTGGATTTGAACAGGAGGAGTACGTATTTCTCTTAGATTTAATGAAATTGATACAAAGCACTCTGTATTATTTTGAGAAAACGCCCTATAGTTAGTATTATTCTCATCAAATAACCCAAAAATGAATGGAGGGATTAGAAGAGTAGCATTGATCTACTCCTTCCATACGATGGAGTCAATACCTAAATAAACTCTCTCTTAAATAACACATGTTAGAAAAATTGCCAAAAAAAGTAAGAAAAATTATACTGTAAGAATTATTCTACGATAATTAGTTGGATGTATGATTGATTAATTCTACGATAATCAATTACAGGTAATGACCGATTGAATTTGTCGAGTTAATATTATTTACGTACTGATTTTGATGAAAAATTTGGTTTAGAATAAGGAAAAATCAATGAGAGTTGTTTTAGAATATATAAAAGGGTAAAATCGGAATATGAAAAAGTAATTTGGTTATTTTTGATAGCCAACGAAAAAAGTTACCTCGGTGAAACTGCAAAGTCTTCCTTCCATATTCAAATAATTGTCGTTTTCATTTTACGGGGTAACCCTTTGAATTCAATTTTTACAAAAATATATTGGTTGAAAAATATTTTTCCAAGATATACACCATGAACATCTTTATGAAAAATGCTTTGATACAAGTATACATTTTATCGGAGGTATTGGAGAGAGAGAGTGAGTATCTGAAAAAGTAAAGTGACAATGACAATTATTTAAATACGGAGGGAGTACTAGAAAGGGGCCGTTTGATGTGAGGTAATCAAGAAATAGTAAGAGAAATTATTCTCTTTACTTACGTTTGTTTAGTCAATTCAATAATTCTCTTTATCCTCTCTTAGTCACTTCCCCCAAACTCTAACTTCTTATCTCTCACGGCCTCAGGGTAACGAATCCCCTTTCTCCACCCATCCACTGGGTCATCACCATCACCAACAACCACCACCACCACTACGACCACCACCACCACCACCAAGGCCGACCACCCACCACCACTACGACCACCATACTTTCGGGTCAAGTCAAATATGGGTTGGAGTTGGGTCAAAATATGGGCCAAAATAATTTTTGATGCCTTAATTTATCAATTAAAAAGAAAATTAATTTTTTAAAAATTTATTGTATAATTATCGTACTTACAAATAAAAATTTGTAAAAATAATATTGATGGGGTCGGTCACCAATTCTGGGCCGCCCGTTAGTAGAGCCTGGGGCGAACCCGACCCAGGTCATGGGGAAGCCTGCCACGCAGGCCACCTAGCAGGCTCCTTCCGGCAGCCCCTTGGGGCATTCCTGAAACGCCTTGCTAAGCTCTGGATGCGAAGCTCAGCCCCCTGCTCGCCAGGGTCAAGCCGCTTCCGCAGTTGCAGGAAGAGAAAGGGGATCTTTGCCATCCTCCCGACGTCAGGGACTTCATCCTGCCAAACCTCAAGTCAGGTAGGAAGAACCCTCTTGATTATGCCTAAGGTAAAAAGGAAACGAAAGGGGGAGGTGTCTCCACGTGTCCCCTTTTCTTTTCCTTCTCTTCTCTCTCTCTCTCTCTCTCTCTCTTTACTCTCCCTTATGGAAACCTATAAATACTCATTTATCTTCTACAAGAGGAGGTAATTAACTTTCTCTCACTAGAATCTCACTCTAGAAAACGCCACCTTACTCCTCACGAGTAAGGTTCGTCAAGTGCATTCACGGACTGACTTAGGCATCGAAGAGGGTTCCCTCGGACACCTCCGAGGCCCTGTGCGCTTTCTGTGTGCAGGTGAAAGGCCCCCTCGCCGGGAAAGTCCGAATACTGGAGGAGAGGAATAGTGAGGCGTGCGGATCAAGCAAGATCCAAGAGGCAACCAATTAAACCCAAGACCCGGACCCGATTCGGGTGTGATTGTTTCCATACCGGAATAATTTGGCGTCGTCTGTGGGGATTAACGAGTTAAGATTCCTAAAAGAACAAAAAGCCACCAAGAGATGCACCAAATCGAAGAAGTAGAAGCGGATGCCGGTTCGGCGGGACAGATGATCGTCCCCCGGTATGGCATGCCTCTTACAACCAGGGAAGTAACCCCTGCTGCCACAATCCGAGGGGTTGGGCAGACTACCTTCCAGGGAACGTCAAGTAAAGGAACGACAACCGTAGCTGAGCAGAAGACAGAGCAGGGTCTAAATCTAGGACTCACTCCTGCCCAAACCAAGCAGGCTGCCACGTTCCTTTCAGCGATGCTTGACAAGCAGGTTACACCAGAGGACCTGGTAGGCGGAATAGCAACAACCCCCAGACACCTGCGCTTCTGAAGCACTGACGGTGCTGGGGGCACGAAGCGAACCGCCGCTAGGAATATCCAGAGGAAAGCAAAGAAAGCGGCCTGGGGATACGTTCAGGCAAAGAAGCGCCTCGTGACCAATGCCCAGGAGCAACCGCCTCAACAGAGAGATGGATCTGTCCATACCATAAAATCGACTGCGTCGGCTGAGAGGGGGACTTTATCTCAGAAAATGCGAGAACGGTTGAAACCAAAGGAGCCCGTCTCAAAACGCCTGGGGGCAAAGCAGGCGGAGTAATCAGCAGACTGACACCAGCTGGGGAACTGCAAGGCTCCGAAACTGTCAAAAAGTATGCAGGCCAGGCTCAATCAAGGTCAGCCAATTGAGCTAAGGCATCATTAGGCCAAAGGCCCGGAGCCCGGGCCCCCTCAGCCACCTCGGGAAAAGCGACCCAGGCATCGCTCCCCTGAAAAAGAAGATGAAGCAGTGAGTAGGCATACACCCAGACACCGCTACCCCTAGTGCTAGGAAACCGACCCCTGATAAATGGGATGACTACGGTTACTACTCTACGAAGAGCCGGTCCAAAGTGTTGGGCAGACCTACCAAAACACCGCTCCACCCAGATGTTCAAAGTTGTCCCATCCCAAAGATAAAGATGCCCACGATTAAGTTCGATGGGACCACTGACCCTGAAGATCACCTGGCGGCCTATGAGAGCCATATGAGAATATACGACGCTGACGACGCAGCCTGGTGCAAAATCTTCCCTACAACTCTAGTAGGGCTAGCCCAAGGGTGGTTCCAGGACCTACCGCGGGGGTCGATTTACTTCTTTGAGGAGCTAGCCGGAGCCTTCCTGGATCAATATGCAGGGAATAAGAGGCGTAGGCTAACCCGCTTCGACTTAATGACCCTGAAACAGAAAAGGGGCGAGTCCATCAGGGAGTACCTTAAGAGGTTCGACCTGGCTTTTCAGCAGGTCAGAGAGATTGATGACCCCACCGCGGCCTACGCCCTGACTAACTCACTACAGCCAGGAGAGATGAAGAATCAGCTTATCAGAGCGCAGCCTGAATCTTTGGCTAATGCGCGGAAGATAGCTGAAGGCTTCATCATGCTCCAGGAGGAATACAACAGCTTCCAGGACACCCCCGCAGCGTCTGGCAGACCTCAGGGGGGGACCGCAGGGTGGGCGCAGCAGGGGAGAATTGTTGTGTGTCAAATTTGAACCATTTTCCCTTCCATTTAGACCCGTTTTTCCTCCGTTTTGCGAGATTAGAGTGAGATTATTTCCGTATTTTGAGTAATTCTCGCATTAGGGTATCTCTTTTGCATTTTACGTGTTTTTGGTAGTTTTCTGTCTATTTTGATAGGATTTTCGACCAAAAGCGTGTCCGAGCTTCTATGAGCATGAAAGAGAGGGATACCGTCCGAAAATAAAAGCACACAACTTAAAATCCAAAGTCCAAACCCAAGAGGTGAAACCTAGAGCGAGAAGGCAAAACTATAAGTCAATTGGGCATCTTCACCGTAGAGGTCGAACTTTAAATGGATATATATAAAGTTCTAGACCTCGGATCGAAGCGATTCCAGTTGGAGGTGAAATCTTATCTTCTTAGCTTTCCAACGACATATCACACGCCCCAAACGGAGTTCGAACGAGAGAGTTATGGCCCTCTGAAGTCACAGGGTGAAATTTCACCTGATGAGAATTTGACCGGGCAAAATTTCGCCCGATGGTGTCCCTCCTCAGATGGCCATTTTGGACAAAAAGTTCGGGAAAAACGACCGGGCGAGTTGACCGGGCGAAATTTCGCCCGATGGAGAAAAACGTCAAAAATGGCGATTCGAGAAGAAAATCTCACCGGGTGAAATTTCACCCGGTGGTGCTAATGTCGTCAACCGCAGGGTGAAGTTTTGCCCCATGAAGATGCAAATGGTGAAGGTCTAGCTTAAATGAAGAGGAATTGGATTATGGGCCTTAAGCTTGTGTGACCCATTAAGAAGCTCTATAAATACTTAACCTAGGGTTTTGTGCCACTCTTGAGCCTTGAGTGTGCCCTGAGTGAGCCTTTAGGAGTAGGAGTAGGGTAGAAAATCTCCATAGAGACTTTAGTTTATTCATCGCGAAAGCGGGTTTAGGCTTGGTTGGTAGGGAAACCAAAAGGTGGCACCTCCCTTATACATCTTGTGATAATTCTTGCAATGGCACCCTTACCTTAATTTCCGACTCCCCGACTCTCCCTAACGTCTTTCCCTTTGATAGTTTCTTGCCTTAGTTCCGTAGCTCGTTTAGTTAGTCTAGTTCTACTCGACCAAAACGCCCCTTCTCGACCCAATCACTCTCAGACTTTGACTTGACCGACTACCCCTCGACCGTCCCTCTGGATCGATCCCGACTTGCCGCTACTACGTAGTAGTATTTTGGAGTTTATAAATATTGTTTGATCGTGTGGGTCGCGACGCTCGCGCATCAAAATGGCGCTGTTGCCGGGGAACGGTGATCAGTTAGTCGAGTTTTAGTTTATTGTGTTTGGTAAAAAAAAAAATTAAAATAAAATATAAAATAAAATAAAAAGGTAAGTCTTTTTGTGTGCTTCTTGGTGTTCATGTTGCTTGTCTCTTGCATTCATCTCATTCGTTGATCAATCCCTTTTATGTCTCTCATGATGACCTTAGCCGACCATAGTAGACTCTATGACCACATGGTTACCTCACCTATTACCATTAGAGATGAGGATAGAGCGAAATTTGAAGTGAATCAAGTATTTATCACGATGCTTCAAAGAGATATGTTTTGGGGATTGCCTAGTGAAAATGTGCTTGACCACCTTACGGAATTTCATACAAATTGTTTAGTTGCGAGGAAGAATGGTTTGCCAATTAACACCTTTAAACTCTTAGTTTTTTTCTTTCACCCTTGGAGGTAAAGCCAAGAAATGGCTACGTTCTTATCCTTCTAACACATTTTGTACTTGGGATGATCTTGTTCAAGCCTTTCTAAACCACTTCTTCCCATATCACAAGACCAAAAAACTTAGACGAGAGATCCTTACCTTTGAACAAGGTGAGTTTGAGTGTTTAAGTGATGCTTGGGATAGATTTCGAGATTTATTGACATATTGCCCACGCCATGGGATTCCGGTTTGGCTAACCACCATAATATTCTTTGACAACTTGCTTGAACACGTTAGAGACTTGATTCATACTTCGGCCGATGGTAACTTTTATGAATTAGGAGATGATGAGGCGAGATTATTGCTTGAGAAAGTGGCTAGAACCGATGCCCGTGAGGGATATGGGAGAGTAACACCTTTGAGAGAACTGAGAGTTGAATCTTCCTCTCTTGTTTGTAATGTTCAATCCTCTCTTGTTAACTTTTCTCCAATTTTTGTGAATAATTTGCATGATTCTTCACCTTATGCCATTTGTGATGATGTGAAACATGAATTTAATGCTTCCTCTTCACCTCCACCCTTTTCTAATTTGTATATAATATATGAAGAAAAAGAAGAAGAAGATGATGTGCATATTGTTCAATCCCAACATGCTCCCCCACTCCCTTTGAATACATGTATTGTGCATGATTCTCCATTGCATTTGATTGATAATGATGCTCTTGATAATGATTTTATGGAGTCATGTAAGAATTGTGATGATGTCATGTGTCTTGTAATGATGATGTGATTGAGCTAATAAACTCCTCTTTTATGCAACATGATATGAGCTCCAAGCCTTTAAATGTGACACTTGATGATAATCTTGGGAGTAGGAGACGTGTTGGTGATGAGGTTATTGAGGAGACTCTTGTTGAGGAATTTGAGGGTGTTGATGAGCCTTATAATGAGGAAATTGTGAGTATGTCTTGTGATGTTCTTGACATGAAGAGGGATGATGATTGTGTGTTAACGGAGGTTTAGAACCCCGTTATTCCCCTTGAGAAGGATTGCATCCCCCACTATGTTGATGATGAGAGAAAATTTGAAGACATACCTACAACTACTTGTGATAAGCCTATTGAGCTTTCCATGACCAAAACTTTTGAAAATCCGACAATTGAGAGCTTATGTGAGGATGTGATGCATAATCCTCTATTTGAGCGCATGATAAAGGGAGTTAGAAGTGAAGAGGGTGAGATGTTTGACGATGGAGCGAATTATGAAGAAGCTCCTAAAACCCACCTTATTGAGAAGTATGAGACTTTGAGTGATAATGGAAAGGATGAGGAGTACTCTAATGAGATCATTATTGAGGTATTATCTAAGGATGACTTCTTTTACCCTCACCTTCTTGATAAAATGTCTCTCCTTACCTCTTTACAAGCCTCATTTGAGCTAGACTTGAATGGTTCCTATACCATATATCCTCCATCCTCTTTGATATCCTTTCCTCACTCACATAAGGAGTTTAATAATGACATGAAAGCGCCTTTTGAACATGGAGGCATGATGGATACTCTCCTATTTGCTTTGACCTCTTATGTTTATGTGCTATCTTTGTGCATCAATGCTTCATATTGTCATTTATTTGAGTCCCACGCAAAATTGTTTGATCTACTTCTAAGAGCATTGAATTTCTCTTTACTTGAACACTCAAATGAGTTTTTCCTCGGTAAGTTGAAATCGAAATGGCCGGGTCCATTCGAGGTGACCAAGATACAACCATATGGATCAATTGAAATCTCAAGCCCAAAAACCGGGAAGTTTATGGTTAACGGACAACGCTTAAAGATTTATCATGCCGGCCACGTTCGTGAGACCTTTGTTACCGAGAAACTTGGTGAGCTCCCGTTGGGGAGCATTGGTTAACCTCCTCTCAATTTGATGTAGGTTTGGTGGTATCCTCAACAACCACCTTGTATATATGTATCATATTTCTTTGTGTTTGTTAGCTTTGTTAGCTTGAGAACAATGGATGAACTTGGATGTCGCCATGGAGCATTTATTTGGATGAAGATCAAGCTTTTGGAGAAGTTATGGAGCTTAATTTGAAAACCACAAGCATGTTTGTGGGAGATATTGATTATGTAATGTGAGTTGTGTCGTTATTTTAAATTTTTAGGTGATTATTGAAGATCCATAGAATGGCAAGGCGGAAAAATGAAGAAAACAAGACCGCCGGGCGAAACTTTGCCCTGTGAGACTTGACCGGGCGAAATTTCGCCCTACGGAAAAGTTGCCAGATTTGCCGGAATTGACAAAGACACCACCGGGCGAAATTTCGCCCGATGAGTTTTTCACCGGGTGAAATTTCACCCGGTGGAAAAAAGTTGGCAAAGTCGATTTTCATGACGAAATACCGTCGGGTGAAAATTCACCCGATGGTGGTTGACCGGGTGAAATTTCACCCGACGACATGAGCTTGAACGGATCACCTTTACCCTATTTCCTCACTACAAAATCAATTCCCTCCTTCCCAAATATCCCACATAACTTTCCCTCCAAAACATAAACACCAAATATTCACAATCTACCTTTCAAACTTTCTTTTCCCTCCTCAATTACCTTTATTTCTATCACCTTCACCTCACATTCATTTCACCTTATCACTCCTCATAAAATCAAACCACCATACCCCAACCACATTCATACCTCCTCTCCATCTTGGGTAATCATTTTGGGTGCTTGAAGATGTGAAGCTAAAGTTTTTGGGAATATTCTTGCAAATTTATTATTATGGAGACAAGGGCAAAGCGAGCCGCTTGAAAGCAAGGTATGGCTTCGACTTCTACACCTTCTAAATTTTCTAAATCCTCTAAGTCTTCTAAGCCTACAAATTTACCTTGTCTTAATACTTCTTTGTCTCGGACCTTCTCTGAAAAGATCTTTCAGAGCACTAGGTGGCCTTGTCCCCACACAATGACCAATCTAGGAATAGTAGACGATATTAAAGAGTTATCGTCGAGGACCGGAACTAGCGAGCTCCTTAGCCTCGCGGCCTTCACCTATAAAGACCTTACTTGCGAGTTCCTAGGAACTTTTGCCATTGACAATCCGACCACACCAAGAGCGGTCAAATTTAGACTATTCGGCAAACCCCATCGTTTGACTATTTCCGAGTTTGGCCTAGTGCTAGGCCTACCCTCATCGGGTACCGGAATTAGTGAACCCTCGAGCAGCATACAAGCTTATGTATCTAGGAGAGATCTTTGGAAGCTCATATCACGCTGCAAAGGAGGTTACGAGGCTAATTTATCCTTTGCCTCCGAAATCCGTAACCCCGCAATTCGCTATTTTTGCGAGATGCTCTCCCACTGCTTGTTACCCTCGGCCGATAATATTTATACTCTTAATGTGTGTGTCTTGCAATTGATTTGTGACTCTTTGTTGGGTAACCCTAACCCTTTAGACCTACCACTTATCGTGGCGTTGCACTTCCACCGTATCATTGTCACCCAACGTCCCTCCTTGGATTGTGGAGGCCTTGTGACAGTAATTGCGAACAAATTGGGTTAATTGACCGACCACCTCACCCCACTAGCTAGACGATTCCATATGGCTTGACGAGGCCTATTTTCTGACTTGAATTTTTCATGTACCTCATCATCGCCTCATCTACATTAGCCGCGGAAGAGCTTTAATAGTTCCAAACACACATTGAACCACTATCCTTGTTCACTGCAATTGGGACCTACCCTTGGGTCCCAGTGAATTCCAACTGACCAAGACTGAGTCGGGAGGACGGGGAGTTTGGGAGTATGCACACTACGAATTACCCGAAGGTCGTACAATCTATGACCTATGTGAGATTGAATCCGACTTTGCCCTCTCGCTTAGCGACGGTCCGGAGGAGTTTTCTCCCGAGCCATCCTCCGAGGGTATACCCTTTTTCTATGGGTCTCCTAGCGCCTCATTTGCGTCGGACGATCACTCAAACTAGACCCTCCCTCGGATTCGGTGGTGTGTGTGTGTGTGTTGTGTATTTGTGTGTGGGTTGGGTCGATGAGTATTTAATCATCTATAATTGCATGTCCTTTGGTTGATTCCGTTCTTATTCCTTTTATCCTATTGTCATTGTGATTGATTTATCTCTAACATAACTTTGCAAGCTGTCCCAATGTTCGATTGTTGCGGCCGAAGCGGCCTTGGTTTTGCTCCCGGTCTTTTGGCGATGTGATTACGCCATTGACCTTTTGAAAATCCAAATTCTTCTCATTTTCTCAAATTTTTCTTAATCTGGGCTAGGTGACGTGACTACACCTACGCCCATTTTTCATCCTTTCTTTTAATTTATTTTATTTTATTTTATTCTCATTATCTTAGTCACTTGGCTAGGGTCTAGGTGATGTGATTGCACCTAGGCCCGCCACCCTTTTATCATTTTATTTCCTTTTGTTTTCTTTTTTCAAAAAATTTCGAAAAATCCAAAAACACCTGAAAAATTATAAAAATCCAAAAAGATTTTTCTTATTTTTCTTTTTTCGTCTTTTTCGATCTTCCCCTACTCGTGCATTGAGGACAATGCACAGTTTTAGTGTGGGGGAGGGATCTACTATCTTTCATTTTTCAAAAATCTTTCCAAAAACCATAAAAATTGAAAAATTCCGAAAAACCAAAAACTTTTTCTTTCTATTTTCCTTTTATTTTTCTCTTTTTCTTTTCTCGTTTTTGTTATGTTTTCGTGTCCCTTGTATAGTCCTATTCTCTACTCTTACAGGTAACCACCACCTTGATAGCACGATTTGAAGAGATTATGAAAGCACCCCGCTTGGTAACTTCTTTCCTTCTTTCTTCTTTACTTTTGTAGAGAAGTTAGGTTGTTGCTATTGGGAGGCTCTCGAAGAGATGAGCATTTTGGGTGTTGTGGTTGATTTTTGTGCTTGAATGTCGATGGAGTACGAAGTGCATGACTTTACTCGTGTTTTCTTTTATTTGCCTTTTCTTTTTTTTGTATGTCCCTTTTGATTTTGTATAGCATGTCTAGGACTAAATGTTTTCGAAAACCCGATTACAAACTTATTGCAAGAGTTTACATTCCATTGTAGATAACCTATCGCAGATTTTGGACCTTAATCTAGTAGAATGACTCTAAATCAATGAACTTGTTGATCCTTTAGCTTGAGTCCACCTTTTCTACTAGAGGTTTACTTTGGGTTTGCATTTGACCACCTTGACCACCCATGGAGGAGTTAGGCCTTGGTTTCCGCATCCCGTTTTCTAGGTGACCTTGCTCGAATGACCATTGCACCTTTAGTCCAAATTCTCCATTTTTTGTAGGTTATCCGGGGATGGGCCCGTTTCCGGGTACCTATTCATCCTTTCACCCATACACCACACAATAAGTTTACAAAAAAATGAAACCCAAATATTTGGTTACAAACCACATCAAAGAGCCAAAAAAAAGGGCAAACCAAAGCAAGAGAAAAGGGCACAAAAATATGAAAAACAGGGAGAGAAAAGGAGCTTCAAATGAAATCATATCATCAAAAACATCTCCTAAAAGAGAGAGAGAGAGAGAGAGAGAGAGAGAGAAGAAAAAGGAAAGAAAAAAGAAGAAGGAAAAGAAGAAAAAAAAAGCCCTTTCATCGATTCGTTGTCGTGAAGTGCCTACTAGAGGACCGAGTCCCGAGGTAGGAAGATAGCAGTGATTGGTCGATCCACCCCAAAAATTGTAAACACTCCATTTTTTGTTTGGGCTAATTTAGGAAATTCGAGTTTGGAACGACCCTCTTGGCTTAGCCAAAGAGAGCGGGACTGCACCTACCTACAGTGTCGAAAGAATCCAGGGTTCACATTTTCCACTCCGTTATACGCCCCGTCGTACCCCTTTAGAAGACTAGGAGGACCTAGGCTAAGTTATCAACACTTATATTGCTTAATTGTCATAGTATTAGGCTTTGGTCCTTGTTTACGTGGGTCATTTATCTTGGAAAGTTTATTGTTGTTTAAGGTAAGTAATCGGTGTCTTCCCCGCCGTCTCGATGAGGGATCCGGTGTTTTATTTTTGCTTTGGATGCGTCTATTCTTTCTTGTTATGTGTTTTTGTGTGTTTAGTCGCATCCACCATTTTGAGCAAGCCCCAACTTGCCTTGCATGGAGGTACTCTACCTCATGGGTATCTCGATGTGAGTTGAAGGGACGGAGCGGGCGCATTAATTGCCCCGTATCGGCTTAGCGTAGTCTAGCTTAGTAAGTAGTAGCTAATTTCTTTTTGGGTCTTTGCTCGAGGACGAGCAACGATTTAGTGTGGGGGAATTGTTGTGTGTCAAATTTGGACCATTTTTCCTCCCATTTAGACCTGTTTTTCCTCCGTTTTGTGAGATTAGAGTGCGATTATCGCCGTATTTTGAGTAATTTTCGCATTAGTGTCTCTCTTTTGCATTTTACGTGTTTTTGGTAGTTTTCTGTCTATTTTGATAGGATTTTCGACCAAAAGCGTGTCCGAGCTTCTATGAGCATGAAAGAAAGGGATACCGCCCGAAAAGCAAAGCACACAACTTAAAATCCAAAGTCCAAACCCAAGAGGTGAAACCTTGAGCGAGAAGGAAAAACTATAAGTCAATTGGGTATCTTCACCGGAGAGGTCGAACTTCAAATGGATATATATAGAGTTCTAGACCTTGGATCGAAGCAATTCTAGTTGGAGGTGAAAGCTTATCTTCTTATCTTTCTAACGACATATCACACGCCCCAAAAGGAGTTCGAACGAGAGAGGTATGGCCCTTTGAACTCACAGGGCGAAATTTCACCCGATGAGAATTTGACCGGGGGAAATTTCGCCCGATGGTGTCCCTCCCCAGATGGCCATTTTGGACAAAAAGTTCATAGGGTGAAATTTCACCCTATGAGTTGGCCGGGCGAAACGACCGAGCAAAGTTTCGCCCACCGGGTGAAATTTCGCCCGATGGAGAAAAACGTCAAAAATGGCGATTCGAGAAGAAAATCTCACCGGGTGAAATTTCACCCGGTGGTGCTAATGTCGTCAACCGCAGGGTGAAGTTTTGCCCCATGAAGATGCAAATGGTGAAGGTCTAGCTTAAATGAAGAGGAATTGGATTATGGGCCTTAAGCTTGTGTGACCCATTAAGAAGCTCTATAAATACTTAACCTAGGGTTTTGTGCCACTCTTGAGCCTTGAGTGTGCCTTGAGTGAGCATTTAGGAGTAGGAGTAGTTTAGAGGATTTCTAGAGTAGTTTAGAGGATTTCTAGTAGTAGTAGTTGTAGTAAGCTTACATAGTAAAAATCTCTACAAAATTACTAGATCTTATTAGTATTAGATAATTTCTTTTCAAACATTCATCATCAAGTTATCATCTTTATTGAAAATTTGGGTTTTTATTGAAGATTTAGGGGTCGTTTGGTTCGCACAAAGGTATGGGTTTGGAATCAGGAATCAAACCAGGGTGGTATGGGTTTGAAACTTGATATTTGATACTTGGTGTTTGGTTCATTTCCGGAATCAATGTCATCCTCTTACCTAGTGTTTGGATTAAAAAAATAGTGAAATCATGAATCAATTTGTGTACGACTTTATTTATTTTTTGGATCCTTTTACAACTTTTTAAAAACAGTTTATATATTAATTAAAAAATACAATAACAAATATTACTATAAGTATTGGCAAAAATAAAATATTAAAGTAGAATTCAAATTATAAAATTTCGAAAATAAAATAAAACATAATTCAAATAAAGCAACAAATTGTTATTCAAACTAATAATTCAAATCTAAGTGCATAAGAAAAGAAAGTCTATAATCCTAATATTATAAATTAGCCATTACGGCTTAACATATCAAGTACCACTTCTTTCTTCCAATCATCATCGGGACTCGAAAAAAATATATCCATTTGACTTGTATTTGCTGAAAATAGACTTGCAGCTCGAATGGCCTCAGATTGAGTAATGCCAGGTAAACTAGAAATTTCAGAGAGTAACTTTTTCTTTTGTTCCACAACCTCTATTTCACGTTCTTGAGTTGTGCTGATGGCACTCGCAATAGTTGCTAAATGACTACTCATGTCCTTCATAAATCCAGTAAAGCTAGTTGTCATGTGATCTGAGGTTAAATCAACAAATTGTGAAGCTCTTCTTTTCTTACCACCCTTTGGAGTCTTTTCTTTCTTCTGTTTTTTTGGAGGGGGTTGAGGTTGAGCATCATCGGTTGCTTCCAAAAAATGTGACTGATATATAGAAACATTATCATCATCACTGTCATCGCCAAGGTTCACTGTTTCCTGCTCAAGATTGTTAATAGAGTCATCTGGCAATTCGGATGTAATACCATTAGCTCGATCAAGACCAAAAATTTCATCTAACTTGTCAAGATGAGGAAAAGGAGTCCTCCACAGTCCTCGAGCTTTAGGGCGAGTCTAAAAAAAGAGGTAATTAGTAACAGTATGATAATAGAAAGCTAACAAATATATAGTTTACTAGTTAAGATAAACGGTTACCTTACAAAAGTCATCATAAGCTTGTTTCTCACATTGTATCATTTTAGTTTGATCATCCCATTGAAAGCCCGATGTTTTGTTCACCATTTCGGCCACAACTGCATACTTATCCTTAAACCACTTGTACTTTGATTCAATATGTGGAACAGCTTTCAAGGGACAGCCTGGAAACTTGGTGTGTAACATTGACTCTAGTTGATTTAAATAGCCATTTTTAAATCCTCCCTCTCCTTTCCATTGTTGGTCACCACTCAGCTCCAACAAACAATCAATCAAAGCTTCTTCTTCCTCTTTTGTCCAAAACCGCTTGTTCTTTCCCCTTCCACCAGTATTGGTTTGGGTTTGACTGTTTGTATCCATCCTAATCAATGATAAAAAAAATGCTACATAATAGCAAGAACATAAACCATAAAAAAAAAATATGGTATAACCAAACAATAATATTTTTAAATGTATAAAACCAAATAACTACAAGACACGAAAAACTAAATTGTTCAACGATAAATTATAGTTAGAAGACAAACTTAAATATTCGAATATTTGTTTTTCCCTAAGTAGCTCTCCATGTGTTAAACATTGTTTGAGCTAACTCATTTCTCATATTAGTCCAATGATTTGATGTCAAAACATGAGTTATATATTCTGCTTCATCATCACTTTCATCACTTTCGTTGTCACTTTCATCTGAATAATCATCAACCTCAAGATCCGTTGGCATGTACTTTCGAATTAAATTATGTATCAATGCACATGCTGTGATTATACGACCTTGGGTACGAATTGGGAAAAAACATGGACTACGTAGGATTCCCCATCTGCCTTTCAGTACACCAAAACATCTTTCGATTACATTCCTTGCTTGAGAATGTTTCATGTTGAAGTACTCTTCTGCACTTACGGGTTGATGATCCCCCCATTCTTTCAAGTGATAGCGATGTCCTCTATAAGGTGCTAAAAATCCCTCACAATTAGTGTATCCAGCATCTACCAAATAGTAACAACCTTTAAATAGAATAAATGAAGTATATTATTATTTGGGTTAAAATAATTTAAAATTTGAATTCTTATTTGCTACCATATAATAATTGTTTTTATTACCTTTAGGCACCTTCAAACCATTAGGCCTTGAGATTGCGTCTCGTAAAATACGACCATCATGGGCAGAACCTTCCCATCCAGGCAAGATAAACACAAATTCCATATTTGGTGTACATACCCCTAGAACATTCGTCGTAAGGTTCCCTTTTCTTGTCCGATATCGCCCTCTTCCCTCATTTGTCACATTAACTCTAATATGTGTACCGTCTAAGGCTCCTAAGCAATTCTATAATTAATATAAAAAAATTATACACTTTACACATATAAATAAAGTTATTCGATTAATTAATAAAACAATTAACGTTGTTACCTTGAAACATTTCCATCTATTGTTCTCCGAGTCTTCTAGTATTGGAGTAGGGTCTTTTAATAAATGACGATGTAATTTTAGAACCGCAAGAAGACAACGATTGAATTGTCTGCTAACACTTTCAGTACTTCGGTGGAAATATGTCCCTATCGACCTATTTTTTTTATGATGAGCTAATGTATATAAAAACATAGCCAAAATCTCTTCTAAACTCATGTTTCGAGTACCTCTTAATCCACCAATTTCACTAACCATCTCACAAAGTACACCAAATGTTTGTCTATTCATACGTAATTCACTCCTACAAGCAATATCACTATCCCGAATCAAAGCATTTAAATTGTATATTCTACGACGTTCCTTATTTCTATTTAGGTGTATTCTACGAAGTGATACATTTCTAGTACGCAATACAAAGTACATGCAAATTATCGTATTAATAATAACCAATAAAGTTACAAGTAGGTCTCTTTGTTTCTTCATCTTCTTCCTTATTAACGATAGTCCATGATCATCCATCTCTGTGCATAGTTGTATTTTCACAAATTACTACCCGTACCAACTAAAATAATAATGTAACTTCAAATTTCAATTATTGTAAAATAATGTAGCATCAATAAATATCAAAATCTAATGAATTTAATTATGTAACTTCACTTCACAACAAAAATTCAATACAAAATTTAATACTAGTAATTAAAAAAGAAATAAATTGGAAAAACACAAAACAAAAAAAAAACAAAAAAGTACCTCAATATGTGAAGATGAACGTGATGAATGAAAATTTTGATTTGAAGTTTGACGGCAGAGTACACGGTATATTGTGAGAATTGTTTCTCAAAGATTTTTTTTTTATTTGATACCTAAGGGTTTGGAATGGATGATATCCACCTCCACCCAAGGGTTTCTAAAACCCATACCTTGAGGGTTTGAGGTATGGGTATCAAGATAAAAAAAGTGCTAACCAAACAAAGGTATGGGTTTAGACCATTCTAAACCCATACCTTATACCCAATTTTGTCGAACCAAACAGCCCCTTAAGGGTTTTGCATGGGTTTAAGTGACAAGATCCTTGCATTATTTCCTGAAGCTTCTCTTTTATATTAGCCTTTATCTTCCTCTCTAATCTTCTCCATGAATTGGTAGTTTTCTCTCCTCTCCCTCTTCTCCATTAGTTAATTAGTTTTGTTATTGTAGTTTTCCAATAGTTAGTTTATGTCTTACTCTCACCATGCTTAGTTTCTTTTCTAGTATCCTTAGTGTTAGTTTTATCATGGGTAGTGAGTAGATTTTAGTTAGGGGGCTAGGGGAGGAGGAATTCTAAATAAAGGTTTTATCTTGTGAGAATATTGCATTTGAGGGTGATTTGTCTTGATTGGAATTGTTGTGTCTTGATTGACTTAGCTTGATCACCTAGGTTGACTTGACTCACCCGGATCAATATGGGGAAACTCGGGGTTTGGATAATTCCATCTAGAGACTTTAGTTTATTCGTCGCGAAAGCGGGTTTAGGCTTGATTGGTAGGGAAACCGAAAGGTGGCACCTCCCCTATACATCTTGTGATAATTCTTGCAATGGCACCCTTACCTTAATTTCCGACTCCCCGACTCTCCCTAATGCCTTTCCCTTTGATAGTTTCTCACCTTAGTTCTGTAGCTCGTTTAGTTAGTCTAGTTCTACTCGACCAAAACCCTCCTTCTCGACCCAATCACTCTTAGACTTTGACTTGACCGACTACCCCTCGACCGTCCCTGTGGATCGATCCCGACTTGCCGCTACTACGTAGTAGTATTTCGGAGTTTAAAAATATTGTTTGATCGTGCAGTTCGCGACGCTCGCGCATCAAGAATCAGCAGGGAAGCAGAGGACGGAAGAAGGGGACGCCCCAAGAAGGGAGTGCATAACATACCAGCCAAAATTCGACAGTTACACCGCCCTTAACAAATCAAGGGCTGAAATATTTGAATTGGAGAAAGAGGCAGCAAAATGGAACCGCCCGAGCGAACCGCGTAATCCAAAAGGCGACCCGACGAAATTATGCATGTTCTATGACAGCATAGGACACACGACCGAAGAATGCCGCCATCTAAAGGATGAAATAGAAAAACTCATCAGAAACGGCTGGCTGGGTAACTATGCTGCCAGGAACAAGAACCAGAAAGTCAAAACAGAAAATCCGGAGGGATCGGTGCAGGATCGCATGATCATTCATGTGGTGTCAGGGGATGCTGGCGGTCAAACGAGCCGGAGTAGCCAGAAAAGACAACTCCGCAAACTACATAATCAGATCTGCTACGCAGAGAGAACCGAAAGCCCAGCTGGTCTGACCCTAAGCATAACCCCGCAAGATTCTGGCCGGGTGGTTGACCCCCACAGCGACCCCCTAGTCCTGTCATTGGTCATCAGCAACCATATAGTGAAGAGATGCATGGTGGATACAGGCACGTACACAAATTTGCTATACAAGGAAGCCTTTGACAAAATGAACTTAGAGAAGAGACACCTCAAGCCTGCCCCTGGATCCCTGTATGGATTCAGTGGCGCAGGGATCCTCCCAGTGGGGATAATCGAGTTACCTTTCACATTCGGAGAGGGGGCATCGGCAAGAAATATCTGAGCTTCTTTCGTAGTGGTAGACGCGAAATCAGCATACAACGCTCTCATAGGCAGAGCAACCTTAGACGAGGTAGAGGCTGCAATATCTATCAGGGCACTAACCGTGGCTTACGTCACGGATTTCGGAATGGAAGGAAAAATTCATGGAGATCAAGAGTCAGCTAGGCAGTGTTATTCAGTCGCCCTGCGCACCCATGAGGCTGAAAGAAAAGGAAAACGAAAGGCAGACAGCTCACCCAACAATGAAGGAGAGATTCTGACTGAATGGTGGGCTGCAGAAAAAATTGATCACCCAGAACCCGGGGGTGAAAGCATGCTGGTAGAGCTGGAACCAGAAAGACCAGTCCTGGTCGGTGCGGACTTAGAGGAGCCTTACAGAGCAAGGCTGATCAAGGTCCTGCAGGACAATAAGGACATCTTCGCATACTCGGCCGACGAGATGCCGGGAGTTGACCCGAGTCATATTGTTCGCAAGCTGAACGTCAACCCGGAGGCTCGGCCTGTGAAACAGACAAAAAGAAACATGTCAGCAGAGAAAGATCTGGCCATTAAGGAAGAGATTGAGAAGCTCTTAAAGGCTGACTTTATTCAAACCTGCGACTATCCAGAATGGCTCGCCAATGTAGTGATGGTAAAGAAAGCCTCGGGAGCCTGAAGGATGTGCGTGGATTTCACCAATCTCAACAAAGCATGTCCAAAGAATTGCTACCCCCTGCCGCGAATTGATCAGCTGGTTGATGCCACCAGCAAGCAATCAATTCTCAGCTTCGTGGACGCCTTCTCAGGCTACCATCAGGTATACCTGTGGCAGCCAGACAGGGTCAAATGCGCATTTATCACAAGTTCGGGGACGTATATGTACAAGATGATGTCATTCGGCCTCAAAAATGCAAGGGCAACCTATCAGCGTTTGGTAGACAAAGTATTTGAAAACCAAAAAGGCAGAAATCTAGAGGCGTACGTGGATGACGCTATAGTAAAAAGCAAAGGAGACGTAGAGCACCTGAAAGACCTGCAGGAGACCTTCTCTTTCTTGCGAGCCTATCAAATGGAATTAAACCCAAAAAAGTGTACTTATGGGGTCAGGTCCGGAAAATTCTTGGGGTTCCTAGTCAGTGCCCGAGGGATTGACGCCAACCCCAAAAACGTGAAAGCTGTCCTGGACCTGCCAGAGCCAAAAACAATCAGGGACATCCAGCGGCTGACAAGCCGGATGGCCGCCCTGGCACGATTCATTGCTAGGTCAGCCGACAGGTCAACACCTTTCTTTAAGGTCCTGAAAGGGAATAAATAGTTCAAATGGGAGACAGAACAGAAAGAAGCTTTTGAGCAACTGAAGGAGCATCTGAAGCAGCTGCCAACCCTTGCCAGACCGGTGGTAGGAGAAAAGCTCTTCCTGTACATAGCGGTGACAAACTCAACGGTAAGTGCGGTTATCATAAGAGAAGAGGCTGGGTCCCAGCAGCCAATCTACTTTGTGAGCCATGCCCTAGGGGCAACCGAAAAGAATTACCCAGTGGTCGAGAAGGCGGCATATGCAGTAGTCATTGCAGCGCGGAAACTTAGGCCGTACTTTGACGTTCACCCTGTCATTGTGCTAACCGACCAACCCCTGGAGAAAGTATTGGAAAAATTCGAAAAATCCGAGAGATTGCTAAAATGGGTCATAGAGCTGGGCGGGATGGGAATATCCTACTAGTCCAGGACCGCCATCAAGGCACAAGTCCTGGCGGATTTCCTAGCTAAGTGCTCCCATTCAGAAGAGGATGAGCCTCTGATGCGCCCCAAATCAGATCGGTCGTTTAGCGAAGGACGGGGGATTAAACAATATGTATAGACTCGCAAAACACAAAAAATAACTAGTGTATTCGTGGTAAGTCGAGGTCGGTCCACAGGGAACAGAACGATATTGAGTTAAAAGCAACGTGTTTGGGATCTAGAAATGGGGTTTTAAGAGTCGAGTCTATGCTAGAAATGTGGTAAAAGATGGAAAATAAATAAAAAGAGAAATAACAACAGAAATAACGAGAAATGATCAATCAAAGAAAAGGTGTTAGGGGGAAGTCGGGATTCAGAACCTCGGAATCGGGACGGTCACAATATTGATAAAGGGAGAATGCCACCTTTTGGTTTCTTCACCTAATTCACCTAAAAACCCGCTTTCGCGGCGAAGAAGGGTAAGTATCAAGTTAAAATATAATTTCTACCCCGAGTTTCCCCATATTGATAGAAATGAGTCACGGTCGCTCTAGTTGGTCGGACTAAAACAACAGTGACACAACAACCATAAACAAGATAAACCAACAAGCAAGCAACCCACCAAAAATTCCTCAATTCAAATAATCCAAGATCCTCATCCCTAAATCTCTCAACAAGAAATCTACTCACTACTCATAATGGAAAACAACAAAACATTAACAAAGGAGAAAATAACTACAACATGCATAATAATTAAATCTAAAGGAAATAACAACATAACAATAAGGAAATTACGATCTACCAAATTAACCACAAAACTATGAAAGAAATTGCAATTAACAAAATACACTAGGAAATAATCTAGAACAACATAAATTAGATCTAGAGAAATTAACAACACTAAGATGATCAAAATAACAATCAACAAAATTAAAAATAAAACAATCTAAAACAACATAAATAAAGATGATCAAAACAAGACAATTATGAAAAAACAATAAAATAAACAATATTGAAAGAACAATAATAAAGAAGATCAGCAACAAAGAAGAAGATTGCATAAATAAAGGATGAAGCTTTGATGAAGAGAATAGAGGATTTGTCACTAATCCCTTAATAATCTCCACAAATTTTCAATAAAAACTTGAAATAATCTTCTACAAAGCTTGAAATTAAGATAGCTAGAGAAAGGAAATTGATGAAAACTATGAAGATCTACTAATAAATTACTATATAGAACTACTAGAATTGTAGAGAATTACTAAAGTACTACTAGAATTATCTACTAATGGATGGTAAGTAGTATATTAATGGAGGCCTAATGGAAGTGTTATGGAATAATGGAATGACTTAGTCAACTAACTAGGGTATACATATATATAGTAATGCCTTAATGGATCTCTTAACCCAAAGCCCAAATCCACTTTTTGCTCCATTAGTGAGACAATCACCCTTTAATCTTCATGAGGTGGAACTTCACCCTATCGTACACGGACTAATACCGTCGGGTGAAACTTCACCCGGTGGTTTCACCCGTTGGACTTCTTCCAGTTTTGCAATTTTAGACGCCTTTACCGTCGGGCGAAACTTCACCCGGTGGGCGAAAGTTTCGCCCGGTGGAGAAGCTCTCTGAAAATCTTCGGGGAGACAAATTTACCGTCGGGCGAAACATCGCCCGGTGGTGTTTCATCGGGTGAAATTTCACCCAGTCATTTTTCTGGCCTCTTTTCTTGTCTCATTCTTCGTCGTATGATTGGATGGCTTTGAACTTTAAGTTGTGCGCTTTGCTTTTCGGACGGCATTCTCCTCTCTTGTGCTCGTGGAAGCTCGATCATGTTTTTGGTGCCAAAACCTATCAAAATTGATAGAAAAACTACCAAAAACACGTAAAACGTACAAGAGGGATGCTAATGCGAGAAATACTCAAAATAAGGCGATAATCGCACGCTAATTTCGCAAAATGAGGGGAAAATGGGTCTAAATGGGAGGGAAAACGGCCTAAATTTAGCACACAACAATTCCCCCACACTAAACCGTTGCTCGTCCTCGTGCAAAGACCCAAAATGAAATTACAACAACTACTACTAGCTAGACTATGCTAAGCAGATACGGGACAATTAACGAGCCCGCTCCGTCCCTTCAACTCACATCAAAATATCCATGAGGTGGAGTACTCACATGCAAGGCAAGTTGGGGCTTGCTCAAAATGGTGGATGCGACTAAACACACAAAAACACATAACACGAAAGAATAGACGCATCCAAAGCAAAAATAAAACACCGAATCCTTCACCGAGACGGCGAGGAAAACACCGATTACTTACCTAAAACAATCATAAACTTCCAAGATAAATCACCCACGTAGACAAGGACCAAAGCCTAATACTATGACATTAAAACAATAAAGATGTTGATAACTTAGCTAGGTCCTCCTAATCTTCTAAAGGGGTACATCGGGGCGTTAAACGGAGTGGAAAAAGTGAACCATGGATTTGTTCGACACGTTAGGTAGGTGCAGTCCCGCTCTCTTTGGCTAAGCCAAGAGGGTCGTTCCAAACTCGAATTTCCTAAATTAGCCCAAACAAAAAGGTGGAGTGTTTACAATTTTTGGTTAATCGACTAATCACCGCTATCTTCCTACCTCGGGACTCGGTCCTCTAGTAAGCACTTCACGGCGACGAATCGATCAAGAGTTTTTTTTGTAGGAGATATTTTTTATGATATGATTTTCATTTGATGCTCCTTTTCTCTCCCTTGTTTTTCATATTTTTGTGCCCTTTTCTTTTGCTTTGGTTTGCCATTTTTGGCTCTTTGATGTGGTTCGAAACCTAGCTTGGAGGTTATTTTGTGTAAACTTATTGTGGTGATGTATAGGTGGAGGAAAAATAGGTAATCGAGAACGTGCGCCATTCCCGGATAACCCACAAAAAGGCGGAAAGAATTTGGACTAAAGGTGAAATGGTCATTCGAGCAAGGTCACCTAGAAAACGATATGCGGGAACCAAGGCCTAACTCCTCCATGGGTGGTCAAGGTGGTCAAATGCAAACCCCGAAGTAAACCTCTAGTAGAAAAGGTGGACTCAAGCTAAAGGATCAACAAGTTCATTGATTTAGAGTCATTCTACTAGATTAAGGTCCAAAATCTACAATGGGTTATCTACCATGGAATGTAAATTCTTGTAATAAGTTTGTAATCGGGTTTTCGAAAACGTTTAGTCCTAGACACACTATACAAAAGCAAAAGGAACACACGAAAAAGAAAAGGCAAATAAAAGAAAACACAAGTAAAGTCATGTACTCCATACTCCATCGACATTCAAGCATAAAATCAACCGCAACACCCAAAATGCTCAACTTCGAGAGCCTCCAAATAGCAACAACCTAACTCCTCTACAAAAGTAAAGAAGAAATAAGGAAGGAAGTTACCAAGCGGGGTGCTTTCATAATCTCTTCAAATCGCGCTATCAAGGTGGTGGTTACCTGTAAGAGTAGAGAATAAGACCATACACGGGACACAAAAACATAACAAAAAGAGAAAAGAAAACAGAAAAGAAAGGAAAAATATTTTTGGTTTTTAAAAAAAAAATCAATTTTTTATGATTTTTGGAAGATTTTTGAGAAAATAAAAGATAGTAGATCCCTCCCCCACACTAAAACTGTGCATTGTCCTCAATGGACAAAGTAGGGGAAGATCAAAAAAGACGGAAAAGAAAAATAAGAAAAAGCTTTTTGGATTTTTATGATTTTTCAAATGTTTTTGGATTTTTTCAAAAAATTTGGAGAAAGAAAATAAACGAAAAGAAAACGATAAAATAGTGGCGGGTCTAGGTGCAAACACATCACCTAGACCCTAGACAAGTGGCTAAGAAATCGAAAATGAAATAAAACAAGAGAAATGAAATTAAAAGAACGAAAGGGTGAAAAATTGGGCGTAGGTGTAGTCACGTCACCTAGCCTGGATTAAAGAAAAATTTGAGAAAATTGAAAAGAATTTGGATTTTTCAAAAGGTCAATGGCGTAATCACATCGCCAAAAGATGGGGAGCAAAACCAAAGCCGCTTCGGCCACAACAATTGGACTGTGGGATAGCTTGCAAATTTTGGTTAGAGGTAAAACAATCACAATGATCATGATAATGATAATGGAACAAGGAACAAAATTAACCCAAAGACATGCAATTATAGATGATTAAAGACTCACCAACACAATCCGCACACATATATACAACACACCGCACTACCTACCGACTCCGGGAGAGGGTCTAAATTGGGTAATCGTTTGACGCATAAGAAGTCGTTCGAGGATGGTGCACGAGAAAACTCCTCCGGACCGTCACTAAGCGAAAGGGCATAGTCGGGTCCTAACTCACAAAGGTCGTAGATCGTACGACCTTCGGGCAAAGTGTAGTGCGCATACTCCCAAACTCCCCTTCTTCCCGACTCAGTGTTGGTCAGTCGGAATTCGCCTGGTCCCAAAGGTAGGTTCCAATTGTGGCGAATAAAGATAGTGGTTTGGTGTGCGTTGGGAACAATTAAAGCTCTTCCATGGCTAATGTAGACAAGGCGTTGATTGGGTACGTGAAAGATCCAAGTCCGAAAATAGGATTCGTCAAGCCAGACGGAATTGTCTAGTGGGGTAAGGTGGTTGGTCGCATAACCCTAGTTGGTCGCAATTATAGTCACAAGACCTCCACAATCTACGAAGAGGCGTTGAGCGACAATGATACGGTGAAAGTGCAACGCCACGACAAGAGGTAGGTCTAAAGGGTTAGGGTTACCGAACAAAGAGTCACAAATTAATTGCAAGACACACACATCAAGATTAATAATATTATCGGTCGAGGGTAACAAGTAGTGGGAGAGTATCTCAGAGAAGTAACGAATTGCGGGGTTACGGATTTCGGAGGTAAAAGATGATTTAGGCTCGTAACCCCTTTGACAGCGTGATATGCGCTTCCAAAGATATCTTCTAGACACACAAGCTTGTAAATTGCTCGGGGGTTCACTAAGTCCGGTACCCGATGAGGGTAAGCCTAAAGCTAAGCCAAACTCGGAAATAGTCAAACAATGGGGTATACTGAATAGTCTAAATTTAATCGCTCTTGGTGTGGTCGGATTGTCAATGGTAAAAGTTCTTAGAAACTCACAAGTAAGGTCTTTGTATGTAGAAGCCGCGAGGCTAAGGAGTCCGCTAGTTCCGGTCCTTGACGATAACTCTATAATATCATCAACAATTCTTAAATTGGTCATTGTAAAGGGACAAGGCCATCTAGTACTCTGAAAAGTCTTTTCATAGAAGATTCGAGCTAAAGGGGTATTAGGACAAGGTAAATATTTAGGCTTAGAAGACTTATAAGATGTAGAACATTTAGAAGGTTTAGAAGTCGAAGCCATACCTTGCTTTCGAGCGGCTCGCCTTGCTCTTGTCTCCATAATAGTTAACTTGCAAGAATAATAATCCCAAAAACTTTGCTTCACCTTCTTCAAGAACCCAAAAATAATCACCCAAGATAAGATGAAATTGGAGATATGAATGTGGTTGGGGTATGGAAGGTGGTGTTTTGATGATTTTATGAGGGGTGAAAAGGTGGAATGAAGAGTGAGGTAAAAGGTGATATAAATAAGGGTAGTTGAGTAGGGAAATAAAAGTTTTAAAGTAGATTGGTAAATATTTGGTGTAAATGTTTTGGAGGGAAAGTTATGTTGGGTATTTTTGAAGGAGAGAATTGATAGTGGAGTGAGTGAATAGGATAGGTGAGTGATCCATGTTGTCGGGTGAAGTTTCACCCGGTCGAGCACCATCGGGTGAAGTTTCACCTGATGGATTTTCGTCATGAAATCAATTCTGCCAACTTTTTCCACCAGGTGAAGTTTCACCCGGTGAAAATCTCATCGGCCGAAATTTCGCCCGGTGGTAACTCTGTCAATCTTGGCAACTCTGGCAATTCTGGGATTTTTTCGTAGGGCGAAGTTTTGCCCGGTCATGACCTCATCGGGTGAAGTTTCACCTGACGGAAAAATTTCAGAAAATCTCTTAACGTGGTAAAAATTCACCGGGTAAAATTTCACCTGACGGAAATCCATCAATAATCTCACCGGGCGAAGTTTCGCCCGGCGGTCTTGTAAGCTTCGTTTTTCCGCCTTGCCATTTCATGGCTCTTCAATAATCACCTAGAGATTCAAATAATGACACATCTCACATTACATAGTCAATTTCTCCCACAAACATGCTTGTGGTCTTCAATTTAAGCTCAATAACTTCTCCAAAAGCTTGATCTTCATCCAAATAAATGCTCCACGGTGAAATCCAAGTTCATCCATTCTTCTCAAACTAACAAAGCTAACAAACTCAAAGAATATGATACATATATACAAGGTGGTTGTTGAGGATACCACCAAACCGACTTCAACTTGAGAAGGGTCAAACAACGCTCCCCAATGGGAGCTCACCAAGTTTTACGGTAACAAAGATCTCACGAACGTGACCGGGATGGTAAATCTTCAAACGTTGCCCATTAACCATAAACTTCCCGGTTTCTGGGCTTGATATCTATATTGATCCATATGGTTGCACCTTGGTCACTTCGAATGGACCCGACCATTTTGATTTCAACTTACCGGGGAAAAGCTTAAAATGAGAGTTGAAGAGTAATACCTTATCACCAACGGAGAAGTCCTTACGAAGTATTTGAGAATCATGCCATTTACGTGTTTACTCCTTGTAAATCCTTGAATTTTCGTAGGCCTCGAGTCTTAGTTCTTCCAATTCTTGTAGTTGGAGAAGGCGGTTATTTCCAACAACATTCTCGTCAAAGTTTAACTCTTTGATAGCCCATTTGGCTTTGTGTTCTAATTTCACCGGTAAATGAAAAGCTTTACCATACACAAGACGATAAAGAGTGGTTCCAATCGGCACTTTGTAAGCCGTTCTCAATGCCCAAAGGACGTCATTCAATTTCAATGACCAATCCTTTCGGTGTGTATTTACAACTTTTTCCAAAATTCCTTTGATTTGACGGTTCGAGATCTCGGCTTGCCCATTTGATTGAGGGTGGTAGGCTAGGGACATCTTGTGAGTGATACCATATTTTCTAAGAAGGTGTTCAAAGGTATCTTTCCTAAAATGAGAGCCTCCATTGCTAATTATTGTTCTAGGCATACCGAATCTCGGGAAAATTACATTCTTGAAAAGCTTGATTACAACCTTGGAGTCATTGGTGGGAGAAGCTACGACCTCGATTCATTTTGAGACATAATCAACCGTGACTAGGATGTATTTGTTGCCAAAGGAGGATGTGAACGGACCCATGAAATCAATGCCCCAAATATCGAACAATTCAATTTCCAAGATAGGTTGAAGGGGCATCTCATTTCTTCTCGTTATATTGCCACTTCTTTGGCAAGCATCGCACGTGAGAATGAAAACTCTTATATCTTTGAACATGGAAGGCCACCAAAACCAGCTTTGGAGAACCTTGGCAATTATCTTTTGGTTGGCCAAGTGTCCACCATAGGGTGTCGAGTGAAGGTGCTTCACAATATCAAATCCTTCGTCAGCCGTCACACATCGTCGATAGATTCCATCCATACAACGGCGGAACAAATAGGGCTCATCCCAATAATAGCGTCGGGCTTCATAACGTAGTTTCTTTCTCTCTTGCTTGGAATAATCGTCCGGAATAAAATGAGACACTAAGAAATTGACGATATCGGCATACCAAGGTGTAATAGTTTCAATGGTCAAAAGGCCTCATCTCTCATTGCTTCGTTGATGGGTATACCATCATCTTTATTTCTTTCTTTACTAACCGTTAGTCTACTAAGGTGATCCTCTACCAAGTTCTCCGATCCGGCTTTGTCTTTAATTTGATGTCAAATTCTTGTAGAAGGAGAACCCACCGAAAGAGTCGGGACTTGGTCTCCTTTTTGGACATAATATATCGAATGGCCGCATGATCGGTATGAATAATGACTTTGGAACCGGTAACATATGTTCGGAATTTCTCCATGGCATAGACAACGGCAAGCATTTCTTTTTCGGTTATGGTGTATCTTGATTGGGCTTCATTTAAGGTATTGCTCGCATAATATATCACATGTAGCTTCTTATCAATTCGTTGACCTAGAACGGCACCAACGGCAAAATTGGAGGCATCGCACATGATCTCAAATGAAAGATTCCAATCAGGTGCTTTGATAATTGGAGCGGTGGTGAGAGTGGTCTTTATCCTAAAAAAAGGCCTCAAGACACGAGTCATCGAAAAAAAAAGATGCATCTTTCATAAGCAAAGAAGTTAAAGGCTTGGCAATCTTAGAAAAGTCTTTAATGAATCGTCTATAAAAACCTGCGTGACCTAGAAAACTCCTCACCCCTTTGACATTAGTTGGTGGTGGCAAGTTCTCAATCACAAATACTTTAGCCTTATCGACTTCAACTCCTCTATTAGAAACAATATGACCTAAGACAACACCTTGCTCAACCATAAAATGACATTTTTCCCAATTTAAAACAAGTCTATATTCTTCACATCGAGTTAACACTTGATCAAGATTTTCAAGACAAGAATCAAAAGATGTACCATGGACACTAAAGTCATCCATAAAAACTTCCATGGATTTTTCAATAAAATCGGAGAAAATAGCCATCATACATCTTTGAAACGTTCCAGGCGCATTACACAATCCAAATGGCATCCTTCGATAGGCATAGGTGCCATATGGACATGTGAAAGTGGTCTTCTCTTGGTCATCGGGGTGAATAGGAATATGAAGAAATCCCGAATGACCATCGAGGAAACAAAAATAAGAATGATGCGCTAATCGTTCAAGCATTTGATCAATGAAGGGAAGGGGAAATGGTCTTTGACGGTGGCCGTGTTTAATTTTCGCAAATCTATACACATGCGCCATCCGGTGATGGTCCTAGTAGAAATTAACTCACCCTTTTCTCCTTTCACAACCATCATTCCTTATTTTTTCGGCACAACTTGTACAGGGCTAACCAATTTACTTCCGGTTAAGGGGTATATAATGTTAGCCTCATAAAATTTGAGGACTTCCTTCATGACAACCTCTTTTATAGCGGGGTTCAACCTATGTTGACTCTCAACCGAAGGGCAATGGTTATAATCAAGGATAATCCTATGCATGCAAACATTTGGGCTTAAGCCTTGGAGGTCGGCAATGCTATACCCGATGGCCTTTTGTGTTTTCTCAAAACAATCAAAAGTTTTTCCAATTGAGGTCCATCAAGTGTGGCATTGACGATAACGGGATAATTAGTTCCTTCAAGAAAAAACATATTTGAGGGAAGAGGGGAGTGGTTTAGGTTCAAGATTAGGAGGAGAAGATACCATACTCTTACCCCGCCGATAGTGGTTCTACCTTTTCTTCATGTAAGCATTCTTTTTCAAAAGGTGGGGAATCGAATGGTTCCTCTTATTTCTCATCATCTATCAAGCTATACTCAACCAAACTATCAATAACTTCAATGGAATATGTTTGTTCAATCATTGGTTGTTTAAGAGCTTGAGAAAGAGAAAACTCTACCGACTCGTTCCCTATGTTAAACGACAACTTTCCATTCTTCACATCAACTATAGTACCACTGATAGCCATGAAAGGTCGACCTAGAATAATGGGGGTAATAGTGTCTTCGGGCATATCCATGACAACAAAGTCGGAGGGGATGAAAAATTTACCAACTTGCACGGGTACATCCTCAAGTATCCCAAGTGGGTACTTGACGGACCTATCCGCAACTTGAATTGACATACTAGTGGGTCTCATCTCACCCACACTAAGTCTCTTAGCAATAGAATAGGGTAACAAACTAACACTAGCCCATAGGTCACACAAAGCTTGATTAACAACAACATTTCCAACCCGACAAGGGATGGAAAAGCTACCGGGATCCTCTAGTTTCTTTGGCATTTGATTCATAAGAATGGCACTACATTGTGCCGTGAGAGAGACACATTCTTTATCCTCTATTATTCTCTTCTTAGTCAAGACTTCTTTCAAAAATTAGAATAAAGAGGCATTTGAGAAATTACCTCGGTGAAGGATAAAGCTACCTCCACTTTCTTCAACATATCCACGAAACAGCTAAATTGGGCATTCTCCTTGTGTGGCTTAGCTCGTTCGGGAAAAGGCAATGGTGGGACAAAAGCGGGAGGCGGTGGAACATTAGATTTAGAGGTGATCATGGGTTGGGCCAATGCGGGCTTGGGCCGGGCCTAAGTAATAAAAATGGCCCACTTGAGTGGGTTGGGCCGAGCCGGGCCAAACGAGTGGCCTATTTTTTAAGCCCAAACCCGGCCCTAGCGGGCTAGTACGGGCTTTTTGGGCCCTATAATTTAATGCTCTCGTATGTAATAAATATCTTAATATCACCGTTCAATAAGTTAAACTTATGTGTTTTGTTTATAAATTTTATAATTTCGTTAAAAATTAATGATAAATAACATATCGACATATATATCACTTTAAATATTATATACTCCGTAATTAATAACGTAACAAATTTAAAATGTTTAATAAAATATACATGAATATAATATATACTTGTATTGGGTATTACTTTGAATAATTACGATCATATTACAGAGATATTAATCATAAATTACGTATAACTATATAAGAATTTCTAAAGAGTATAATCTTATCACTAACTTTAAAAAGTAGTAATAAAAAGTATCTATTTTTTTAAGTATGGGTCAGGCCGGGCCAAAAACTTGGGCCAAATTCGTGGCCCAAACCCGGCCCAAAAACACTTCGGGCTTTTTAGGGCCGACCCATGGGCTTGTTTGAGCCATAATATAAGGCCCAAGCCCTTCAAAAAACCGGGTCGGACCGGGCATGGCTTATGGGCTTGGGCCATTTGATCACCTCTAATTAGATTCTTCTTCTTCTTTGGCTAATCGTTCCGCCTCTTTTCTTTTTGCTTCTTCTGCTTCCATTTGCTCTTTCTTCTTTCTTTTGAGTTCTCTTTGTTCAATCTCCGCATTTTGGAAAATATCAAACTCCGCTTGTATTCCCCGGTTTTGTTTGGGGGAATTGGGCGATGTTGCTTGTGGTGCACTTGATTTATTGACATTGGTTGGGGTGCTTTTGGTGTTCAAAATCAAGTTCTTGTACGAGTCCTCAAGTTCTTTGCCACCTCCCAAAATGACGACATTTGCTTGGTGTGGAGGGTCTCTTGGATTTTGGGGTTGCCCGGGCAAACCATGGGGTGGATGAATTGGGGCGGTTAAGGCTTTTGTTGCTTCTTGTGATTCCCATACTTTTAGCCTTGCTTTGGTATCTTGATGCTGACTCCATAGTTGCCCAACGGCTCTTTGCAAGTCACTAATATTATCCCATGGAACTACTCCTTGACCATATTGAAAATTGCTTGATTGGCCATAAGATTGAGAAGATTGATTAAATGGTTGTTGATTGTAACTTTGATTTCCTTGAAAATTGCCTTGGAACCCTTGATTGTATCCATGATTGAAATTGTTACCATGTGGATTTTGGTAATTGTTGTAATTGTTTGGAACATGGAAGTTGCTACCTTGTTGATTGAAGTTGCTCCTTTGGTGAGGAGACAAATATGGGGGCATCTTTAGAGGACCATGATTAAAGGGCCTTTGTTGACTTTGGTTAAATGGCCTCGGTTGACTCCCTTGGGCACGTGGCATAGGATTTTGAACATTTTGGTTTCCATAGGAAAGATTAGGATGAAACCTTGTGCCGGCATTGTAGGTATTGGAAAAGGGATCAAATTGAGGTCTTTGCCCATACACTTATATAGCTTGGACTTCATTTGGCTCTTCAAAATAAGTTTCTTCATTAGGAATGCAAGAGTTAGAATCATGGCCATAATTGCCACAATGATCACAATGAACTTCCCATATTATTTGTTTAGGAGGTGATGGTTGCCTTGTTGGAACACTCCCTTGAATTTGGTACATGCCTCTAGGAGTAGGCTTAGAACTCATGGCATCCATTCTCTTTGTTAGTTCTTCAACTTGTGCTTGAAGTTTCAATTCATTAGAACTCTTAGATGAGTTCACTTCAATTTCTTCCTAGAATTCCTCGATTGACCCACTCTAGAATCACTCATTGCCATCTTTTCAATAAGATTTTTAGATGCCTCATCGGTAAGGGAAGAGAAATCTCCTCCGACGGCCGAATTGAGGTCTTCTGTGGTTCTCGATGAAAGGGTGTTGTAAAATGTTTGGGTCGTTAGCCAATCGGGTATTCCATGGTGAGGGCATTTACGTAATAAATCTCTAAATCTTTCCCGAGCCTCACTTAGGCTTTCAAATTCATCTTGCTTGAATGTTTGTATTTCTATGCGATATTGGTTAGTCTTTGACGGTGGAAAATATTTCTCCAAGAAGGCATTGGATAATTGAGCCCATGTTGTGAATATATTAGCGGGATGGCCTTGAAGCCATCTACGAGCTATCTCTCAATGTCTTTGAAAATAATAATCGATGCAATCGGCATGAAGTTAACCCATTGAGACGGGTTCCTATTAATTTTTCTTTAAATGAAGCGATATGCTTTAGGGCATCTTCTTGGGAAAAATCATGAAAAGTATCTTGTTGAACCGCATTTGTCAAAGAAGCTTTCAATTCTTAATTTTCGGGAATCACCCCAAAATAAACTGGTGAAGGTGTTTCTTCATGTGTAAGTTGGGAATGGGAACCTAAGGTCGTCATTGGTTGGGTTGGTGGTGGTGATATATTTGGATTTCGATATTTGGAGGGGTTCGATTTTGATTTGGTGGTGGTGTTCTTGGTGGTGGTGTTCTTGGTGATGGTGGGGTTGGTGGTGAATTTTTTGAAGTAGAGGGTGTGGAAGGATTATTTGGGGTGGGGTTATTTGATATAGAAGGTATGTGTGATGTAGGTGGTAGAATGGGATTACGGTTAGGAGGTGATAATGAAGGATGTGGAATAATAGTGGTTGAGTTATTACCCCAAAAACGCAAAGCTCTAAATGTCTTTTCCGGCTCCGGATCGAACCACAAAGGCGATGATGTATTCCTGGGCATAAACTCAATTAAACGGTAAGTCTTCTAGCACCTAACGGTACTAGGGAAAAGAGAGAAAAAATAAACTTAAGACAAATAACCAAACACAATAACTAAAAACACAATTATTCGTCGTTCCCCGGCAACGACGCCATTTTGATGGCCGCCCAAAATCGGATCGGTCGTTTAGCGAAGGATGGGGGATCAAACAATATTTATAGACTCGCAAAACACAAAAACAGCTAGTGTATTCGTGGTAAGTCGAGGTTGGTCCACAGGGAACGGAACGATATTGAGTTAAATGCAACGTGTTTGGGATCTAGAGAGGGGGTTTTAAGAGTCGAGTCTATGCTAGAAATGCGGTAAAAGATGGAAATTAAATAATAAGAGAAATAACAATAGAAATAACGAGAAATGATCAATCAAAGAAAAGGTGTTAGGGGGAAGTCGGGATTCAGAAATTACGGTTTAAGAACCTCGGAATCAGGTCGGTCACAATATTGATAAAGGTAGAATGCCACCTTTCGGTTTCTTCACCCAACCCACCTAAAAACCCGCTTTCGCGGCGAAGAAGGGTAAGTCTCAAGTTAAGATAATTTCTACCCCGAGTTTCCCCATATTGATAGAAATGAGTCAAGGTCGGTCTAGTTGGCCGGACTAAAAACTACAATGACACAACAACCATAAACAAGATAAACCAACAAACAAGCAACCCACCAAAAATTTCCTCAATTCAAATAAATCAAGACAAGATCCTCATCCCTAAAGCCCCCAACAAGAAATCTACTCATTACTCATAATGGAAAACAACAAAACATTAACAAAGGAGAAAATAACTACAACATGCATAATAATTAAATCTAAAGGAAATAACAACAAAACAATAAGGAAATTACGATCTACCAAATTAACCACAACACTATGAAAGAAATTGCAATTAACAAAATAGACTAGGAAATAATCTAGAACAACATAAATTAGATCTAGAGAAATTAACTACACTAAGATGATCAAAATAACAATCAACAAAATTAAACATAAAACAATCTAAAACAACATAAATAAAGATGATCAAAACAAGACAATAATGAAAGAACAATAAAATAAACAATATTGAAAGAACAATAATAAATCTAACTAGAGATTATGGAGTTGAAGAGAAATATACCAACTATGAAGATCAACAACAAAGAAGAAGATTGCATAAATAAAGGATGAAGCTTTGATGAAGAGAATAGAGGATTTGTCACTAATCCCTTATAATAGTCTCCACAAATTTTCAATAAAATCTTGAAATAACCTTCTACAAAGCTTGAAATTAAGATCTAGAGAAAGGAAATTGATGAAAACTACGAAGATCTACTACTAAATTACTATATAGAACTACTAAAATTGTAGAGAATTACTAATTTACTACTAGAATAATCTACTAATGGATGGTAAGTAGTATACTAATGGAGGCCTAATGGAAGTGTTATGGAATAATGGAATGACTTAGTCAACTAACTAGGGTATACATATATATATAATAATGCCTTAATGGACCTCTTAACCCAAAGCCCAAATCCACTTTTTGCTCCATTAGTGAGACAATCACCCTTTAATTTTCATGAGGTGGAACTTCACCCTATCGTACACGGACTAATACCGCTGAGTGAAACTTCACCCGGTGGTTTCACCCGGTGGACTTCTTCCAGTTTTGCAATTTTTGGACGCCTTTACCGTCGGGCGAAAGTTTCACCCGGTCATTTCGCCTGGTGGAGAAGCTCTCCGAAAATCTTCGAGGAGGCAAATTTACCGTCGGGCGAAACTTCGCCCGGTGGTGTTTCATCGGGTGAAATTTTACCCGGTCAGTTTTCTGACCTCTTTTCTTGTCTTATTCTTCGTCGTATGATTGGATGGCTTTGAACTTTAAGTTGTGTGCTTTGCTTTTTGGACGGCATTCCCCTCTCTTGTGCTCGTGGAAGCTCGATCATGTTTTTGGTGCCAAAACCTATCAAAATTGATAGAAAAACTACCAAAAACACGTAAAACGCACAAGAGGGACGCTAATGCGAGAAATACTCAAAATAAGGCGATAATCGCACTCTATTCTCGCAAAACTAGGGAAAATGGGTCTAAATGGGAGGAAAAACGGTTTAAATTTAGCACACAACAATTCCCCCACACTAAACTGTTGCTCGTCCTCGAGCAAAGATCCAAAAAGAAATTACAACTACTACTACTAGCTAGACTATGCTAAGCCGATACGGGGCAATTAACGGGCCCGCTCCTTCCCTTCAACTCACATCGAAATACCCATGAGGTAGAGTACTCCCATGCAAGGCAAGTTGGGGCTTGCTCAAAATGGACTGCAAGGGTCAAAGGGGCTTCATTTCGAATAGGGACAGAGAAATTTTGGTGAGTTTCTAACATAAGGCGTCTTTACATTATTCTTTAGATTGTGACTTTGTCAATGAAATCTCACCTAATCATCATATCAATTTCTTTTAGGAAACATATATTGAGGCCACTTCCATGGACGACGCTGAAGGTAGGGATCCGAACGAGGTATGGTTCAGTGTCGTGCAAGGGTACCGCAAGGGAGCGGTGTACGGTACGGGGAACGCTCACATCATGTACTGGACACCACCCAACGCTTGGGAGGGCATTCGACCTCGACGGAGTACGTACCGTCTGTTGTTGCTGAGATGAGGTCAGAACTACAAGAAGAGAGGAACTTACGGGTTGCTTTGACTGAGAGGGTGAAGGCACAGGATGAGCGTATCGAGCGACAGGATGCGGTCAGTATGCAAATACTGGAAGAGCTAGCCCGCCTTAGGAGCATGCAGCAGTGGAACTGCAACTCCGGCCCCACTCCACAACGCCGAGACCCTAGAGACCCCTTCAACGGGGGTGGTAGTGGCGCTTACGCTAGTTTTCCCGTTCATTGAGCATGTAGATTAAGAAACACAACTTGTAGTTTATGAATGTTGATTGAAAACAGTTTGTAACATTACTGTTAATTTAGTTTATTCAAGTACTTTAGTTACCTTGGTTGACAATTATGGAAATGTGAAGCCGAGATTATGTGGCCGATACGGCATGGTGTTTGGAACGTATTTGTCATTGCTGGGTTGTTTTTCTGTTTGCAGATTTTGGCTAGAAATGAAACAAATTAAATCGGCCAAACACTGGTCTAGTAGCGACTAATATCTGTCACTACAAGGTTTAAATAGCGACAGGTAACGGTCGCTAATGTAGACGCCCAAGGCCCCCAACAGCATCAGATGATCCCACTTAGCGACAGATATCTATCACTAAACCAACCCCATTAGCGACAGATATCTGTCGCTAAGCGTCCCATTTAGCGACTAGCAGCTGTCGCTAAGCTTAGTGACAGATATCTGTCGCCCGGGTTTTTTAGCGACAGATATTTGTCGCTCGTCTTCTTTTGAAGGGACTACCAGGTGTGACTGCTTCTCAGCTACTGTTATCTGTCGCGCGTCTTTTTTTGCGACAGATGACGACAGCTGCTATCAGTCACCCGTGAAGTATTTTTTTGTAGTGGAAGCCAACTTCAACATCGCGGCCTATCAGCAGAGAATGAGAAGGGTCTACACCAGGAAGGTAAACACAAGGAGTTTCCAGGTAGGCGACCTAGTCTTGCGTAAAACCCAAGCAGTTGGGAAAGCAAGAGAGCATGGCAAGCTAAGCGCGAACTGGGAAGGCCCATACCAGGTTACCGAAATCATTGGACCAGGAAACTGGCAACCCATTGGAACGCAGATACTTTGAAAAAAATACTATGTCTAAACTAGAGTCAAAATTTTTATTTTTTCTAGAAACCGGCGGAGGACGATCATGCTAAATTGTCGACGGCTCCGACCAAGGTGTTAGTTTTATTTCAAGAAAACAAAGAATTTCTCCCACTCATACTCGTTGTTTGTTCAGATTTGCAGCTTACACACAAACGAGCAGGGGGCAATAGGGGGAGGGCCCCCTGTTGCAAAACCTAGGAAAAATAGACCCCCCAACGAAAACGCTAAGTCCCCCTACCTGCCTCCAGGCAGGCAGGGGGCAGGCCCTCTGACTTCAGCCAGAAGTCAGAGTCAGGCCGGGCACCAATGTCAAACCAACAAGGATTGATAGACATTCAACCTTGTATAAAAAATGCTAAGTCCCCCTACCTGCCTCCAGGCAGGCAGGGGGCAGGCCCTCTGACTTCAGCCAGAAGTCAGGGTCAGGCTGGGCACCAATGTTGAACCAACAAGGATTGATAAACATTCAACCTTGTATAAAAAACGCTAAGTCCCTCACCTGCCTCCAAGCAGGCAGAGAGCAGACCCCCTGACTTCAGTCAGAAGTCCCATGAACAAGTTGCACGATGGCAAAACGACTTAGCAAAGTAAAAGAGGGGAAGCACTCAACAAGAACTCAACAAAGAAAAGTCGATAAAATTAACATAGAGTTAGAGGAAAAAGTCTACATAATAAGACAGTAAGAGGTTCAAGAAATAAAGATTACAGAACCGGCAGCCGACCACATTTGGGCTCGGTGCGCAAAAGATTAAAATGATTAGCGAGGAAACAAAGGCGCTGGAGGATAAGGACATGAGCCCTCAGAAGACGACTGCCCTAAATCCTATGCAGAAGGTGCGTCCTGATTGGGGCCGGGAGATCCATCAGGGCCATCATGAGGTGACTTGCTGGACCTAGCCTCATTCTTGGCTACATAAAGAGTGCCAAAGGCATCTTCATAAAAATCCGGTATCAACTCCCGGATGACCTCCAAGCAAAACTCAGAAGAGGAAGTAGCACCTGCAGCAAAGGCCTCATCTACCTTCACATTAGCCTCCTTATCCTCTTGAACCTTCAACTCTATTTGAGCTGCCTGAAGGTCAGAATCAGCCTTGGATAGGCAAGCAGCATACTCCTCAAGGCGTCCCTCCAGCTCGGCTACACTCTTCTTGGCCTGCCCCAACTCCATCTCCAGCTCAGACGCCTCTTTCACAGACTTCTCTCCCTGGCTCTTCCAGTTAGCAGCCTGGCGTCTAGCTTCTTCAAACTCACCCTCGCACTTGGACAGCTGGAGCCTCAGAGTGCTGATAAGAGCAGCGTTCCTCTCGACCATCGCTATGCGGTTAGAAAGGGAGGACCCAGGAGTGATTGTTAATTCTTCATCACTCAAGCGATTAAGGGATGCCAGCTCTGTAGAAGCTTGAAAGACCAGAGAGCAGCGGTAGAGGAGTTGAGCTGGCTGAGCACTGGTATGTGTCAAAGCCTTGGCAGCCTGGTCTAGGGAGGAGAAACTAGAGTCTGAGAAAAGAGCAGAAACATCGATGCTCTCAGCAGCAAAGTTGAACTCAACGTTCCCCTAATTGAACAAAGTCTCTGAAAGGTTGGGGGCATGACGCTTAGGCTGGGGAGTGCTGACCTCCGCCTCCAGATCCACCACCTGCTCAGCATTCACAGGCTCCTTCTCTTTCCTTTTCCTGTGAAGGGGGGGATGCTCTCCCCCGTCTCTTCAGAAGGAGAAGGCATTGCAGCTGCAGAAGAACGGAAGTGAGGCGAAGTACCCTCACGCCTGACATCTAAGGAAAGAGCGGCCCCTGGTTGCCTTCCCACCTCTGCTCCTTCAGAAACAGGAGTGGAAGGTGCAGGGCGCTTAGAAATCGACCTAGGGGGAGGAGGCAGCCTGGTTTTGCTGGATGAAATACTTTTCACATGACCCATGAGAGTCTCCTTCTTGAATCCAGGGGGAGTAACAGGACGAGGAGTGAAGGGCTTATAGTCCCTACCCAGCCCAAGAGCCTTCAGCTGCTTCACCGTCCAAGAGCCCCTGTAGACGTCTACAAAAGATGAAAAGTTAACCAGGTTAGCACACAAAAAAATACCCTGAAAGAGACACGCTGGTGCTGAATCCCTAAACTACCTGAGGTAAGACCAGGATTTAACCCCACTGGGGTCAAAAACTTGTCAGTCGTTATGAGGTCTCTTGGAGGTAGCCAATTAGTGGGACCAAATTCACCCTTCCCAGTTTTCGTACAAGCAATTTGCTTAACCAAGGAGCTCTTCTCTTACTCAATGTTACTTCCAAAGCCTTCCCATTAACCTTAGGATGATATTCCTCGCGAGTTCCCAGGCGAGTGTGGACGTGATTCCTGAAGCGCCGGGGGATAGACCATCCGTTCTCACAATGAACATACAAGAAATTGTTCTTCCAATTCTTAGCTGTTCATCTAGGGCCAAACTGGCAAAAAACCCTTCTGCCTAAGTATAGAGATATACCCTGAGGGTCCTTCCGGAGAGGCGACCATCTGTAAGCATATCATGTACCTAAGAACGTATATCGAGGGCTGGTCCCCGGTAAATAGGCAGACCCCAGTGTAAGCCACTAACGTCCTGACAAATACGACTGTCAGCTGTGCGATGGCAACATTCATGCGCTTAAAAGCCTCAGCAAGAAAAGGGTGAAGGGGGAAACGGAGACCAAACTCCAAACACTTATGGTAGACGGTGATGTGTTAATATTTTATATGCTTTTATCCTATTTTTCCCATGTATTTATCGCGTTGAATGCGCTCTTAGGAGCGGTTTTGGGAACTAATCTTCTCCTCTAGTGTGTTTTGTAGTGTTTTGACGGTTTTTAGGAAAATAGACAATATGGACGCCTTTTCCCTTTCATCATGGCTCACATGGAGGTCGGTGATTATTTATCCACAAGCTAGGTGTTGCCACATACCAAGGTTGCGTGGATGTCATGGATTGATCCCGAGTCGAGTTGGAACCATATCATGAAGTTTAGAAGACTAGAGGAGTCCTTTTTGTTGGTCCCGAGGTCCGTCCCTAGGGATAGATGTCGTCGTCCCTATTACCTCACTCACGACAAAATGAAGAAATTGAGCAAAAGTGGACTTTTCAGCTGTTCCGAATAGGGACGACCTTTGTCCCATGGGACGACTTTAATCCCGAATCGGGACAACCTCCATCCCTATTCGGGACGACATAGCTGTAGTGTCTTTTCAGCTTCTTCTTTCTTTGGCTATATAGGAATGCTTTGTATCAGTTTTGAACGTACCTCTATTCATTCCTAAGAACCCTAAGCCTAGTATTAGAACAACAATACTTTTTCATTCTCTATTTTGGAAGATTTACTCTTGTTCTTGCTACGATTTCCAATCGGTAATCATTTCAATTAGTTTCAAATTACTTATTCATCTTTTATGTTCTTAATTGTTTATTTTCATTTCTAATATTGATTTTATTAGTTTTTCTTTTTCCATATCGATCATTATGCATTTCATTACCAAACGTTTATTTCGTGTTAATTTAATTATAAGTAGCTAGTTTCGTTACTAGGGTCGAGGGGGATCAATGGGTAGAATTTAAGTTCTTGTTGAATATTTGATGAATTCATATATATGCTAGTGCCTTGTTTACATGCTCTAAAAGACGATTAATTTGTTAAAGGCCACAACTTGTTAATCGAATTAGGGAAATTTCAGTTCATGTGCGAGAGCCAAGTTGAGATTAGACCCGCGTGTGATTCGGTAGGAAGCCTGATAAGTAGCGAGAGCCCGTTAGTATCTTCCTAGGTTGATTTCAATCCAAGAGGACGTATTATAGCCGACTAGAATGTTTGTGTGTTTATCGCTTATTCTTGCATGATCATATGTCTACTCATTGTGAAAGCCCTAGATTTTTCTTTAATTGATTAATTCATATTTTGATTGCGTATTTCTAGTCTTAGTTAAACCAATCAAACCAAACGTTTAGAGCATCTTAGAATCGCCATAGCTATTAGACGAATTCAACCGCTTCCCTGTGGATACGATACCTTACTTGCCACTATATTCTATTTAGTAGCATTAGGTTTATCTTGATTTGGTAAGACGACTTTAGCCATATCAAATTTGGTGTCGTTGCCGGGGAAACGGTTTTTCTTGTTTTTTTAGCTTGTTTCTTTTTCGCTCTCTCTCGTCTCAAGGAATTAAAACTCCTTGAGATTGATCTCACTCTCCTATTGTAGTTTTTGTTTGTGCCTAGGTCTTTTCGGTCATCAGAGCTTACTCTGTTCGATCCTGAACCCGAGAAAACTTTTCGTAGGCGACGACAATTTTGGAGAGAGATTTCCGCAGCTCCTGATCTCGAGACTTTGGAAGCTATTCATACCGAGTTTGTAGCTGAGAATCAGTCCTTTAATCTCAGTCCAAGATCATTTTACCACCTCCGATCATAAAAATGCCGAAGCTTTCTAGTCACTCGAAGCCCGAGCAAACTGCTCTTCCTAAGTTGGTTAAACGACCAACTGTCACTCGAGGTACATTCGAGATTCGACCCTCCTTTATTACTTTGGTGGAGAAGAATCAATTTGGTGGTGACCCTAAGGAGGATCCTAACAAGCATATGAAAATTTTACCAATTATTGCTCCACGATTCTATTCCGGCCGGGGTAACTCAAGAAGAAGTCATGGAGATGCTCTTCATATTCTCACTAAGGGATTCCGCTAGAGAGTTGATTACCGATCTTGATAGTCAGTGAGGGGATCACTGACTGGAACTCTCTTGCTCTTGCCTTCTACAAGCACTATTATCCTCCACAAAAGACGAATATGCTCCGAAGTCATATCACAAATTTTTGTCAAACTCCGAACAAGAATATTTATGAATCGTGGGAGCGGTTTGAGAAGCTTGTGAAGGAATGCCCGCACCATGGTTTTGAGGTTCGGTTTCTTTGCAACCAATTTTATAATGGGTTATATGATGATTGCCGGAGTATACTTGATTCGGCATGTGTTTCCAATGTAATGTGGATGACGATAAAGCTTGGCAAATCATTGAAGAAATGGCATCTCACCACTCCCGGTGGGGTAATCCACGTGGTATTAATCAATATTAAGCTCCTTTTGGGTATTTTTGTGGGTTCTAGCTCTTATTCTTGGGTAAAAATCGATCTTGGTGTTTAGCTTGTTTTTAAGCTTCTTCATCTTCAATGGCTCCAAAGAAGAAAGGGAGGGTGGTTCTAAGCAAGAAAAGGAAAAGTGCGTCTACGTCAAGACCCGAAGTTGAGCCCAAAGTCGAGGTCAAGGTTGAGGAACCGGAAATTTCTCGTCTCCCGGGTTTTCCTACTCTTGCCTTTGGCTCAGAATCGCAGAGGGAGCAATTCATTAAGCTCCTTGGTAAGCCTCTTGAGCCAACTAGATTTCTTTGCAAAATTATACTTAGAAAGTTAGGCATTCTTGAGCAAAGTAGAGAGTTTTTTGAGGGTATGGGTTTGGAATTGTTGCTTAATATGCATGAATTGACTTACAAGCAACTCACTCTAGAGTTCTTTAGTAGCTTTACTTTAAACACTAGAGTCGATCCACCCCGAGTTATTTTTCAGTTGAACAATGGTGATTACCACTACACCCTCCCCCAATTTGGTGCTATTTTTGGTCTTCCCCCCTCTCCTAATGGTAGCATACCCGCCGGCTTTAATGAAGCCGATGTTTGGAAAAGTATAACCGGTCTCACCCTCATCGACTTTCGACGGTTGTCTAGCCGTCATGTCCACCACCCGGTTTTACGTATTTGGCATCGTCTTATTGCGGGTACAATATTTGGGAGGACCGAAATGGGCACCTTCACGCAACAAGAGTTAACAATACTAGGTGCTTATTTGAATATCAAGAGCCAACCTAGGTTTACCGCCGACATTCCTCTTGCTTTGGCAAAGCATTTTCAAAAGATTAGTAAGGCGGGGAAACATGTAGGGGAGATTGTTCTTGGGGGGCTCATTACACACGTGGCTAAGGCAATTGATGAGAATTTTAGTGAGGAAGAGTTGACCCACGTACCGGGGGACACGACCATAGACGAGGAGTGTGTAACTAGGTTCCGGAGCATAAGAGGTATCAATGGAATACCTCGGGTCGGCCACACTTCACTTTACCATGCGCTACGCTCCAGACCCTTGTTCCTTTTCGACATTCCCTCGTCCCGGTCCAAGAGCCTAACCTTTTAGTACCGGATGCGGGAGGTGATCTCGGTGCCTCTTCCTCCCGTACCCCGCATCCACGTCCTAGTGTGGAGCCCCGGCAACAACAACAACCAACCCAACAACAACATCAACAAGACCCTACCCGACCCTACCCCTTTTACACTTCACCCCCAGCTTTTATTGATATCCCTCAGTATACACCGTACACCCCCATTGCCTACCCTCAGCCCCCGGCCGATGCATCTATGGCCGCTATGCTTAATGCTCTACATATTGGGCAATATGAGCAGCGGAGGGACAACTACTATGCCCAATACCCCAGCTTTCATCTTTTAGCTCATCAAGGGTATATAAATCCGCAAGGCAACCTCCCATCGTGGTATAGGCCCGAGTACTTTCCGAACTACGTTATTCCTAGTAGTGGTGGTGCTATGATGGATGACGAGGAGTTTGAGGCCGAAGATGCCTTCGATGTTAATAGGGGGTGGATAATCATGACGCCGGTGAAGAAGAAGAAGAAGATAATGATGAAGATGATGATGATGATGATGGTAACAATGGAAGTGAGGAGGGAGAAGATGACGAGCAAGATGACTATTGATTATTGAAACGATGGAGATGTGTCGGTTGCTAACCTTTTGGTAAGGCGACTTACTTTTCTTTTCCGTTTTTGATGCTCGTCCTTTATTTTTCCCCCTCATTATTGTGATTTGGTGGCCCTCGGGGCCTTTTTGAGATTCGCTCCCGGTGATTCTTGACTACTTGATTACGTCAAGAGTCACTTCAAAATCCAAAATGATAATTTGTCCTTAGTTCACTTAGTTTTTATTTCTTTTTATTTATTTATTTTATTTTATTTTATTTTAGATTAATTGGTAGAATTTAGTGGAATTCGGGCGGAATCCGGGCTAGGTGACGTGATTACACCTAGTCCTCCCCTCTCATTTCATTTTTGCTTTCTTTTTAACTTTCCCCCTTCCATATCTTTTTCTTGACTCGGATCTAGGTGACGTGATTACACCTAGGCCCGAAATCCTCTACATTTTCTTCATCTTTAGTGTAGTTTTTCCTTTTATACCTTATTTCTGTTTCCTTTTCTTTTGTGTCTTCCACACACTATCGATCGAGAATAAGGACATTGCTCGATTTAAGTGTGGGGGGATAGTTTAGTTTTATTTTCATAGTTTTTCGGAAAAAAAAAATCCAAAAATCCCTAAAAATTTGAAAAAATTTCAAAAATCTCAAAAATATTTTCTTTTGTGTTGTTTTTTCCTTCTTGTTTGTGTCTTGTATATTTGTCGTTTGTGTGCGTTTTGCCTCTCCTTTTCCTTGTAGGTTGCTCGATGACCATTAATTTCGGGAAGCTCTAGAGACGCTCGGTAATATCACTCCATTCCCTTTTTCCTTTTTCCGTTGCGGAGTTTGGAGATTGTGTTTGTGGTGATGGTGGCTCGGGTGGAGCTTTGTGAAGTTCGGGTTGTATAAGTAGCTTGCTTGGATTGTAAGGGGTGGTGTTTGTTAATTGTATGTGAGTGTTTTGCATGTTTATTTTTCCTTCTTCTTTCGTCTTTGTGTATTTTTCTCCTACTTTTGTCATTGTCTTGTATAGTTTGTGTTAGGTGTAGGTAAATGTTTCTTTTCGAAAACCCGGTTATGTGATTTGTGTGCAAGTGCTTCTTATTCCCTAGTTATCGTCACTTTTTGGATTTGTGGACTTTATTCTAGTAGGATGACCTTTAATCAATAATTATATTGACCTTTTGCCTTGAGTCCATCTTTTCTACTAAGTATTTACACCGGGATTTGCACTTGACCACCTTGACCACCCCCGGAGTGTTAGGCCTTGGTGCCCGGGTTTCATTTCCTTAGGTGACCTTATTCGAGTAACCGCTTTCTAGTCCAAATTTTCACCTTTTTGTGGGTTAGGAAATAGGAAGGGGTGCACACCTAACTTACCTATTTTCCTACCATTCCTCCATTTCCAAATAATAAGCTTTACATAATGAAATTGGCAGGTTGCATTTTAATGTCTAATATGGGCAAGCCAATCAAGAAAGAATAGGGCTAAAAAAACGAAAAATGCCCAAAAATTTGCCCCCAATTGATTGACTTAAGGGGAGAAGAAAAAGAAGATCAAAAGTGAAAAATGTTAGCCCCAAGTCAAGAAGGAAAGAATAAACCCCAAAAATATTCCCAAAAACAAAAATAATAAACCTTTTCTTTTATCGATGCGTCGCCGTGAAGGGCCTACCAACGGACCGAGTCCCGAGGAAGGAAGATAGCGGTAAGCTTTAGTCTAAACTTTAGATTAGGTCAGCTTTAGTCTTGAGATTCCTTGCGACTTTGTCTTGAGATTAGGTAATTCTTCTCCTTTGTTTCCTTGCGACATTGTCTTGAGATTAGGTAAGCTTTAGTCTAAACTCCCTTTGCCGTCTCTTGTGGACCGACCCGACTTGCCCATTCTACTTAGTTTAGGTAGGTTGGTTTATTGGTGTCGGGATCGACGATAAATCCTCGCATCAGTAACTCAAGAAGAAGTCATGGAGATGCTCTTCATGTTCTCACTACGGGATTCCGCTAGAGAGTTGATTATCGATCTTGATAGTCACCGAGGGGATCACTAACTGGAACTCTCTTGCTCTTGCCTTCTACAAGCACTATTATCCTCCACAAAAGACGAATATGCTCCGAAGTCAAATCACAAATTTTCGTCAAACTCCGAACGAGAATATTTATGAATCGTGGGAGCGGTTCGAGAAGCTTGTGAAGGAATGCCCGCACCATGGTTTTGAGGTTTGGTTTCTTTGCAACCAATTTTATAATGGGTTATATGATGATTGCCAGAATACACTTGATTCGGCATGCAATGGGCGTTTCCAATGTAATGTGGATGACGATAAAACTTGGCAAACCATTGAAGAAATGGCATCTCACCACTCCCGGTGGGGTAATCCACGTGGTAATACGCGATCCAATTCCGGTGATAGTGGGTCCTCTAATGCCATGACTATTCAATTAGCCGCTTTAGCTAAGAGGTTTGATGCATTTGAAGTATCGAATTGTCAAGGGGGAGAGGGCATGCATCAAGTGCATGCCATGCAAGAGTATGCATGTGTACGTTGTGGTGTCGCGGACCACCAAGCTCAAGATTGTCTAGGCTTCATAGAACAAGTGAATGCATTCCATTCCATGCGCCCGCACCTTCCTTATATGAATCAACCGAGTTATGATGCTTCTTTGTTTTCTTATCAGATTACTAATGTCTTGAGCCCGCCTATTACACCAGCTTATGTACCCCCACAGAAGCAGCAATTCCATAATCAAGGGAATTTTCAGAATCAGCAAAATTTCAATAACCAAAGTGTAGACACCCGCATTTTGACTGCCAGGTGTCTATGGCAGTTTCCCAAAAAACACCCAATGATGATCGGACGCTAACATGCTTCTATGCGCTCTGATACGGGCTCAAATCCATTAATCGCTGGCTAACACACTTACAGAGTACAAATCTCACAAAACCAACCTCAAATCCAGGCCCAGCGGGCCGTTTCCAATCAAACAAGGCTAATTTGGGCCGAAACCGACACCGGAATTAAAACCGACTCGTCACGATTGGGTCAATCCCGGTCAAAGTCGTTTCCGAGACATACCAAACAACCCGTCAATCATCAAGAGTCCAAGTCAAACACAAAACCCATTAAAGTCAAGGTCCAAAAACAATCCGCGCGACCCAGCTGGGCCACTCGATCGAGTGCCTCACCCACTCGATCGAGTGGGCCCTTGTTTTGAGCCCGGCTGCAGGCTTCACGGGCCACTCGACCGAGTTAGCCCTTACTCGGTCGAGTAACCCTAATTCGGGTGCCCTAGCTTTTCCTATATAAGGAACCCCCATGCACACATCTACAACAACCTTTTCAACACCCTTTTTCACAACTTTCAAAACCCTAGAGCAACCTCATACACACATACTACGTCCTCTACAAACCCTAAGCACAACCCTAAGCATTACACTAGCAAACCCTAAACCTAGTTTAGGAATCAACAACCCGAGCCACCATAACTCGACCTCCATAAACCTCGAAGACTATTGTGTTATAGCCACGGTTACGAGTCCGCGCCGAGACAAGAACATGTAGGTTGAGGGTGTCAAAACCCCGTTCCTTCCCTTCTCTTCCTTTTTCTCGTGTCGTGTCTATTTCATATGGTTCGTTTTGTTTATTTATTCCGTTTATCGCTATTATCGCATCATTAATATCGATAATATAATACTAGTATCAAAACATTAAAATACCTATCAATTTGTGTCGAGTATGAGTGATATCGGAATGAGGAAACACGAACATACAAGTGTACTGCACACAGCGTTGACGGTCGCTCGTTCTGATATCCCGATTACTTGATTATTGCGATAGGTTAACTTCAACAATGATTTTCATATCGTTTGTATCATTATTATTCGCATGTCGCATCGATTTCTCAAAAAAACAAACATCGTATTTCAATAAGGGTCGAAACCCGTTGACACGGATCCGACATCACAATCCCTAGGGATTTATTTCGATGTCGGAGAAGTCGAGGGAATCAAGTCCTTCTCTTTATTCGGGCAAAGTATCGATAGGTTAGACCCGATGCCAATTCCATAATTGGATGTCGAGTCTAATAAATCAAATCAAATAATTTAGCCGATTCAATTTTCCGTTGATGCTAACGTAGATGTTATCCAATTATAGCACTACAAACGCGGAGGGATACCCGTATTGTCTCGGTTAATTTAAACAATTCTAATCAATTGCAAACGATTTCTGACTTCGTACAGGTGCCACTCGGTCGAGTGCCTATGTCACTCGATCGAGTGACATCACGAAACCAAGACAGAATGGTCTACAGGACCTCTACTCGGTCGAGTCTCGCAGTGACTCGATCGAGTGGAGGCCTACTCGGTGGAGTTGGTCAATAACTCGGTCGAGTAGGGTCACCAGATCTGGACAGAATGCTTTTCAGGCGTTCACTCGGTCGAATCCCTCAATGATTCGATCGAGTGGCCTCTATTTACGTCAAACCGTAAGTCCTAAATAATATTCAAGTCTCGCTAATTGCTTTTTCTGAAATCTCTTTGTTTTCTTTTTGCTCTAGTATTCCATATCGATTCAATAATTGAATATGGAATACCACGAGCCATCAAATTTTAGGATCGATTATAAATTTAGCAATATTCATATTCGGTTCATCAAAATCAATGTTTTGTAAAAAGTCCCAATCGGGCATAAGTCATACAATATTTATGCTCTATTCGGTAAAACCGTTGCCCTATCAAAAATCAAAAGCAATTTCAAAATCAACAATTAAATTTGCAAACGAATTCCCATTCGTACAGGGGGCACTCGACCGAGTGCCTAGCCCACTCGGTCAAGTGGCGCCCCAAAAATCGAACCAGAATGTTTTTCATGACCTCCACTCGATCGAGTCTCACAGTGACTCGGTCGAGTGGCCATGTACTCGACCGAGTTGGTCGATAACTCGGCCGAGTACGGTCTGTAACGCAAAACAGAAACCTCTTTTCAGGGTCTACTCGATCGAGTCTTTTGACCACTCGATCGAGTGATCCCATAACGACCCAAAACGCGAGTCGTACATCCTTCTTTTCAAGCTCGATAGTATTTTATGATTCAGGTCAACACGTGCATAATTAATCACGTGTATACTATCTTTTCAAACCATGCATCATCTTGTATATCATTCAATTCAATTCATTATTTGCACAAACCGTTATTATTCGTTATATCATTGCATCGTTACTAACGCGTTTGTTATTTCTTTTGTCAATTTAATTCTTGTTCGTTTATTGTACTAAATGAACCCACATGCTAAAATTCCACTTTGACGTAGAATTAATTGCATTAAATTGACTTAGAAACCCTTTTCAAATTCCACTCACATGTTTAGGGAAAACGATGTTTGCATAAGCATTTTCCCGTTTAACTAGCGCGCGTATTGTAAGTCATTCGAATTCTTAGTAGAGGCCGCTAATGTGCGGGCGGGGTTGGGTGTCCTTTGTGGGCTTCCCAACACGTACCCTCACCCCTTACTCAGAACCTCGGTTTCCGGATGCCCGAAACCGTTGGCGCAAGAGAGTCATTCAATACACAATATCCGATAATGTCGGTATTGGTATCAAATGCAAAGGGACGAGCCCAATAAACTCTGACATCGGAAATGGGCCGTATTTTGTATACGGACCACTACGACATAGAGTGGGCTCGAATGGTTCCGAATAACCACAAAATTCGGTGGCGACTCCACATAGACCTAAATTTCAATTCGATCCATTCTCATATGAAGATTCATTCGCCTACACAAACCCGCGCGTGGCCGCGTCGGGGTGGACCTATGTCATGTCCACACAAAGAAACTTCCAAAATCAGGGAAATTATCAGCAATGACCTCAATCGGGTCATCACCAAAATTTCGGTAACATTAATCAAAATTTTGGGAATTCTAATCAGAATTTTGGTACTAATCAACAGAATTTTGGCCAATCCTCCATCCAAACTAAAGGTAATTCCTTTTCGAGTTCTAGTCAAATGGCTGAGCTTCGTAATATGTTGCAGATGATGGCTAAGACCCAAGACTCTATGACGGCTCAAATGCAAAAGAATGATCAAGCCAAAGATAATGCCATCAAAAATTTGGAGAATCAAGTCGGACACCTTGCCCTGTCACAAGCAACCCGTCAACAAGGTAAACTCTCTTCTCAAGGTGATCAACAACATGATACGGCTAATGCGATTACTCTTCGTAGTGGCACACACTATGAGGGTCCATCGATGCCTAAGGATGATGAACTGGCCGAGAAAGAGGAGGTTTTAGTGGAAGATGTCGATGGGAGTGTTATTGTGGAAACTCCGATAGATGAACGAGTTCCACCACCCACTACTCTCGTTCCCACTCCGACTAGTCCAAAAATACAAGTACCATTCCCGGGTCGTTTGAAGAATCGAAAGGAGACTACCCAATTTGGCAAATTCATAGAGGTTGTGAAGAATTTGCAGGTTACGGTCCCATTTACCGAGCTCATTATGCAGGTCCCGTCTTATACCAAGTTTATGAAGGACATCTTGACTCGAAAGAGAAGCATTGGTGAGGTAGAAACCGTCGCTCTTACTGCAAAGTGTACTGTATTTTTACAGAACAAAGCCCGACCGAAGCTAAAGGACCCCGGTAGTTTCTCGATTCCTTACACTATAGGCACCCTATCGATCGATAAGGTTTTATGTGATTTAGGTGCTAGTGTAAGTGTTATGCCTTATTCCGTTTGTGAAAAACTTGATATGGGTCTTCTTAAGTGTACTAGTGTCACCTTGCAAATGGCGGATCGTTCCATAAAACGTTCTTTGGGAGTTTTAGAAGACGTACCGGTTAGAGTTGGAATTTTTTTATCCCAGTTGATTTTATCGTCCTTGACATGGCCGAGGACACCCAAATTTCTATAATTTTGGGTAGGCCATTTTTGCACAACGCCGGTGCGGTGATTGGTGTCAAGAACGGTAAATTGACTTTGGAAGTGGGTGGAGACACCATTTTTTTCTGTTTGGATAGTACACTTAAGAACCCTATGGTAACGGATTCTTGTTGCATGATAGATGTGGTTGATGTTTTAGTTCATGATTCTATGGAGGCGTCCCTTATACGGGACCCTCTAGAGGCTTTGATATTTTTGGAAGCGTGTCCAGGTGATGCTTTCGTTGACTCTGCTGTCATTGATGCTTTGGAAGCTGCTTTGGAAGGAAGGATGCTCACGGAGGAGCAAGGTGTCAATGTAACCAACATCGTACACACCTCATTTGCCATTGACATAACCGTTCTGGAGCGTAAGCCACTTCCATCTCACCTAAAATATGTCTTTTTAGACGATGCCGAGAGCTTCCCTGTGATTGTAAGTGCTGATTTAACTGAGTAACAACTTTCTGATTTGTTAGTTGTTTTAAAGAAAAATAAGAAAGCTTTGGGGTAGTCTTGATGAATTGAGAGGAATTAGTCCCGATTTCTGTATGCATAGAAATAATCTCTAGGAAGGTCATCGTCCTTGTGTCCAGGGTCAACGTAAGTTGAACCCGAATATGCAAGAGGTTGTTAAAAAGGAAGTTATGATGTTGGATGAGGGAATCATTTATACGGTTCCCGATTCGAAATGGGTGAGTCCGGTACAAGTTGTACCTAAGAAGGGAGGGACTACTATTGTCCCGAATGAGAAGAATGAGTTAATCCCTACACGAATTGTGATGGGATGGAGAATGTGCATAGACTATAGAAAGCTGAACACTGCTACCTTAAAAGACCATTTCCCATTACCGTTTATCGACCAAATGCTTGAGAGACTAGCTTCTCACAAGTATTTTTGCTATTTAGATGGATATTCGGGATTTTTTTCAAATCCTGATACGCCCGGCTGACCAAGAAAAGACCACGTTTACTTGTCCCTGTGGCACTTTCGCATATCGCAGGATGCCGTTTGGATTATGTAATGCACCCGCCACCTTTAAAAGATGCATAATGAGCATCTTTTCCGACTACATCGAGTCCATCATGGAAGTGTTTATGGACGACTTTAGTGTGTATGGCATGAGTTTTTCAGCTTGTTTAGCTAACTTAGATACCATTTTAAATCGATGTGTCGAGGTCAGTTTGGTCTTGAATTGGGAAAAGTGCCATTTTATGGTCACTGAGGGTGTAGTTTTGGGTCATGTGGTTTCCGAAAAGGACATTCAGGTGGATAAAGCAAAAGTGCAAGTGATTGAGCAATTGCCCTTGCCGGTCAATGTGAAGGGAGTGAGAAGTTTCCTTGGTCGCCGCTTTATCAAGGACTTCTCAAAAATTGCTAAGCCACTAACACAATTGCTCCTAAAGGATGCCTCTTTCGATTTTACTGATGAGTGTGTGGAAGCTTTTAACAAGATTAAGCAGGCCCTCATTTCAGCTCCGATTATTCAGTCACCGATTGGAATTTGCCATTTGAGATAATGTGTGACGCAAGCGATCATGCTGTGGGAGCGGTTTTGGGTCAAAGGAAGCACAAGGTCTTGTATGCTATATACTACGCTAGCAAAACACTTGATAATGCTCAAGTGAATTATGCAACTATCGAGAAGGAATTGCTAGCTATAGTGTATGCTTTGGAAAAATTCAAAACCTACTTGGTTGGATCGGAAGTCATTGTTTTCACCGATCATGCGACTCTTAAGTACCTCCTTGCTAAGAAGAAGCGAAGCCCCGACTACTTCGATGGATCCTCCTCTTCCAAGAGTTTGATTTATCGATTTGGGATAAGAAGGGAGCGGAAAATGTCGTTGCGGACCATCTATCGAGGCTAAGAGTTGAGGAGGAAGGAGTTGTCATCCCCATAGATGACTCTTTTCCCGATGATTCTCTTATGGCCTTAACTACCGGTGAAAGCGAAGGTCCTTGGTATGCAGATTGTGCTAATTACTTAGTTGGCAAGGTACTACCTTCTGATCTTTCTTATCAACAAAGGAAAAAAATTCTACATGATGTCCGACAATTTTTCTGGGATGATCCTTATTTATTTAAGGAGTGTGCTGATGGTATTTTTTGTCGATGTGTCCCTCAATGGGAAGTTCGAGTAATTTTAGAGAGTTGTCATTCATTACCATATGGTGGTCATCATGGACCAAGCCGAACCACGGCTAAGGTCCTCAAATCGGGTTTTTATTGGCCCACCTTATTTCGGGATGCCCAAGCTTTTTATTATGTCTTGCGACGCATGTCAAAGGACCGGTAATATTTCTAGGAGGCATGAGATGCCTCAAAAATGGGATCCTTGAGGTAGAAATTTTTTATGTTTGGGGTATAGATTATCAGGGTCCATTTCCGTCATCCAAGGGCAACCGATATATTTTGGTTGCAGTTGATTATGTCTCCAAGTGGGTGGAGGCAGTGGCATCTCCTTCTAATGATGCTAGGATGGTAATATCTCTATTTAAAAAGACTATTTTCCGCTGTCTTGGTGTTCCAAGAGCTATAATCAGTGATGGTGGAAGCCATTTCCATGAAGAGCGACATGATGCTTTGCTTGCTAAGTACGGTGTCTCCCACCGTACCGTGGTTGCTGGTTTGGGGGAGACCCAACTTTGTAAATAGGTATTTCTCTTTTTATTTTCTTTATTTTATTTTAGTTTATGACTCTCCCTTTTGACTTGGTTCTCTTGTGGCTCTGTGGTGCTGTGGACTCAATGTTTTAAGCTACAATGAGAACATTGTATAGTTCGGTTTGGGGGAATCTTCTCTTATTTTTAGTTTTTATTTTACTTTTAGTTTTATGTATTAAGTTTCCAAAAAAAGAAGGAAAAAATCAAAATCAGTCCATGGGTTTGTTGCTATCCCGTTGTGCTTATCCTCTTGGATAGCTTTGCGGTTTTCCGTTCATATCTCTTTTTAAGCTTGGTTTTCGGGATTTGTACATTTTGGTGATGTTTTGGCATTTTTGTATGGATGATGAGACTAAGACAAAGTATACTTGATCTTTGACGTTGGTAAGCTACAAAATGCGAGTTTTAGAGCCTTTTGGATTGATTCATATTTAATCGATCTTTTTTTAGGTGAGAGTGGGTCTCCTCGTAGTATGTGTTGCATAATTACTCACATGAATGGTTTTTGTTCCATTTTCTGTGATGTTTTTGATCAGTTTGCACTTGAAGCTGTATCGTTATTTTCTCGCATAATATATCTTAGCCTTTTGAGCCCACATGCTTATTTTTACACTACTACATAAATGACCTATTGCAACATTTTTAATTTGTGTTGCAATATGAAGTCGGAATAAATGATTTGCAACACTTTGGCTAAAAATGTTTCTTATACTAACCTAAAGCAACATTTTTATGGAAGTGTTGCATGTTAGAACTAATAATGCAACAGTATTTATGAGGCGTTACATTAGACTAAAACGAATGCAAACTTTAGAATATTATGAACAAGGTAATTAAAATTAACATTCAAAATATAGCGTGTTTTCTTAATTAATTTGGCTATATTAGCAAGTTAATTAGGAAGAAATTATATGTATGGTGAACATCGATTTGTATTGCCTTATTATTATCAATATAACGCTTACTTTTCACCAAAAAAAATATTAACATTCAGTTTTCACTTAAAATTTGACAAATTCTTATTTGTGACAAGCATATCCGTCTCAAATTTTGAATAGATAAAGAATATCCATTTGAGTAGATAAAGAAATAATTCGCTAATTTTGCTTTATTTAACCATGGATTATTATGTGATTCGTCATCGATTAATTACGAGTATATCCATTATACGGAGTAGTAACATATAATGCTCTTTAACAAATTAGACGGGACTAAAAACTTAACACATCACTCAACAAAAATTGGAGTTGGGTAAGTATAAAGAAGAAATAGCTGAAATGCTAACTAATCGTTCCATAACATTCCATCCCCTCACCTTCTTCCTCAAACTAAAACTCAAACAATGAAAGCAGTCAAGCCCCGTGACAAAAAAAAATCAGTTGAATACAATCCCTTCTTGCTATTCCTCCTAACTATTTCGTCAAGTCAGTAGTGTTTTGTGAAACATCTGAATTGAGTAATAATTTTCGAGGATAATTCGAGCACTTTTCTTTGTTGGAATCTGCATCTGCATCTGCTGGAGTTCCATTTCATTCAAGACGTTGATTAATAATTATTGAATCATCAGTTTCAGGTGTATTCTATTCCCTAACACTTTATTTGCATCAATGAATTTTATTTGTGAAATTAGGGTTATGCGATTTTATGAAATTTTGGGCTATTATGCACTATTTTGGTTGACTTTTTTGATTGATTGATGCGACCTGTTTTCGTGCACGACTTTAACAAATTTTTAGATCAAGAAAGAGGTGAAAGAAAAGATAATGTTACTTCCAAGTTGTTTATAATTGTTATTGAATTGGGAAGTGATGTTGGTTGAAGTTATAATTCGATACATATGTTGTTTTGTATTGATGTAATGATGACTAAGTGGTGTTTGTTGTGGTTTGAGCATTCTTATCACGTTTGGATTGTTGCTAGTTTAACCTTTAGCTCCACATGTCCATAACATTTGTCCACCTTCTACCCTTCACCCGAGCCTTCTCTTGTCCTTTTCTTAGCTTCTTTTGTGCGAATTGTGATAAATTGTCAATGAAATTTGGAATATTTACCATCCTACGTCGCGGGCGCATTCCTATGAGTCGTAGTAGGTGAGTTTTCTCACAATATACTACCCGTTCACAAAATGAGTGAAGAGTGAACCCGTGAAGAGTCCAATGTCAATAAAGATCATGTAAGAGTTGAAATGTCTTAGTATTTGTCTTCCTCATATTTTTGCCATGTAATTCTAAACCTTATGTGTTTATCTTGCATCCCGTGTTTGAACTGAGATTGAATTATGAACTTGCTAGAGCTTGTCAATGGAATTTGTCCTTGGTTTTGCCCATCGCTCTTGTTTTGTCATGTTTGACGATGTTTGCTTGAGGATAAGCAAGAGTCCGGTTTGGGGGATTTTGATGTGTTAATATTTTATATGCTTTTATCCTATTTTTCCCATGTATTTATCACATTAAATGCGCTCTTGGGAGCGGTTTTGGGAACTAATCTTCTCCTCTAGTGTGTTTTGTAGTGTTTTGATGGTTTTGTAGGGAATTAGGCGATATGGACGCCTTTTCTCTTTCATCATGGCTCACAAGGAGGTCGGTGATTATTTATCCACAAGCTAGGTGTTGCTACCGAGGTTGCGTGGATGTCATGGATTGAACCCGAGTCGAGTTGGAACCATATCATGAAGTTTAGAAGACTAGATGAGTCCTTTTTGTTGGTCCCTAGGGATAGATGTCATCCCTATTGCCTCACTCACGACAAAATGAAGAAATTGAGGAAAAGTGGACTTTTCAGCTGTCCCGAAAAGGGATGACTTTAATCCCGAATCGGGACGGCCTCCATCCCTATTCGGGACGACATAGCTGTAGTGTCTTTTCAGCTTCTTCTTTCTTTGGCTATATAGGAATGCTTTGTATCAGTTTTGAACGTACCTCTATTCATTCCTAAGAACCCTAAGCCTAGTATTAGAACAACAATACTTTTTCATTCTCTATTTTGGAAGATTTGCTCTTGTTCTTGCTACAATTTCCAATCGGTAATCATTTCAATTAGTTTCAAATTACTTATTCATCTTTTATGTTCTTAATTGTTTATTTTCATTTCTAATATTGATTTTATTAGTTTTTTTTCCATATCAATCATTATGCATTTCAATACCAATTGTTTATTTCGTGTTAATTTAATTATGAGTAGCTAATTTCGTTACTAGGGTCAAGGGGGATCGATGGGTAGAATTTAAGTTCTTGTTGAATATTTGATGAATTCATATATATGCTAGTGCCTTGTTTACATGCTCTAAAAAACGATTAATTTGTTAAAGGCCACAACTTGTTAATTGAATTAGGGAAATTTCAGTTCATGTACGAGAGCCAAGTTGAGATTCGACCCGCATGTGATTCGGTAGGAAGCCTAATAAGTAGCGAGAGCCCGTTAGTATCTTCCTAGGTTGATTTTGATCCGAGAAGACGTATTATAGCCGACTAGCATATTTGTGTGTTTATCGCTTATTCTTGCATGATCATTTGCCTACTCATTGTGAACCCATAGCCCTAGTGTTGTGTGCTAAATTTAGACCATTTTTCCTCCCATTTAGACTCGTTTTTCCCTCGTTTTGCGAGACTAGAGTGCGATTATTGCCCTATTTTGAGTATTTCTCGCATTAACGTCCCTCTTGTGCGTTTTACGTGTTTTTGGTAGTTTTTCTATCAATTTTGATAGTATTTGGCACCGAAAGCATGATCGAGCTTCCACGAGCACAAGGGAGCGGGATATCATCCAAAGCATGCCATAAAGAAAAGGTCCAAGCATCAAAGGGTGAAACCTTGAGCAAAAGAGCAAAACTATAGTCCATTGGGCATCTTCACCGGAGAGGTCGAACTTCAAATGAATATATCTAGAATTATAGACCTCGGATCGAAGCAACTCCGGTTGAAGGTGAAAGTTTATCTTCTTAGCTTTCCAACGACATATTATACGCCCCAATCGGAGATCAAACGAGAGAGTTATGGCCCTCTGAAGTCACAGGGCGAAGTTTCACCCGATGAGATTTGACCGGGCGAAACTTCGCCCGACGGTGTTCTTCCCCAGATTGCCATTTCGGACAAAAAGTTCATAGGGTGAAATTTCACCCTATGAGATTTTGACCGGGCGAAACTTCGCCCGGTGGTATTTTGGCCATATTGGAGAGAATCCGCAGGGCAAAACTTCACCCTATGAAGACTCATTGGGCAAAGTTTCATTTCAAGGGCAAAGTCTCATCTCAAGGTGCAAATATTGGATTTGGGCTTTGGTTTAAGGATCCATTAAGCAACTACTATATGTATACCCTACTAGTTAGTTGCACATTACCATTCATTAAACCATTCCATTAGGCTTCCATTAATAGATCATTCTAGTAGTAATTTTAGTAGTTCTCTACAATTCTAGTAGCTTAGATAGTAAGCTAGTAGTAGATCTTCATAAGTTTCTTCATCAATTCTCTAGATTTACATTCAAGCTTTGTAGAAGATTATTTCAAGTTTTTATTGAAGATTTGTGGAGATTATTAAGGGATTAGTGACAAAATCTTTTATTCTCTTCATCAGGCTTCATCTTTTATTTATGCAATCGTCTTCTTTATTGTTCATCCTTCATGGTTGGTATATTTCTTTCCTCTCCCTAATCTCTAGACTAGATTTAATTTTGTTCTTTCATCATTTTTTCGTTTTGATCATATTTATTTATCGTTTTTAGATCGTTTTATGGTTTATTTTGTTGATTGCAATTTTATTCATTGTTTTGTTGGTATTTTCTCTAGATTTCAATTGTCTTGCTCTTAGATCGTTTTTATTGTCTTGTTATTTTCATTAGTCTTACTTTTATCGCTCTTAGATCGATTTCTAGTTTATTTAGTAAATCGTGATTTTCTTTATTGTCTTGTTATTATTTTCTCTAGATTTTATCATTATGCATGTTTTTGTTATTTTCTCTATTGTTTTTGTTTTTGTAGTTTCCTTCATGATTAGTGAGTAGATTATTAGTTAGGGGGTTAGGGGATGAAGAGTTTGGTGTCATGAATTATGGATTTTTGGTGATTGATATACTTGGGTCGATTTGTCTAATTTGGAATTATTGTATTCGTGTCGACCTTACTTGATCAATATCGTTGACTCGTATTCACCCTTATCAATATGGGGAAACTCGGGGTTTGGGTAATTCCGATTAGTGACCTATCTTAATCACCGTGAAAGCGGGTTTTAGTGTGGTCGAGTTAGGAAATCCGGGTCACCTACGTGACAGGTGGGGACCGATGAGGGTAACTCGCTCCTTACCGATTGTATATTGTTTGCTTGATTCCTTGTTTATGTATCCCGTTTCTAAGTCCCCGACTCCCCCTAACGCTTTCCCTTTACTTGATTTCCTGTTATTATTCTACTATCGTTCTCGTTAGCTTAGTTCGTGACCAATCAAAATCCCCCTTAGATCACAATCAATAGACTAGACCTAGACTCGACTTCCAATGTGTTCCATCCCTGTGGATCGATCCCGACTTGCCGCTACTACATAGTAGTCAATTGGAGTTATAAATTTTGTTTGATTGCGTTAGTTAGGCGACAATTTGACGCGCATCACCTAGATTTTCCTTTAATTGATTAATTCATATTTTGTTTACGTATATCTAGTCTTAGTTAAACCCATCAAACCAAACGTTTAGAGCATCTTAGAATCATCATAGCTAGTAGACGAATTCAACTGCTTCCTTGTGGATACGATCCCTTACTTGCCACTATCTTCTAGTTAGTAGCATTAGGTTTATCTTGATTTGGTGAGACGACTTTAGCCATATCAGACGACAATGCATTTCTCAGGGGGGTTACACACAGTATCTTTCTCCTCTAGGACAACAATCGTATAACCAACCCCAAATTATAAAAATTGGCAATGGCCTCAACCGCATTTTTCGCCAATATTATCTCCCGCGGCCCCGGCTCAGGATAGGTGTGCAGGGGAACCTTATACTTTGCTTTATCCAAGTAGTAAACACGCCCAGGCACCCGAGGCACCAGGTCGCCGGCGATGGAGAAGGGACCAACCTCCAACGTCTTGTCGTCCATGTCAGGGACATCAACCGGGGCAGGGTCTGGAGAATTAGCGCCCCCACTATCCTCTGAGGGCGGCGCCCGAGCCACCGTAACCCCAAGCCCATCAGGGGATGAGGGAGGACTAGTATTAACTTCATCCACATCCCCTGCTGGGGTGTCGACAGACTGTTCGGCGAAAGAAAAAAGTCGTCGGCGGTTTTGCGACATAATGATCGGAAAAATAAAAGTGTAAGAGTTACAGAAAAACGACAAAGCTAAAGGATTAGGGTTCTAACCTAATTGGTTCCTTCAAAAGTCGTCGGAGGCAGACGCCAGAAAAATCCTCGGCCCGATCGCTTGATAAGAAAGAGGGTTTGAGAGAGATGGAGTTTTTGAAGGTTGGGAGTGTGAAAAAGGAGGAAATGGGGTAGGAGTGAGCCTTTTATAAGGGAGAGGGAGGTGAGGAGTTCCTCCCCTGTGAACTGTGCTGTCAGACTCCTTCCCTATAAAAAAACTCCACACGTGTCACGCAAATAACCAACCCATCCATCGCATCCCAAAACTTTGAAAACATAAAAAAGCGGGAAGAGGAAGGGTCACAAATACATCACCAAAGAAATGATTAAAAAAACAAACAAACAAATAAAAACCAAGCTCATTACTTCTTCATTAAGCAAAGGCCCGGAGGCCAGAATTACAAACCAGGGGGTGAAACTCAAAAACAGAAAATAAGTAAACACTTCTACACAGTTACAGACAAAAGGGACTGGAGCTCAGCTCGGCCAAACAGGAGGCATTGCAAATCCTAATCCTCGTCAGAGCCTGGAAAGTAGCCTCCGGGGTTGCTGCAGCCTTCACCATCAGACCCCCAGTCCCATCCGTCAGGGGCATTCATGGGGTCATCATCCCCCTCCTCTTCACTTCCCAGCTTCTCATAGCCGGACGAATAACCCTTACCCACGCTGTCTCCAGAGTCTGGGCTGCTGACATCTCAATCCTCCCCAAAACAAGTCAGTCTGGCGCCTGCAGGATGGCCAAAACTATCTCCCCGCCTCTTGGGCGTAGAAAGGAGAAGACCCAGAATCCAGAATATCCGGGTCACCATTCTCCGGCTGCAGCCAGGGAAAACACCGGCGGCAGTCGCGGTTATTAGAATAGCCGCCTACCCGTGTGCAGGGGAGGAACCTCTGCCTCTTAAAGGATGGAACCTTCCTCGAACGACGGAAGGCCTTTGGTAAGACGCTTGCCCCAGGGGCATAAGGAGACCGAAGGGCGGTTAATTTACAACGATGGATGATCGTTCGCACCAATTTAGAGTATCTGAATTTCTTAGTACGACTCGTACACTTAAAGATATCAACAAGGACTCCTCGCTTAAAGATTTTATCTTGTATCTGACGCATTGTGAGGAGAAAGATGAAACAAGTTTGCAAGAGGGAGTCGAACAAAAGCCCCCATCTCTTTATAAACACAGGGAGAAAGGGTTGTGCATTAAATGACGCTCCAACCACCCCCGTAGAAGAGGCCAAGTGTCAGCCAAGCGCAGGGTTCGAGGGATTTCCGGTGAAGAGTAATCATGAGGGAGAACCTCTTGACTCTTTTCATACCCGAACAATTAAGACATTCTTCCTAGGAAATATGCGCGACATTAAATGCGAGGAAAGGTAAAAAGTCAACCTCCCACCAGGCTGATTGAAGATCGCCAGCTGAAGGGAGCCCCGCTCCCCCCTGCTGACGAGGGACAATTGATGGGATCGGTCGCCTATTCTGGGCCGCCCGTCAGTTGAGCCTGGGGCTGACCCGACCCGGGTCATGGGGAAGCCTGCCACGCAGGCCACCTAGTAGGCTCCTTCCGGCAGTCCCTTGGGGCATTCCTGAAACGCCCTGCTGAGCTCTAGACGCGAAGCTCAGCCCCCTCCTCGCTAGGGTTAGGCCGCTTTTGTAGTTACAGGAAGAGGAAAGGGATCTTTCCCATTCTCCCGATGTCAGGGGACTTCATCCTGCCAAGCCTCAAGTAAGGCAAGAAGAACCCTCTTAATTATGCCTAAAGTAAAAAAGAAACGAGAGGGGGAGATGTCTCCACGTGTCCCTTTTTCTTTTCCTTCTCTTCTCTCTCTCTCTTTACTCTCCCTTATGGGAACCTATAAATACTCATTTATCTCCCACAAGAAGAGGTAATTAACTTTCTCTCACTAGAATCTCACTCTAGAAAATGCCACCTTACTCCTCACGAGTAAGGTTCGTCAAGTGCATTCACGGACTGACTTAGGCATCGGAGAGGGTTCCCTCGGACACCTCCAAGGCCCTGTGCGCTTCCTGTGTGCAGGTGACAGGCCCCCTCGTCGGGAAACACTACTACAAAACATCAAATAGACATGGGTCGTTTTCATTAATAGACATGGGTTTCGTGACCCATGTTAAGTTGAGTGACATCTATTATCAAATATTTAGACATAGGTCTTATGACCTATGTCTATCTAAAACATAGACATAGGTTTTTCTAATAACCCATGTCTATTGTTAAATTAGACATAGGTTTTCGAATTAACCCATGTCTATAATAAATGATAGACATGGCTTTTTTGTACGCCCTATGTCTATTTTTAAATATAGACATGGGTTATTTGTTTGCCCCATGTTTATTATCATAGTGTAGACATGGGTTATTTTGTACGCCCTATGTCTATTGAACTGCTAAATTACAAAAAAAAAATACGAAATAGGCGGCCCACTTTCACATAAATGATAACAACAAAATCTACAAAACAATTAATTACATTATCTCTCTTCCTTCCACACTATAGAGATACTTAACTACAAAATCTAAATTACATACATAAATTACATACTCTATAATCTTCATTACATTTGTAGTTCCTTCCTTTATGCATTTCTTACACCCTCTTCAAAATACATACATAGCCTACGTGTATCATACCATACCTGTACATAGGCATAGGTTAACAGAGAAAGTCATATCAAAAAGTTATCCGACCAATAAACCGCACACATATCGGTCGGGTCCGATCTACATTTTGTTTTATTTTTTCAAATTTAGTCTATTTTTCTGGACCGGTCGCCATTGGCTTGAACCGACCACAAACAAATGAAATATACTGGGCGACAAAACATAGTAACATAGTAAGAAAACACTAATGAGATACGGTACGTACCTCCCTCGAGGCCAATATAGCTCCCAAAACGACAGGACAAGAAAGCTTGGAAGTACATTTCAGCACAACAATCGGATGTCCCGGACGTCATTTTAGGCTCCCTTACTCCCAAAAGGAGCTCATCACTTGAATTTGATGCCCTTGGTGACCCGAGGATTGATACCAGTAGGCTCCCAACTATAAGGACCTGTAGGCTTCCTCATCTCGCGTACCTGTCGTTTACGCCGTTTTGTAGCCTTCTCAAACTTTTTCTGCACATTTTCAAAGAAGACAAGGGTGATGCATGTTCCAGTACCAGACAGACTGGACAAGATTTCTATTGTGCGTTTTTAGCTATTTAAATACTACTAAAGCCATTACCCAGTGTTTCTACTAATAATAGTTTAAATATTCAACAAAAGAAAAAAATACTAAGTATCCCGTCATTATATGTTCCATCTTCGTATCCCAGGTTTGTGTTCCACAAGTCTATCCTCTTTCCCTATAGCAAAAGTCACTTTAATAGCAGATAAAGTTTCAAAAAGACAAATCTATGACAGGAAAGATAATACTCCGTCGTAGAAACTCAATAAAATAAAGGAGAGGATAGTAAAGATAGGTACCTTTTGGTTCACCCTTGGATTTTAATTGTGGCATAGAAGTCATCGTCAGATCCATCAACTTCATCTCTATCCTCAACATCGTCTCCACCGTCACTTAAACTCTCAGGCTCAACTTCATTTTCTAGCTGAACACCATCATCATTAGAATTGATTCAACCTCTAGACAGAACATGAAGCTCATGTTTACATATTCTTTGTCCAAGATCGTCTCTTTCAGGTAAGTCATCATCACCTGAAATACCCTTTCATAAGCCACGACAACACTAATTAGTCCCAAGGAAGACAGTATCATATTATTCCTAATATAGTGCGAGTAGACTGGCCCTTTTTGAATACATGGGGACACTTGAATTTAACGGGAATAGCCAGATTTTATTTGTCTCTAAATTGAATAGTCGAATGAGTGAATACAAGAGTAAGTTTACAGATAATATCAACACCAAAGTATGCAGATGGACCATATTATTTAATCATCTTGTGTATGTTCAAATAGTCACAGATAACAACTATTGATTGATTGAATGAAGCCTCCAAATTCCAAATAGATAAAGAGTGATGACAATGAGCTAATTTCTAGAAGAGTAGCTAAATGCTTGTAGATTGCTATGAATTGAGTCCTCCAATACAATATACCCCTTTCGCCCCAATCAACAGTTTACACTTCCTGTGATGGGTGTTTCAGTCAAAAGTTGACGTTTCTATTTTGGTATAATTATACTGTCTACTTTATCTTTGAATAATACTCATTAAAAGCAATTTTCCATCTCTCTACCTTAATCTTTGTGTATAAAATATATGTTTACTTTTCACGGGGACGGAGGGAGTAATAACTAAAAGCAAAACCTGTATTCCATCTCCATTTGCTCACAAACAGAAAGCATACCATGCGAGAATGTGACTTGTATGTATTAGCCAATAGCTTAACGCAACAGATTTATATGGCCATAAGACGTACAATTTCTACAAAGGTTGCATATTGGAAGAGACTCGGGAGGCTAGTATTTTTCATGTTCCCATAAATAACGAGCAATATTTTCTGAGCAGAAATTAACCAATATCTACTCAAAATATCAGTGCCAAAATGGTTTCATTTTTACCAATGTTCTATATTGGAGGTGGACATGGCAGTCTAATATTTCCATGGCCACATAAATGACATAAGCAATAATTACTTGCTGAGAAACAGATTAACCAATATCTACTCAAACTATTGCAGCGCCTAAAAGGACCCATTAAACAAATGATGTACTCCGTATATAAGAGGTGGATATGGCAAGCTAATATTTTTCATGGCCACATAAGGGTCATGAACAGACTTTTGAAACGCAAATTAACAAATACAATCTCAGTTGAATGCAAAAGCCAAAAGTGACCCCACTTGTACAAAGGTTGCATATTGGGCGTAGATATGACATACTAATACTTTTCATGGCCATAGATGACATGTACTTTCTAATTTTGAGGGCAGAAATTACGCAATGTCTACTCAAATTATTGTAGGGAGTATCAACGTAAACAATAAAACAAGATGCATCGCAAGAAACAAGGTTGAGAATGGAAGAAACAAAGAGACAAAATATGGCAGAATGTGATCATTACTTTCTTTTTCTTGGCAGGAATTATCCTCGAGAGTTTGCTAGACAGAGTCCCATCGTCGTGAGTGGCTCCATTTATTTGTGCAACATCATCATCATAATCATAAGTTGTTTCAAGCTTTCTGTTAAGTTTAAACACCAAATTATGTGGCATTCATCAAACAATATATGTACATCTATTAATATATGTTAAACCGAGAATACCTTGTAGCCGTTCTCCGTAATTTCTTTTTGCTTCCTTCAGTCTTGGATGCATCTAAACCAAATACAGTTTTCTCTCTCAATTTATCTTCAAGTGCCGCTCTATGTTGCAACATCTTTACACTCTCTGAGCTAACTGGTTTCTCCTGCTACGAGATAGTACCACGTCACTTCCCCCTTGGCTAGCAATACAGAGAAAATGACAATGCATCTATGTGATACATGCAGTAAAAAGGATTGGTGATACATCTCTTCTTCTGCCAGTAAGGTAAGGTAAGTTTTCCATAATACGCAAATTTGTTAGTGTGAGTGTGACGGTTTCACAATAATGTGGAGTTGCTAGTTTCAAGTTGTGAGACCGTCTTGTGTTGTGTTATTGTTATTATAGACCTCTTTTTCTTCATCTGCCAATATTATGTGATGATTACTGTATTTGTAATTTTGTATCATGTCATGTGTGACCATTATTATTATTATAGGGAGTATTAATTAGCATTGTACCCAGGGTCTGGGTTTTCATTAAAAGATTGCTGCTGTTACTATTACTCTCGTATGAAAACTGAAAATCATACTGTATGTATGTTATATACACATAAATGAGATGGGGCATATCACATATATATGCATATGCATGCAGCTGAATTAGTAATATCATTATCATTATCATTATTCATCATAATCATATCTCAGTCACACAGTGTACTGTTGGGATTACAGTAACATATGACGTACTCTGTCATTATATTATTCATTGTGATCAATGCTTTGCTTGCTCCCGTACATCACGGATGGTCTTATACTCGATCCCTCTTAGTTTCCATGATCGGGAGGGAGTAATAAAGTTATTGTTCGACCCATAAATGACCCTGTTTAGTTGTTGGTAAATAAATTGGCACCATTTCTCATCTAGGAGTAGTAATTTTAAAAAAATTACATTTCATTTTGTTGGTTAAGATGGAGTAGTTACTTAATCTTGCATATAATTGTAGTCGTATTTAGAATAGGGTAAAATGATTTGAAGCTCAGATTAGGAATGAATGTCTAATGAGAATGAGTGATTGATTATGTGAGGTTGGCATGCATGGTACAGTACAACTGTATGTATGTATGTATAATAGGACTGGGAGTATCTTTTTTACAATCTTACTTTTACCTGCAATATAATCAATCTCCACATCCACATCCACATCCACATCCACATACCAAGGTGGATGCACTCATATATACAAGACGATATATAAAAGATGTTAGGTTGGTTCTCTAGGCTTTAACCCAAATGTAAAAAATGTAACACCAAATACTCCTGTACAAATCAATCATAAGAAAGCAACCGTACCGGGGTAAACGCAACGCCAATCGGCTCAGGGTGCGGACCGACGCGGATTGGGAGGGCGGCTAAACCTCGGTTTCCGGGAGCGTCGTCCTCTCATGAGTCTGACATGTATTATTAACACCAAATACTCCTGTACAAATCAATTATTAAACGCAACAAAGCAAAGTAAAAAGGATAAACTCTGAGGCACAACAATTACCTGAGATGTATCTCTTTTCTCAAGAGTCCCTCTTATCAGCCCATTAAGTTCAACAGGGTGCTTAGCACCAGGCTTTTCAGTAGCTGAAGCATCACACTTTTTATTCAAAGCATCCTCAAGTTCATCTGGGATAAACTGATCAAGCTCCTTCATCTACAGTGAGCATTGGAAACAACATCAGCATTAGTCAGAAAAATGAACACGGAAGAATGTCAAGGTACATTATTGGACAGAGACCATACAATACTATGTATAGGCAGGATAGATGAAATGACTCGTCTCATGACTAGTCATGGGCTTTGTAGGAAGTAAATGTAAAAGCTCAGTTGCCATCGGTAGACAGAGTGGCAACACATTAGTGTCAGATATTCTGACAAACATGGTATGGGATAGGAAATCTTAAGAGTACACCAATGGGTTGGTACAGGCAACAAGACTGCCCCAGCAGCCCGCCAAGAACCAGCCAGGCCCCCATAACTGGCTGATTTAAGACAAAGAAATTGCATGGGCTAAGCACGACGAACAAAGAATAAAATAATAATAATAATAATAATAATAATAATAATAATAATAATAATAATAATAATAATAATAATAATAATAATAATAATAACAATATTTTTCATGTAAATCGTCCAAGCTACCTCAGGCCAGTCTAGAGCTCAATTTCGAAGGGCAGAGGTAGGTATTTAGATGATTCTTCTTGAAAAACGGATCGACGAAAACCGAGGTATCTTGTTTATTTATGACGTAGTAAAACGAAAAAAAAACACAAGGCTATCAGGTAAAGGAATAGAGCAATAGGCAAGCTAAACTAAATTAGACGCAAAATATCAAAAAAACATCATAGGGCCAGCCTACTGCTACTTGCTAGGCTCGACTCTTAATCTCAAATACATACCCAATTTGTCTTGAGGTGATCCATAAGCAGCATAAAGCTAAAATCAGTAATAATTCAAGCTAAGTTAGAGTAGATGATTGCTTACATCTAAATAAGGGTAGTGGTTTAACTCACCTGGACACGTCCTCTAGACAAAGCACCTCCTCCGAGATACTTGTTTGCAAAGTCAACTTCCAGGGCTCCTCTTAACTGATCCTCTATTAAGCCTGAAGAGCAGACCTTGCATGGGATCAAACATAATATCACAGCTGGCAAAAATAGCTGAAAGTTAAGACACCCTAAATATTTGCACAAGATAAACAAACCTCAAACGGGTAGAGAGAAACTCGGGATTTGAACCAGAGATTTGTGTCAGCCATATGTAGACTCACTCAAAACATTTACCACATCATTTACCTTGTCTAATAAGCTCTTGATTTCCAGACCGTTAGGGGAGAAACTACAGAAACAATGTGTTATACACTTAGAAATCGTATGACATCAAAATCGCACTATCAATAATCAGATCAAGAAAACTTAGAAATCAATAGAGCTTCAATCAAGAAACACGCGATCGAATCTTTGAATAAAGTCAACATTTGAATCAAGAATCGCAATCGAACAGTAATTACGGACACCAAATTAAATTCAATTAGAACAAAATATAACATGAATTGAAATGAGGATTATAGACGAATTAATGAACCTCGAGAGGACGGCTGATGAATCGTCTGTAGTGCGAGCGGAGGTAGTGGGAGCGGAGTGGTGCGAAGAGCGGACGCGGTGAGGAAGCTGGCGAGGACTCCACCGACAGCCCAAACCCCGAGGCCAACCACGCCGGAGATCAGGCGTAGACCTCCCGACAAGACAAAGAAAGGAAGTGTGACCAGACGCCATGCGTGCTAGGGGCGACGGAGACTTCAGAGAGTGGCGGTGCGGTGGCGGTGGAGGTTGATGAGGCGGAGGGGAGGAGGTGGTAGTGGTCGGGTGGGGAATTAGGGTTAGCGGTGAAGGATGGGATGGCGAGCTCGAGATCCCAATTGTGAGCGGATAAGATGTCGGTGAGTTTTAGGGAGTTGGTCTTTATTAGAATTAGAATTAGAATGTTACAGTGTTAGTTTCTTACTTTATTATTAGGACTAATAAAGGGAAATAGAATACCGGATTAGGTATATTACTTTATTATTAGGACTAATAAAGTAACAGAATAATAGTAATAGAATATAGAATATTATTAGTTTATTAGGACTAATAGAGTAGACATGTGTCATTACTTTATTAGTATTACATCTATATACATGGGTTTCCTATATGCCCTACATCTATTCATATATTACAGACATAGGTCTTACTTTGACCTATGTGTATAATTTACAGACATGGGTTTTAATTTTGACCTATGTATATTCTCTTTTGTATACATAGGGTTTTTATATAACCTATGTCTATTAAAAATAGATGTGGGTTTTTCTTTTAACCTATGTCTATTAGGTCATGTCTATGACTAATTTTGTAGTAGTGAAAGTTCGAATACTGGAAGAGATGAATAGTAAGGCGTGAGGATCAAACAAGATCCAAGAGGCAACCAATTAAACCCAAGACCCGGACCCAATTCGGGTGTGATTGTTTCCATACCGGAACAAATATTATTTTATAGGTATTTTATTATTAAAAGATATAAAAGTTACACAAAAATTATTTTTTATTAGTTTTATAATTTTTTTTTTATTTTACTATAAATATTATGATGACACACTGCTAATGTTAAGATTTGGGTGAAAATTGGGTGAAATATATTGGAAATAATATCACTGATCGTAATAATGCTACTAATGGAAATGATATGGATGATTCTCACAATCCATGATTGCTTTGTATAATTGATTTAGTATCTCCGTAAGTATGTTATATATATTGTATCATATCATTTCTTAGCCTAATTAGTTTAGATATTATCTCTTGTAATCATTACCTTAGTTGCTAGTCTACTCATGTATAAATGTAACACCATTAACTCAGTAATAATTATCTTTTGCATCTTTCTTCACATGGTATCAGAGCTTGAGATCCTTCATCCAAATTACCCACATTAAAACTACCCACCTCGTCCGTGCCATTTATGGCTGCCTCATTCAACATTATTCCCAATGATTTGGAACCAACTAAACCATTCATTGTCATCGATCTTTCTCAAGTGATCGAACTCACCCCGTTAACATATCGATCTTGGGCTCGACAAGTTCAAGATCTCATGCGAGGTTATGGACTATTCAAGTTCTTAGATGGAACCCATACCTGCCCCTCCGCCACCGTCCTCGTGGACAACCCTCAACCCGCGAAGGATGCCACCAAACCAGTGACCCAAATCGAGGCTCCCAACCCCGCTTATGAAACTTGGACTTGCCAAGATGCCTTCATAAGCGGTGCCTTACGTGGTACCCTCTCCAATAGTATCACGTCCCTCCAAAACAAACACACTACCTCTCATGAAATATGGACCAATCTTGCCAACACCTATGCAAGTGCCTCACGTGGTCACATTCTCCAAATCAAAGACAAATTCAATTCCATCTCCAAAGGAGACCTCTCTATCACCGAATACATGCAAGCACTCAAGGCATGTGTCGATGACTTAGCCCATATGGGCAAACCCATGGACCATGAAGACTTTATCACTAAGATCATCAATGGGCTAGATTATGATCTATACAACTCCATTGTTGATGTCGTCAAAGCAAGGGACACCCCCATTTCTTTTGAGGCTCTCCATGAGAAGCTCATACAATTTGAACTAACAATTAAACACAAACCTACTGTCACCACGCCTCATCTTCCCTCCTCTGCCCACCATGCCCAGTACCGGCCCACTCCCCATCGCCAAAACCAGCCCCGCAACACCCAACCAGCCATCCTTCCTACACCCCACACAACTTCCTCACCCTCCACCGAGGCACCCCCTTTCAAGGGTAAGTGTCAATGGTGTCACACCCAAGCCCACTACCTTGAAAATTGTGCTATCTTCAAGCGACTCCACCCTACCATTCGTGTCTGATCTCGCCCTCCTCCTCCATCTCGTCGTCCCACTCCTAGGGCTAACACCGCCACCATAGGACCCTCTAATCCCACATGGTTAATCGATAGTGGAGCCTCCCACCATATCACACATGACCTAAATAATCTTGCTCTTCATGCTCCGTATGATGGAAATGATGATCTTATCATCGGAGATGGTTCCTCTCTTCCAATCCATAATATTGGTTCTTTTTTTATTACTACTCCCTCCTTTTCTTTCAATTTTCATAACGTTCTTTATGTTCCTACAATATCACGTAATTTCTTATCCGTATCTCAATTTTGTATCGACAATGACGCTATAATTTTATTCTCATCTTCTTCCTTTTGTTTTCAGGATCGGTTGACGGGCAAGACTCTTCTTAGTGGCGAGTTAAACCACGGTATTTACGAGTGGCGACGGGCGACCTCCCCCTCATCCATCCCCCACGGCTCACTCCACCCTACTTACACCCACCATCCCTTGGCACCATCGCCTAGGGCACCCATCCTACCCAATATTATCTAAAATAAACAAAATCGCCTCTCTTAATTTTTCTTTACCGCAATATGATTGTAATGCTAGCGTTATTAATAAAAGTCACAAGTTACCATTCTCCCACTCTACTATTTCATCCTCGTCCCCCTTAGATATAATATTTTCCGACGTTTGGACCTCCCCGATCTCATCCCTTGACGAATTCAAATATTATGTAATTTTTGTGGATCACTACACTAAATATACTTGGTTATATCCAATGAAAAATAAGTCCGACACCTCCCCTATATTTAATCGGTTTAGGGCTCTTGTAGAAAAATTCTTTAATCGTCCCATACGTCAAATATACTCGGATAATGGCGGTGAATACTTAAAACTTACCCCTACAATCAATAATGATGGTATCGGACATCTCACCTCACCCCCTCACACTCCGGAACACAATGGTTATTCCGAAAGACGTCATCGTCACATAGTTAAAACTACCCTTTCTTTACTTACCCATGCATCGTTACACAACACTTATTGGTCCTACGCTGTCGTAACAGCAACCTATCTAATTAATCGTATGCCTACACCCACTCTTCATTACTCCTCACCTTACTTACTCCTCTTTGGGAAATTACCAAACTACAATAAATTACGTAGTTTCGGGTGTCTATGTTACCCTTGGCTACGTCCATATACTCCTGTGGATATGACATAGGTCCACCCCGACGCGGCCATGCGCAGGTTTGAGGAGGTGAATGAATCTCCATATGAGATGGATCGAATTGAAATTTAAATCGAAGTGGAGTCGCCACCAAACTTTGTGGAAGTTCGGGCCCGTTCGAACCCACTCTATGTCGTAGTGGGCCATGCACAAAGTATGGCCCATTTCCGATGTCAGAGTTTATTGGGCTCGTCCCTTTGCATTTGATACCGACATTATCAGATACCGTGTATTGAATGACTCTCGTGCGCCAACGGTTTCGGGCATCTGGAAACCGAGGCTCTGAGTAAGGGATGAGGATATGTGTTGGGAAGTTCACAAAGAACACCCAACCCCGCCCGCACATTAGCGGCCTCTACTAAGATATCGAATGACGTTTTAATACGCGTGTTAGTAGAACGATGGAAAATGATATGCAAACATTGTTTTCCCTAAGCATGCGAGAATTGAACGGGTTGCTAAGTCGATTTAATGCAACTAAAATTTTAACGTCAAAGTTGTATTTTAGCATGCGAGATTTATTTTAGTATAATAAAATAAATAATGGAAAATAAAATCGACAAAGATGGAAACAAACATGTTAGTAGCGGTATAACGATATAACGGTTTGCTAAAATATATAAAGATGTGATGAATATGATGCATGATTTTGAAAAGTAGTAGGTCACGTGATAGACTTGACACGTCTTGACCGAGGTCAAGAAAATATTTATCGAGATTTAGAATATGCTGAGAAACCCTTTGTTTCGTTAAAAAAAATAGGGCGAAAATAGCTTTTATGTTGCGGTTTTCAGGGTATCACGCGACCCGCGGGGAGAGTGCGCGACTCGCGTGGCCATGCGGCTCGCACAGGGCACGTGCGACTCGCATGGCGGACTATTCTCGAGGCGTGTTTTAGAAAATCGATACTTTTATTAAATCGCGTACAAATATGACATAATTTATACTCGACTTGAAAAAAAATGATATTCGTTATATTCGATGTTCGATTATGGAATCGATATCAAATATTCGGAATAAGAAAAAGATTTGAAGAATTATTGCTAAACGAGTTAAGGCAAAATAATCTATTTTATGTCGCGATTTTCAGGGATCCATGCGACCCACGCGAGAGAGGCGCGACTCGCGCCACCACGCGACTCACACAAGGCACGTGCTATTCGCGTGGCGAACTGTTCTTGGTCCCGATTTCGCGTTACTCGTTGTACCCGGTGCTTGGTTATAGGACCAATACCGAATACTTAGAGTGATTTTTGAAAATATGATTTTGTAAGTCGGCTTAAATCAAACTAACATGATATGAATGATCTCCGCGTTTATAGTGTCGTATTAACTCGGTTGAGTTAGGTGACAACTACTTTAGCATCAACGAACATCGTGTTAGTTGGATTGTTTGACTATGCTATTTTAAATTCGATATCCAACTATTGAGTTGGTATCGAATCTAATAGATTGACGCATCATATTTATTAAAAGTTTGATTCCCTTCACATCCCGACATCACGAAAAATCCTTACGGATTGTGTGATGTCGGATCCGCATCAACGGGTTTCGACTCTAATAATAAAAAAAATTGTTTCGAAAATAGTATTTGAAATCGATGAAGTATGCGATTAATGATGATGCAAACAAAAATAAGAAAATTATTGTTTACGTTGACTTGCTTCAACAATCAAATCTCCGGGGTGTCGGGATAAGCGACTGTCAACATCGGGTGCGTTACCCTCGTAATATTCGTGTTTTCTTATCTCGTCATCCCTCCTATTCGACACGAATTGGCAAGTATTTTAATGTTTTATATTAGTAATTATTATCGATATTATAGACGCGACAAAATAAAAAAATAAAAAAGAAGAAGAAGACGGGACGGACGGACGACGCAAGAAAAGAGAGGAGAAGAGAGAAGAGCGGGATTTTGCACCCTCAACCTACATGTTTCTTTGTCTCGGATAGGACTCGTTAATTGTGGCTTGAGCACGGGAGTGTCGAGGTTGATGTAGTCGAGTTATGGTGGTTTTAGGGTTTGTAGTTGCTAGGGTTCTAAGGTTGAAGAGGATGAGTGATTAGGGTTTGCGAAGGATGTATCGTGTGTGTATAGAATTAGGGTTGATTAGGGTTTGCTTAGGGTTGAATTTGATGTGTAAAGGATGATAGATTAGGGTTGTGAAAAAGTGTCTAATTGTGTTGCAAAAGGAGTGTTTATATATAGGCATTGCTATGCACTTTGGTGTCTAGGGTTTAGTGCCTTGACGGACTTGATCTGATAGCCCGTCTGAAGGTGGACCGTGAATCTGCTTCTCGGAAATGGCTTTGACCCGGTTTTGACCCGGTCGCTAAAAGTCGATTTTATTTCCGGTGTCGGTTTTGACCCAAATTAGTCTTATTTGATTGGAAACGACCCGCTGGGCTTGAATTTGTGGTCAGTTTTGTGAGATTTGTACTCTGTAAAAAGCCCAAGCCAAAAACTAATGGTTTCGAGCCCATATCCGAGCGCGTAGAAGCACGTTTGCGTCCGATCATCATCGGGTGTTTTTTGGAAACTGCTATAGACACCTGGCGGTCAAAATGTGGGTGTCTACAACTCCTCACAAACTAGCACCAAAATCCATACCATGTATATTTGTGGGATACTCCTCTACCCAAAGTGCTTACTATTGTCTTGACCCATGCACTCTCCGCCTCTATACTTCTCGCCACGTCAAATTTGTGGAGAACACATTCTCATCCTCAAACAACTGTCCCAAATCTCCTAATGCTTGGTTCCCCACCCCTGTCCTCTTATCTGACATCCCCACCAAACCAATACCATCAGCCCCTCTCCATTCTTCCCCTGTTACGCCTCCCTCCTCTTTACCCCTTACTCCTGTAATCCCTTCCCTCCCTAAACCCACCTTAGATACTCCTCCCTCTAACCAACCCCCTGAATCCACGGAACCCACCTTGACTACATCCACGGAACCCGTCCTACCTGATCAACCCTCCTTCGCTGCCCCTCTTCGTCCTACGACTCGCTCCATGAACAATATACGAGTCCCGAATCCCAAGTATGCCCATAATGCAATCATCACTCCATCTCACCTCTCACCCTCCTCCACTAAACATGCCTTAAAAGACCCACAATGGCGTAAAGCCATGGATGAAGAATTTTCCGCCCTCCTCTCCAACAAAACATGGACCTTGGTCCCTCCCGCTCCCGCCCAAAATATAATCGGATGTAAATGGGTGTTCCGTATTAAATATAACCCTGACAACAGCATAAATAAATACAAAGCTCGCCTAGTCGCAAAAGGCTTTCACCAACATCCCGGGGTCGACTACTCGGAAACCTTTAGCCCCGTGGTTAAGCCCGCTACTGTTCGTCTAATTTTGACGATAGCTCTTGCTCGTGACTGGTCCCTTAAGCATCTGGATATCAATAACGCTTTCCTACAAGGTACGCTCACTGAAACTGTCTATATGGCCCAACCACCCGGTTTCATTGACCCAAATAATCCTACACATGTCTGTCGTCTAACCAAAGCTATATATGGACTAAAACAAGCCCCACGGGCCTGGTACACCGAACTTAAGACCTACCTCATATCTTTCGGTTTTTCCCAATCCCTGACGGACCCCTCGCTCTTTTTCTTCACAAAAAATAACCAAATTATTTACCTTCTTGTATACGTTGATGACATAATTGTCACCGGTATTCCCACGCCACTCCTAACTACTTTCTTTCAATCCTTCTCCACTCTCTTCTCCCTAAAAGACCTTGGTTTTCCTTCCTACTTTCTTGGAATTGAAGTTACACCCAACTCCAATGGTATCCATCTCAGCCAATCCAAATATATTACAGACATCCTCACCAAACATAATCTCCTTGACTCCAAACCAGCCAACACACCTCTCACTGCCTATCCACCTCTCTTTCCCACATCCGGTTCTCCCATTCCCAATCCCTCTGACTACCGTGCGATAGTTGACTCCCTTCAATATTTGTCCCTAACCCGTCCCGACATTGCTTTCGGCGTCAACAAATTGGCTCAATTTCTCCAAGAGCCTCAAGAAGCCCATTGGGTCGCCCTTAAACGTCTTCTTCGGTACCTAAAAGGTTCGCTCCATATGGGTATTCAGTTACATTGACATAACTCGTTTGCTTTGCACTCTTTTTGTGATGCAGATCATGCAGGTGACAAACGTGATTACATATCCACAACCGGGTTCATTGTTTATCTTGGTCGAAACCCAATTTCCTGGTCTTCCCGCAAACAACACGGCGTCGCAAGATCCTCAACCGAGGCTGAATTCAGAGCGGTGGCCGACACTACTTCCGAACTTCTGTGGCTACGTGACCTCCTTAATGAGCTCCTTGTGCCTATCTCTGCTACTTCAGTCATCTATTGTGATAATCTTAGTGCTACACACTATGCAGCTAATCCCGTGTTTCATTCTAAAATGAAACACGTTGCTATCTCCTTCTATTTTGTCCGTCAACAAGTAGAACAAGGGCAACTTCGAGTTACTCATATCTCCGCGGATGATCAACTCGTTGATGCCCTTACCAAGCCTCTCACTCGTCCTCGCCTCGAGCCTCTTCTTCTCAAGATTGGTCTCACTTCCGGTTCCTCCATCTTGCGGGAGCGTATTGGAAATAATATCACTGATCGTAATAATGCTACTAATGGAAATGATATGGATGATTCTCACAATCCATGATTGCTTTGTATAATTGATTTAGTATCTCCGTAAGTATGTTATATATATATTGTATCATATCATTTCTTAGCCTAATTAGTTTAGATATTATCTTTTGTAATCATTACCTTAGTTGCTAGTCTACTCATGTATAAATGTAACACCATTAACTCAGTAATAATTATCTTTTGCATCTTTCTTCACAACATACAGTCTATTAAAAATCAAACAACAACCTAAAACCGAGTAATCTCATTTGCTTTTCCCGTTCCTTTTGTTGACTTCGTGTCCTTTCCCTTTAATTAACCAAATGCCCCCAAACGTAAAAGACACTTCAAAGTTCACCTGTGAGTTTGGAATTTACAAGTTACAACTAGGGATGGCAATGGACCGAGTCCACTAGGATCCAGACCCGGACCCGTCAAAATTATCCTGGACCCGGACCCGACCCAGATCCGGTCGGGTCCAAAATTTTAAGACCCGGATCCAGACCCGCCGGGTTCGGGTCTACCCGCGGGTTTCACTATTTTATTTTATTTTGTCCTACATTCCGCTTTTCTTCCAAATTTCAGCAGCTTTACAGACTTCGCCGGTGTCTTTTAACACGTACAAAATTGTCTACAACATATGTTGTACTCCGTACTAAGAAATTAAACACTCTTACAGTAAGGATGAAGAAGAACAGTAGTATCGGCGGCGGCAAGATGAGAGATCTGAAAAGGTGATGAGCTTTGAACTTTGAAAGGGTGACTGGTGATGGTCATGAATCTCCTAATGGATCTAGGGTTTGAACTTCGAAATGGTGAGGAGAGAAGTGAGGGAGTAAGGTGTTTTAGTTGTTTGCTCGCTTGCAGCATATGTTGGTAGATTTTAGGTTTTTTTTTAATTAAAGTGTCGGGTCCAGGGGCGAGTCCAAGTCCAGTATTTCAGACCCAGACCTTGTTTTTAAAATCAAGTTCCAAACCCGATCCGGACCCACTAGATTTGAAAAATGAGACCCAAACCAGGGGCGGATTTAGGCCAAGGCCATATGGGCTATAGCCCAAGTAACTTTCAGAATATGTAAAAATTAAGTTACAATAAGAGTATTTGATATACAGTTGTTCAGTGGTGGAAGACGTGACTTGCATACCAATTGGCCTGGGATCAAACCTTGTCATCAGGTTTCACAATTCCTTGTTCCTTTTAATGTTTTCCATAATTCCAATGGCAACTTTCCAACTTCTCGTTCCTTTTAATGTTTTTCACAATTCCAAGAAATTTACTCTTGTATGTTTATATGCACATTGCACCTAGACTACAAACTTTTAATACTCCCTATGTTTCTTTGATATCTTCCACATTTCCTTTTTCAACCATTTCTTTGATTTCTTCCACTTTCCTTTTTTCTATCACACTTCTCTCTTACCTAGGTGGCCCACTTACTTTACTCCCTCTCTACTTTTACTTATTTTATTGTCTTTCTTAAGAAATGTGCCACTTTTAAGGTGGAAGAAATCATAGAAACGGAGGGAGTAACATTTTAAAGATTTTTAATTTGAATTTTTCCCTATTCCGTAGTAGTTTTGATTTGCTTTTCCTAAAATGTTTTAAATAAACTATCTCAAGATTATTTGGTTGTATGTAAGTGTTAATTCATATTTAAAATGAGTAACAATATATATTTAAAAGAACGATAATTATGTGTCATTTTATTAGTAAAAACAAATTAACCAAAATTCTTCTTAAGCTTTAATTTTGGGTTTATTGCAATATATAGTACTCCATATGTATTGTATTTGTCCGATTTATCAATTTTTATAGTGGGGCGTTTAGAAAAAAAAATATGATGACTTAATAAACAATTGTTTGAAAAAAAAAATAATGACTTAATAAACAATTGTTTGAAAAAAAATGTCTCACATACGTTTGATATCTTGAAAAAAATATATATCATAAAATATAGCCCAAGTCGATTTTTACTCCGGGATCCGCCCCTGACCCAAACCCGATCCACATGGATCCGACCCGACGGATCTTGGACCCATTGCCATCTCAACATTCTCTAGTTACAACCCCTCCCCACCCCCACTCCCACTCCGTCTTCTTCAAACACACAGTATATATATTATATATACCTTCAGTTGCTGCAGGCTGTAGCTAAACAAAGCTGAAAAACAACAAGGTGAAAGAAGATGTATGGATAGTTGAATGAATGAATATGCAAGGAGTTGATCAGCAGCAGCAGCAGCAGTTAGCTGCTCTCATCACCGCAGCCCTCGGCAAGGCCGCCGACTCCTCAAACGACGACGGCGATTCCGACGAGTCGATTCGTGTGGCGGCCATCAAGTCGCTACAGCGCTTCATCATCTACCCTCCCAACTCTATTCTCCTCTCTCACTCCCCCGGCTACCTCTTTCAAGCCCTCTCTCAGCTCATCTCTCACCCGTATGTTCTCTATTCTTCTACTCTAGGGTTTCCATTCATTTCATTTTTCATTTTTCATTTTTCAATTTTCAAATTGCAGGTCGTATGTAGTGCGTGAGTCGGCGGCCACCACGTATGGGGCGCTGGCGGCTGTATTGTGCTCAATTCCCCCGCCTTCCACGGGGCTATCCCTCGCTAACCGTTACATTGCCTGGGCTTTGCCCTTGCTCAACAATGTCACCGCCACTGACGGCTCCTTGCTACTTGCCCTCCATAGCCTTCGTGAGTTTCTTAGCGTTGGGGATGCTGGGGCCACTCTCAGATATGCTTTCTCCATTCTTAAAGCCTGTCGACAGCTGCTTGAGGATGACCGCATATCGCTTCATCTTTTGCCCCACCTCTTGCCTCTTTTTACTCTTCTCTCCTTAAAGTTTTACTCGTGTTTTAGACCACATTTTGTTGATATTGTTGACCTGCTTCTTGGATGGGCAATGCTGCCTGATCTTCCTGACTCTGATAGGCGGCTTATTCTCGCTATGTTCCTCCATTTTCAGAATTACTGGCCGAATAATCTGCATTTCCCTTTAGGGTTGTTGTCTAAGTTTTTAGGTGATATGGATGTGCTGCTTAAAGATGAAACTCCTGCTACTTCGCAGCATTTCAACAGACTTCTTGCCCTCTTTTCGTGCTTTTCTGCTGTCCTTCAGTCTACTGCTTCAGGGTTGCTAGAGATGCATCTCCTACACCAGATAATTGAGCCTTTGATTAACATAATCCCACAGTTGATGTGCTGTTTGTCTTTGTTAGGAAAGAAATTCGGGTGGTCCAAATGGATTCAAGATTGTTGGAGGTGTCTCACTCTCTTGGCTGAGATTTTAGGTGAAAGGTTTGCCGTCTTTTATCCACTTGCGTTCGATGTATTGATGCAGAGTTTACACGTTGATGACTCTGCCAAGCCTATCTTAGATGGGATGCTTAGTTCATTTCAGATTCATGGGGTTTTGAAGACGAATCTTCAGTTGTTGTCCTTGCAAAAGCTAGGCTTTCTCCCTTCCTCTGTTCATAAGATTTTGCAATGGGATGCTCCCATCTCTCGACTGCGGTTACACCCCAACCACTTAGTGACGTCAAGTGCTGCTGCTACTTATGTTTTCTTGCTTCAACACGAGAATGATGAAGTAGTCCAACACTCTATCAACTTGCTGTTTGATGAGCTAAGGATGTTGAGCGGCATTCTGCTTGGGGCCCCAGGCAATCAAGATATGTATAATGACTCTGTTGGTACTGATACCTACTCAAAGCTGGAGCTGTCTGCGTTCATCAAATTTGATGTCAAAGTGTTGTTGAGCTGTGATTTCCTTAGAAAGGTGGATAGCTTGTTCACCCAATCTGACACTGCCAGTTTATTGCTCCAAAGATCAGAAAAAGTGGCATCATTTCTCATGACAACTTTGTGCCCTTTCAATTCGTCGATCAATAGCTTTTTAGAGCTGCGAGTAACTATTCTTGAGGCTCTAGGTAGGCTCACTTCAGTAGAACTATTGAGCAGGTGCTCCATTGAAATATTCCAGAGAGATTATCGTGAGAAGACAGATAAAAATTACATGGGTCCGAGCCTTGCTATTCACAAATGTTTAGGGATAATAATAAATCATTTAAACAAATACAGTAGTATCCCTTTGAAAGCCCTTGATGTTAACTCTCCCCTAGCAGTCAAAATGAAAGCCCTCGACTGGATATCCAAGTTCTGTGAAGATATGACTCGAATATTCGAGAGATTGGGAAGGGATGTTGTTCCTTTCGATGATCCTGGATATTGTTCTGCTGTCTGGACTCTGGTAACTTCTGTACTTGGTGCTGGATTTGACAGGGAACCAAGAGTGAGGTTTCAAGTAGCGGCTATCTTTGGTATTCTTTTACAAGCAAAACTTGTCCACCCCAAGCACTTCCATCAAATGGCAGAATTCGTCGTCGAAAAGCTTGGGGATTCAAATGCTAATGTAAGAAATGTATTTGTGAGGCATCTTTCCGATTTCCTTCCAGTTGCTGTTTATCTGTGTGGTCCATCAGATAGTGGTATGGTTACTGTGTCCAGGTCTAACTTTTGCAAGATAGGAAATCGTGTTGGCATGCATTGGAGGAGTGTGTTTGCCCTAAAGCAACTGCCACAGCGCCTGCAACCACAGCAACTTGTTTCCATTTTGAGTTTCATCTCTCAACGATGGAAGGCGCCTCTTTCTTCTTGGATTCATCGGCTTATTCTACACTGCAACAGTGTGAAGGACTTTAATCAGAGCTCAGTGGAGGAAACAGCTTCCTGTGGGGGTAATAGTCTATGGAAGGATGCAATACTTGAGGCCGATGTTCTTGAAAAAACCAGCTTAGTGAATAACTTAGCTGGTGTATGGTGGGCAATACATGAAGCTGCTAGATATTGCACAACTACCCGTCTAAGGACCAACCTTGGAGGACCAACTCAGACTTTTGCAGCTTTGGAGAGAATGCTTCTGGATGTTGCACACATGCTTCAACTAGTTACTGATCATAATGATGGAGGTTTGAGCATAATGGGCTCCAATGGTACCCGTTTATTGCCAATGAGATTGCTACTTGATTTTGTCGAAGCTTTGAAGAAGAATGTGTACAATGCTTACGAGGGTTCTTCTGTACTGCCATGCGCATCTCGTCAGAGTTCCTTGTTCTTCCGGGCAAATCGAAAGGTCTGCGAGGAGTGGTTTTCCCGTATATGTGAACCAATGATGAATGCCGGATTGTCGTTGGAGTGTCATGATGCTGTTATCCAGTATAGTTCTCTGCGCTTGCAGGAGCTCAAGAACACTGTGGTGTCCACCTCGCGGGAAAAATCTCGAGCTCAGATGACTGAGAACCAACATAATACGAGGTCTAAAGCAGCTCGAGATGTTATGCGTATTGTGCGATGCATGGCTTTAGCTCTGTCTAAGAAACATGAGTCTGCTGCTTTGATTGGCCTGCAAAAATGGGCACATTTGACCTTTTCTTATTTGCTTGAGGAAAGAGATCAGGCAACTGAGGACAGTCTGACATCAGGCCCTTTCTCGTGGATTAGTGGTCTTGTGCATCAAACAAATGGAGAATATGAAAAAGCTGCTGCAGTTTTTACTCTTTTGCTGCAAGGGGATGAATTCCTTAGTTCTGTGGGAGCTGATGGCATACAATTTACAATTGAACGTGTTATTGAGAGCTATGCTGCAATTTCTGACTGGAGGTCTCTTGATTCTTGGCTACTGGAGCTACATAATTTACGGGCGAAGCATGCTGGAAAGAGTTACTCTGGTGCTTTGACCACAACAGGCAATGAAATAAATGCAATCCATGCATTGGCGCACTTTGACGAGGGTGATATTCAGGCAGCTTGGGCATCCCTTGATTTAACGCCTAAAAGTAGCTCTGAACTTACTCTTGATCCAAAATTGGCATTCCAAAGGAGTGAGCAGATGCTTTTGCAGGCATTGCTTTATAAAACTGACGGCAAATTGGATCTAGTGCAAGATGAATTGCAGAAGGCCAAGTCAATGCTAGATGAAACTTTGACCGTTCTCCCTCTAGATGGATTCCTTGAAGCAGCACCAATTGGCATTCATTTGCACTGCATAAAAACACTTGAAGAGTATTGCAGTCTTAATAAACTACAGGAGAAACCTCAACTGGAGTCTATATTGAATTCATTTTTACAAGCAGTGCATCTGCCTATGAGTATTATCCGACAGAATTGTAATCCGTGGCTGAAGCTTTTTAGGCTTTATAGAACGATCCTACCTTTTTCCTCTGTTACTTTGGAACTCTGCAAGAATTTGATGGGTTTGGCTCGCAAGCAAGGAAATTTTGGATTGGCTAATCATTTCAAGAACCATTTGAGGGATCAAATTGATAGTTGCCTGGAGGCAAGCAACCAACAAATCCCAATGTCAAGTTTGACATATGAAGAAACCTTGCTGATGTATTCTGAGAACAATTTTATGGATGCATTTACGCATATGTGGTCATATGTGAAGTCATGCTTTCTGTCTTTCGAAGGCTTAGATTTTGATATGCCTGATCATCGGTTGAAGGCTAAAGCATGTCTTAAATTGTCGAACTGGTTGAAGAGGGATTATGCTGATTTTAGTGTTGAAAATTTCGTCCTAGATATTGTGACCACCTTTCAGCCTAGTGGAGGAAATGAATTCTCATCAGAAGAGAGCAAGCCAAACACACTTTTAGCTATCGAGGAAATAGTGGGAATCGCCACAAAACTGGCCACATGTCTATGCCCTACTATGGGAAAGTCTTGGATTTCATATGCATCTTGGTGCTTTTCTCAAGCTAGAGAGAGTCTTTCTCCTTCACATGGAACTGTCCTCCAGTCATGCTCTCTTTCTCCTATTCTCAGTACAGAACTACTGCCAAAGAGGTTCTGTTTGACTGAGGGTGAGGTATCAAGAGTGAGATCCATCATTTCCCAGTTTCTTTTTGCAGAAGCTGCAACTGCTGTAGTAGGTAAAGTAGTGAATGTAATTGAAGCTGCAGCTGCAGCACCTGGTGCGGAAAATTTTGGTTGTGAATCTCTGCCTGCGGTAGTATCTTCTCAGCTTCAGAGGACCTTGCTTGACGAAAATGTGCAAACAGAAGAAGACATTACATCATCTTTTCTCAATGATTTGGTTGAAATTTGGTGGTCATTGAGGAGGAGGAGAATATCTTTATTTGGGCACGCTGCTCATGGCTTTGTACAATACCTGTCATATTCATCTTCCCAATTGACTGGTTCTCCATCAATTAACCATGATTTTAGATCCTTTAGCCAAAAAAATGGCAGCTTAACTCTGCGGGCCACTCTTTACATTCTACACATTCTTTTGAATTACGGTTTAGAGTTGAAGGATACACTTGAACCCGCCCTTTCTGCTGTCCCACTGTCCCCGTGGCAGGTTGCATTCACTTTCTATGTTACTCGTTTGTTTCGCTTTGGTCTTGTGACGGACTTAAAAATAATCTTTTCTTTGGATGCTGTCTGGATTGTAACAGAAAGGCTTTTTCAAGGATATTCATGGATTTTCAAAGCAACAACTAAGTCCAAGAGCTGTTCTGAAAATCTGTAGAAAAGTCTCTTGAAAAGCTAATAAAATACAAGATGTCATAACTCATAAGAACCCTAGTTTTCAGTGGAAATTGTTGAGATCAGTTCCATAACCATTGTTTTTTGTTTTAAAGCAATGCATCGACTATAATCTGTTGTTGGTCCTTTGTAGGAAGTTACTCCCCAACTCTTTGCACGCTTAGGCTCTCATCCAGAACCTAAAACTCGAAAGCAATTGGAAGGCTTAGTAATGATTCTAGCGAAGTCGACCCCATGGTCTGTGGTATATCCGATCCTTGTTGACGTGAATGCCTCTGATGACGGACCATCAGAGGAACTTGATCATATCCTAAATTGCCTGGTAATCCTTAACCTTACTATATACATAATTGTTTCCCTGTATCTCTTTAAGGATGTGATCATCTGAATAACCTGTGTGGTCATACTGTGTTGGGCATTACACTTATGGTTCATCTCTTTGGATTAATTTTTGATTGGCTTCCAGTGTTTTGGAAGAAACTAAATTCTGTGATGTTTTGAACATATTTCATATGGTTTGAGTACTAATAGTGATTAATACAAATAAACTTAATATCTAATTAAAGTGTTAATATGATGATAAGTCCTTGATTAAATTAGTATCTTGACATCATAATAGTTTTTGTGATAATGAGAGTTGAGTCTGATAGATTTTAGTCTCACAGGATCGTCAAAATGGAACTATGATGGTAAGGTATTTGTATAACGGTACTCATAGGATGAGTGTTAATGGATCTCACTCATTAAGTTACCTATAGATAATCCATATGGAGATATGATTATTGAAGTGACCAAAAGTGAGATTTCCCAAATGGTTATTATTTCCTGTGTACTCTCAAGGGTGAAATTCTTAAGGAATAGTCGTATATTCTTCCTTTCACTTGAGATCATTATTGTAGTTAATAGACGACTTATTAGTTCTTTAATAGCGGACACCTGGTGTGTAAAAATGTTAGTTGAATGGTCATTGGGTATAATTAAGTAGCTACGCAATTAGTAGTGAGTTATGACGGAATCCAAACTCCAAGTAATGAGTTTGGGCTCTAAATTGTCATTAATCTTATGGTTATATAAAGACCTTGAACATGACATTTGAATGATTAAGAAAAGAGTTTCTTAAAGTTATTCCCGGCCAATAATGATTGATATGTAACTTAGTGGTCATTTAGTGGGGTTTGAAAGTCAAACCATACTCTAGGGTGACTCGGAGTTGGAACGATGGAGGGAAATATTTGACGTTTAAGGTAAGTTAATTTATTATGAGATGATAAATTAAATAACCTAGATGAAGTATCTTCTATGGTCTGTGTGTTTTTAATATGGGAAAGACGTTTGTATGAGGCACCAAAACGAATCACTTTGGTCCTTATAAACCACATGCTTGTTATGTGTAATGTTTTTGCAAAATAAGGGTGTGTTCCTTAATTTCATTCTGTAAGTGTCATAGCTAATGTAGTGACTAGTAAAAGCCATACCATTGCTGGACTTTGGTTGGGAATTGTGGCGATAGTTAGCTGTGCCTACCAATTGAAAACAAAGGATTAGTTTTTATGTGTGTTATTAACTTGTTTCCCTAAGAAACATGTGTAAAGCAAACGGGAAGTACCAAAAGATGTGGGGGAGTATAATTATTATTGAAGATTCACCCTATGTTGCTGGGACTTGTTTAGAAGGCGTGTCCAAGTGTGGGACTCGGCTGTTTTTATGGAAATTCCATATATTGTGGCCTAAAATGAAGAGTCCAAGTGTCATACCCATGTCTGAGTGTCAAGTGTCGGGTACGAGTCAAAGTAACATAGAGATTCCCTATTCGCCATTGTTTTAAATCACGGTATCAGTCGCGATTGCGGTCACGGTAACGGTGTCACGGAATTGCCCTCGGCTCGGCCATCGTGTTCTATGTCGCGAATGTTGCGGTCATAATTGCTTTTGTGGCTATTTTATCATGTATGAACTATTTTATATAAAGGTAAAATTAAATATATTTAGAAATAATTAACTTTGTCCAATGTTGGACAAATTTTTCGACTACTTTTCATCATAAAGTTTGGCGAGATCAAGTTATAACTCCATCTCGGCTTTATCGTGGGCCTTGTTGTCTGAGTGGCCCAATACATGTTATAAATTGGTCGTCTCGACCGACAGTTTCCGATTTAAAATTTATGTGATACATCTCGCCTTCTCGGGATATCTCGTATCGACGACCTTCGATATCGATACACCTGGGGCGATATGTTGCATATTGACCGAGATTTAAAACCATGCTACTCGTTGGCTTTGGATTGTATATATGATGAATAAAGCAAGATAGCTCACTAGTTGTGTCTGTGCATCTTACAATTTTAATTAGCACTTGCACACTTTGTATACAGTCCCTCTATGTTTTCAACAAAGGAAAAATGTTGCGTACATCTGACACCTCCCTCATAATGTTGTTTCACATATCTGGGTGTCAGATTCGGGTCTTTCTGTGTCCTGTATTCTTCATGCCCTTGCCGCTTGTCTATTTGGAGCATAGATTGCTATGAAACCTTACTCCGTGGCTCTTCAGTGAAGCAATGCAATGTGGTTTTATGCCCCTGAAGAGGCATGTCTGTTTCTTAAATGCAGTCATCCTTGATACTGAGTTCCTGATGTGTAAATGAGGTTGATGTAAATGTAGTTTGTTTAACTGTTGACCTTTTTCTGGAATGCAGATGAAGCTTTATCCTAGACTGGTACAGGATGTTAAACTCATGATTAGTGAGCTGGAAAACGTTACTGTTCTTTGGGAGGAACTATGGCTCAGCACACTCCAAGATCTTCATGGAGGTAGGCACAGCTTTCTGTTGTTCTGTTTTTCCTTTGTACTATTACTTCTGCAAATGATTTTGCGGATACTGACCAAAATATGTAAACTTTTTAAACTGATGGGGCAGCCTGTTCAGCAAAGTCACTTTCAGTTTCAGTGACATTAATTTACTCATTGTTAACTGACCAACTGTTCTATGATGGTCCACACGAATCCAATTAGACTCTTTTGATTTGAACTCGGAAATTATTTGCTTTACTACTAAAGAAAGCCACATCCATCCCATGTTTATTATCCTCACGTGACTTTAGTGATCAACCTTGACCACTAATCTCTTCAAGTATTGTAGCGATTTATCAAAACGTCGCCAAAAATCCTAATTTTTTTGTTTGATTTATCTAACTATTGTATATTGCCATTTTAATAAGGTGTTAACTATTGTGTGTTGAGAGGACATATAGGTTAAACTCGACATTGTCTGACGAGCAAATCTCTTGAACTAATGCTACATCATATTGTTGTATTAATAAGTTGTTAACTATTGTATGACATTTGGGATTATGGAGGCTTACATGCTGAATCAACATAAAAAATATCTTTTCCTTTACATATTGGACTCCTGTGTTTTGCAGATGTAACAAGGCGAATAAACTTGCTGAAAGAGGAAGCTGCAAGAATATCAGAGAATATTACTCTTAGTCACAGTGAAAAGGTCAAAATAAATGCAGCAAAGTATTCCGCCATGATGGCCCCAATTGTTGTGGCCTTGGAGCGCCGTCTGTCTCTCATATCTAGAAAAGCTGAGACACCTCATGAGAAGTGGTTTCAAGATGAGTACAAAGAGCTAATAAAATCTGCCATTCTAGCATTTAAAACTCCTCCACCGTCTGCTTCATCACTTGTGGATGTTTGGCGACCTTTTGATAGCATTGCTGCATCCTTAGCTTCTTATCAGAGGAAATCAGCAGTTTCCTTACAAGAAGTTGCTCCACAATTGGCTCGCTTGGCATCTTCTGATGTTCCCATGCCTGGTCTTGAGACACAATTCATGCTGTCGGAATCGGAGCGAGACTTTGGTAGCACTTCACTGGGTATTGTTACAATTGCTTCTTTCTCTGAACAAGTAACTATCCTTTCGACCAAGACCAAACCTAAGAAACTTGTTATTCTTGGGTCTGACGGTAGGAAGTACACTTATCTTCTAAAAGGACGAGAAGATTTACGACTTGATGCTAGAATCATGCAACTTTTACAAGCTGTGAATAGTTTTCTTCATTCTTGTGCTGAAACTAGGAGTCGTTCAATTGGTATTCGATATTATTCTGTGACACCAATCAGCGGCCGTGCTGGTCTAATTCAGTGGGTGGATAATGTGGTAAGCATATATAGTACTTTTAAGGCTTGGCAGCAAAGAGATCAATTGGCTCAGCTCTTGGCTTCTGGGGGCAGTAATATCAAAAGTGGAATCCCTCCACCTGTTCCCAGGCCAAGTGATATGTTCTATGGCAAAATCATACCGGCACTGAAAGAGAAAGGCATAAAGAGAGTTATCTCAAGGAGGGATTGGCCTCATGAAGTCAAGCTTAAGGTGCTTCTGGATCTTATGAAGCAGACTCCAAGGCAACTTCTTCATCAAGAACTCTGGTGTGCAAGTGAGGATTTCAGAGCTTTCAGTTCAAAACTAAAGAGGTAAAACAACACAATAAGAAATTTTGTACTCCATTTAATTGCTGCCTGCTTTAAATGATGTTGATTTTCAAGCCTATTTTATTTTCCCTGTTCATCTATGAATGTGCCAAGATTCTGTTGCTTTTCATAGGTATTCCGGTAGCTTAGCTGCAATGTCTATGCTGGGTCACATCCTTGGACTCGGTGATAGACACTTGGACAACATTCTGATAGATTTTTTCAGTGGGGATATTGTACACATTGATTATAATGTGTGCTTTGACAAAGGACAGAGGCTAAAAGTTCCCGAGATTGTACCATTCCGCCTTACACAGGTACTTGAAGCTGCTTTAGGGTTGACGGGGTTGGAAGGAGTCTTCAGGACAAATTGTGAAGCAGTACTTGGTGTCCTTAGACGGAATAAGGATGTACTTCTAATGTTATTGGAAGTTTTCGTATGGGATCCACTTGTGGAGTGGACACGTGGGGATTTTCACGACGATGCTGCAATTGGTGGTGAAGAAAGAAAGGGAATGGAATTAGCTGTTAGCTTAAGTTTATTTGCGTCCCGTGTGCAAGAGATACGCGTTCCTTTGCAGGTACTTCGTTACTTTGAAAACCTTTATTGTCGTGTCTATTGAATGTTTTCTATATTAATAGAAAACTAGTCTGTTTATTATATTTGTTGCAATCTGAGTTACACTGTGGGGCTTTGGGGTTGTCTTGTTTCTCTAAACCTCTTCTATTTGTTACTTCGTAGTTTGTTACACTGCTCCCTGTATGATATCTGAATGCTATCATATGGAGTAATGTTTATCTTCATGTAAAGACCACTAGACCAGACCAACGAGGTCAGTAAACTCGTATTCAATATCCGCTAGTCCGATACGTAGAATGTTTAAGCCAAATTTGGAACACGTTATGAATTTTGTGGATTTTGGGTGAATACCCTTAATACATTCAATCTGCTATAAGTTTTGCAATGTATAGTGGATATCTTAGTGTGATTATTATGAGATCTTAAGAGTTCTTATTTGTTTAAGTGAAAGTCTGAAATTGCCCTGGGATTCTGGGAATGATATTGGAATAGGCATACGTGACTAATTGTACTATTGGTATCTGATGTTTAATTTGAGCTGTGCTGTATTTCTGTATCGAATCTGATTTGAACCATGTATTTCGTACCGGGATTCGTACCATGTCGGGTCGACACGACAACGAGTATAGCCTGTGAAAGTTGGCATGTCGAAGCTACATAGACTATTAGGGGGTGTTTGGTTAGGAGAACTGGAATGAATTTAAGCAATTCTAGTGTTTGGTTGAGGTATTTTGGAATGGAGTTACATACCCAATGGATTCTAACTCCACCCCATTCCCTTGGAATTCCATACCCTCCTCTCCCCATGGGTCTCAAACTCAATTCCCTCCACTTATAAACTTTGATGAACCAACCATTTTTTACATGGAATGGATTTAGAACCCCCATACGTCTATAGAATCATATTTCAATCCATTCCATCCCAAACAATTGAACCAAACAGCCATAGTCACTTGTGCTTAGTTGTATGTAAGTCAATTAACAATGTTCCCTAACGCTATGGCTAATTCAAACTTCCTCAGAAGCAGTAAGCATTTTCTCAACATCTTCAACAGAAGAATTAGTCTCACAGTAAAAGATCCGCTGCCTTCTTGATTACGTTAAATAAACATGACCATCAGTTTATCTTCCTTCGCATATCTTATTTGTCATCCTTCATAAACGAGTCTGCAACCTTGTTAAGAAACTTCCTCTTTGGAATATTTTATGCAAAAAAATCAGAGAGTTTTAGTCCTTCTGTATGAGTGGAGAATGTATAAAGCTGTTTAGGCACAAGGTTTAGCAGGCTGCCAGGCTAACAATTAAAAGCTTGTGAGTAATTAAGTGAAAATATACTTAAGCTTCAAGGCACCGGATGAGAATTTTTTGTCTATTGATGCTGAGAAAGGTTGTGTTGTACTACCGCTATTTCATTTGATAATACATTTGTGTAACATGTGTGGTATATTTTAATCAAACGTATAGAACCAAATGGAATGGAGAGTATACTTGTTCCAAAGTTCAACTTCAAGGTGCCAAATGTTCATTTTCCTTTATCAAGTTTGATTAAGGTTTTGTTTAACTCTATATTTGTTTATACTGGGGTACAGTGGTACACCTTTCATAGACCAGTAAATTAGTGTCTGTGAAGTGAATGCCATGTGGGCCCATATCTCAATTATCATAATGGCCTTGTGCTTCTCTGACACCATCTAATGCAGGAATTTAAGCAATTAAGCATTATTATGTAGATACTTTATGAACCAACATAATATACACATCAAAATTACTATACTACCCTCCAATATTCATTACAGCAGCTTGAATATATCTATCCTAGTGTGTCTAATGAATTTGATGGTGAAGCTGCTGCAGCAAAGTCTGGAATAGGCTATAGGGTTTGAGACTTTAAGTTGCCTGTGCAGGGTTAGACCCATTACGAACTTAATCTCTGTGCTAAATAGAAATAAAGCGAGGGTAAAATGAGGAAAGATAATGCTAACCCTCATGCTAGAAAAACCACAGGCTACTAAATTTTTATTGTTTGCGCTTGCTGCAGGAGCATCATGACCTTTTATTAGCTACTGCTCCAGCTGTGGAATCTGCTTTTGAGGTATGATGATTTTACATTTTTGTCAATATATGATATTATGGTCCAAACATACACTTACTTGAGCTTGAAAAATCTTCTGGCAGAGATTTCTGAATATTTTAAATCAGTATGAGCGTGTGTCTACTAATTATTTACGTGCTGATCAAGAGAGGTCTACTCTTGCACTCCATGAAACTTCTGCAAAATCAATTGTTGCTGAAGCTACATGTCTCTCCGAGAAAACTCGCACCTTGTATGAAGTTCAGTCTCAAGAGTTTGCCCAGGCTAAGGCCGTTGTAGCTGAAAAGGCACATGAGGCCAGTACATGGTTAGAGCAACATGGTAAATTCCTTGATGCTTTACGAAATGGTTCAGTTCCTGAAATCAAAGGCAGCATAAAACTAAGCAAGATGGAAGATGCCTTGTCTCTTATCTCAGCTGTTTCAGTAGCAGGAGTTCCACTGACTGTAGTTCCTGAACCCACACAAGCACAATGTCTTGAAATAGACAGGGAAATTTCTCAGCTTATATCTGAATTAGACCTTGGAGTGTCTTATGCAGTGACATCTCTTCAAGCATATTCTTTTGCTCTGCAAAGATTTTTACCCTTGAACTACCTTGCAACAAGCCCTGTACAAAGCTGGTTACAAGTCCTACAAATGTCTATCAATACCCTCTCCCTTGATGTGCTTTCCTTGGCCAGAAGGCAGGCTGGTGAGCTTGTTGCAGATATGCATGGGAATGCTGTTGATTACATTAGGCATAGCCATGATGATCTATGTCTTAAATCAAAGAGGTACGCTCTAGAGATTGATAAACTAGAGGAAGATTACACGGGACTTGTTAACTCTATAGGCTCAGAAGCAGAATTAAAAGCTAAGGACTGTATACTATCTGCTTTCTTGAAGAATATGCAGTCTAGTTGTTCTACAAGAAATGACGACCTTTTTCCTTCTTTTCCACCTACACTGTTCAAACACGAGGACAATAGTGATACCAAAGGAGTTTCTGATGTGAAGAGGGAGAAGTCACTGTCAGTTTTATGCGGAGCTTTATGCTCTCTTTTTGATGACGTGAAACCCAAGATAATTGAGATATTTAGTGAGGCAACTACAACTGCTGTTGCTAGCAGTCTCCAGCAGTTGGATTTTGGGACTTTGTACTGTGCGCTGGAAGAGCAAATAGAGAAATGTATACTAGTTGTTGACCTTTTTGATCAGCTTCAGCAATCTAGTAGTCCTGGTACTGTAAGTAGTGACACAATGGTTTCTAGAGAGAATTGGGCCTCCATCTTTAAAACTGCTTTGCTTTCATGTAAGGATTTGATAATACATATGAGCGAAAGTGTTTTGCCAGAGCTTGTCAAATCTATTGTTTCAATGGATTCAGAGGTTATTGATGTATTTGGGGCTCTGTCCAATATCCGGGGTTCTGTTGAAACTGCATTGGAGCAGCTTGTCGAGATTAAGATGGAGAGGGATTCTCTGGAAGAGCTGGAGAAGTGCTACTTTTTGAAGGTTGGTCTCATTACTGAGCAGCAATTGGCGCTTGAGGAAGCTGCAATTAATGGACGAGATCACCTTTCATGGGAGGAGGCCGAAGAGCTTGCTTCACAAGAGGAAGCTTGTAGAGCACAACTAGATCAACTTCATCTGTCATGGAATCAAAAGGATACACGAAGCTCATCCCTGATTCAAAGAGAAGTTGATATAAAAAATGAGTTAATGTCTTCAGAGCAGCGCTTTCTCGATCTGCTTGCTTCTGAGGAAGAGAGAGTGGTTCATGGTTTTAAAAGCAAAGCTTTGTTATCTACCTTGGGAAGACCTTTCTCTAAGCTAGAATGTATGGACATGGCTATTTTTGATTCTTATGGGGCTATTTCTTGTCAAAAGAACTTGCCTAGTCTTTCAAATTTTCTCAGTTCTGGATGCCAAATGTCTGAATACATCTGGAAATTTAAAGGACTATTGGGCGGGCAGGAATTTTTTGCTTGGAAAGTTTCGGTGATGGATTTTGTCCTTGATGTGACCATTCATGATGTAACTTCATGCGTTGATCAGAATTTAGGAATGGATCAGCTTGTTGAAGCCATCAAGAAAAAACTAATGGTCCAACTTCAAGTTGTGATGAGTCAATACATTAAAGAGCGTATTGGTATAACATTCTTTCACTGCTTAAACAAAGAGACTGAAAATTTGAGGAAACCTATTGAAGCACTTAGAGAGCCTGGTTATGATAATCTGAAGGACTCTACTGCTGTGAAAAGAGTCAAAGTAATGCTTGAAGAGTACTGCAATGCACATGAAACTGTCAGAGCAGCAAGGTCTGCTGCATCTCTCATGAAGAGGCAGGTGACTGAGCTGAAAGAGGCTATTAGGAAAACTACTCATGAGATTATCCAAATGGAATGGATGCATGATTCAACCTTGGTGGCTTCCCAGGATAGTAAAATCATAGCTCATAAATTTTTGGAAAATGACGATGAGATGTATCATCTTGTTCTAAATTTGACCAGACCTAAGTTTTTGGAACGTCTGCGATCTGCTGTCTCTAAGATAGCTAGTTCACTTGAATGCCTGCAATCTTCTGAAAGGACCTCTTCCACAGCTGAAGGGCAGCTTGAAAGAGCTATGAATTGGGCTTGTGGCGGCCCTAATTCCAGCATGACTAGCAATGCCTCCTACAAGAGTTCTGGAATTCCGCTCCAGTTCCATGATCATTTGAAGCGTCGAAGACAATTACTACAAGATGTTCAGGACAAGGCTACTGATATAATGAAAGTTGCATTGTCCATATTGGAGTTTGAAATGTCACGGGATAAGACTCTTGGCCCATCCGGTAAGATATTTCCAGCAAGTACTGGAGATGGTAGGGCATGGCAGCAGGTGTACTATAATGCATTAACGAGGCTGGAAGTCACTTTCCTTTCTTACTCGCGTGAGTGTTTCAATTTTTGTGTTACTTTCTTGAGGAAATTTTTGTGACTGAAATTACAACTTTTGGGATCTCCACCATACTTATTGTTTGAATTAGGTGCCGAGCGGGAATGGGACTTTGTGCAGAGCAGCCTGGAAGCTGCCTCGGGCCGTTTATATTCTGCCTCGAATGAGCTCTCAGTAGCTTCTCAAAAGGCCAATTCTGCTTCAGGTTGTACTTATTAATTCATGAGTGTATCCCCTAACTATTTGGTTTTCTAAGGTGACCTCTTTTTTGTGAGAAAAATCTTTGATTATTCATAATTCTAGGCTATGAGTTCAGAAAATGAATTATTTTTTTCGAAACCAAAGTTATCGTAAAAAACGTGAATTTGAAAAGAAATTTACCGAATTCTTCGCAACGCGGAGTTATAGTCGGTCAAAGTTTGTTTTTTCAAAGTTGGGGCTATGAGTTCAGAAAACATTGATTTTTGTTTTTCCAAACCAAAGATCTCGTAAAGACTATCTGTTTGAGAAAACAATTTATCGTTGTCAGAACTCGTAGCTAAGATAATGGACAGTCAAAGTTTTTTTGTAATACCTTAGAAAACAAAATAGTTGATGGGTACAAATGTACAAATTAGAAAACGCAAGATTCTAATTATTCCTATTATTTCTGGTTACAATCTTTGTTTGCTATGAAGTGTATGAACTGAGATGAGTTATGTTATGTCTGAACTTGTTTAGGGGACTTGCAAAGTACTCTTCTTCAAATGAGAGATTGTGCAAGTGAAGTCAGCATTTCACTTTCTGCTTTTAGCCACGTAGCTAGGGGTCATACTGCTTTGACTTCAGAATGTGGCTCGATGCTTGAAGAGGTATGCACATCATTTCCAAAGTATTTATTGAGGCATTGAACTGTGGCCTATTTGTGTTGTAGATGTGTCGAGTTCTCTTGTGTGAAGCTGTTTAGTTTGCTTCTAGTAGTACTGACTACAGAGTAGAGTTGCGGTTGATTTTGGAACTGTTTCTTTTTTATTACTATTTTAGTATTTTCATACTTTCAAGGTGTTTGGTACGACTGCTTTCCATATGGCTATGCTGCTGTAGATGGAAGTGTTCAGACAGGTCAAGAAAAGCAATAGCATTAACACATGAAAAATTTCTTATAAACCAACTTATCTTATAAAACGACTTATCATCATGGCAATGACTTGCTGCTGATTTAAACAGCGCACTTGAAGATGGATGTGTAGCACACAATAACGCTCAAGCTTCCATAGTGCTAGGCACATGCCATGCTTTATTCTTTCTTTATTTTTTTGCCCCTGCAATAATTTAAAGGTTATAAAACTCATCTTTGTGAACTTTGTGTTGGTGTTTTGCATAAACACTAGTTTCATTGAAGTGCGATTGGGATTAACCAAACTCGAGGCCCCAGAGTAATCTAGGATCATTAGAATGGGCTCGTAGGTGTGGGAAACATGCTCATATAACGTGGTACGAGGTCAAGGGCTTGCTGAATAAAAAAATTACCTGGTTGTCTTGCCTCGTAGTGTAGCATCCACCATATGAAGCACAGACAAATAGAGACACGATCCTGAAATCAGCACGCTTGCTGCGGCGGGCTCAGTTATACCCATGGCAAATATAAGGGTTGAAAATTGAAATACTCTTTTAAGTTTTAAGGAAAGTGCGATTCTTGCGTGATTTGGTCAGGATCCAATTTATTATTTACCCTCTTGGCATTCTGATGTAAAATCACCACCAATAACACTTTGATGCTTTCAAATTTTCACTCCATTCTTATTGCTCGTCTAATTCTTTTCAAGGTGTTAGCTATCAGCAATGGCCTCCACGATGTGCATATTTTGGGAAAGGAGGCTGCGGCAATGCATCATTCATTAATGGAGTCTTTATCAAAGGTGGTGCTTTCTGTGGATTATCATTATATTATTTTATTTTAATTCGTGTTCGGTTTTAAGTTCTTGCTCAATATATTGGCCCCTTTCATATTATCTTGTCCAGTTTCACTTTCTGGCAGTGGTAAAGACTAAAGGTTACTCCCTCCCCTTATTTAAGACGTTCCACTTAGCTTTTGGGGGAGAAAATTATAAGAATGAAAATATGTGAAGGAAAATGAGAGTGAGAGATAATGTGGTGTCACAAAAAATGAGAACCACAAATCCTATACCAAAAAGGAATGTGGAACATCTCACTGAATGTCCCAGAAGGGAAACTTGGAACATCTTTAAGAAGGGGAGGGAGTAATATATTACTCGTACTACGTATTAAATGGATGATTAGAATGTTTTGTGCATTATATATTTTTTTAACTGATATATCAAGTCATAAACAGGCCAGCGAAATCATTTTCCCTCTTGAGTCAGTATTGTCCAAGGATGTAACTGCTATGACTGATGCTATGGCCAAGGAAAAAGAAAATAAGATGGGGATATCCCCAGTCCATGGGCAAGCCATATATCAATCGTATTTTCCAAGAACTAAGGAAGCATTCATGGCCTTTCAACCTCTTGTACCATTTTTGGTGTCTTCTGCGAAGGAACTGCATTCTTTGCTGACCAAGCTTGCTCAAACAGCAAGTCTTCACGCTGGTAATTTGCACAAGGTAATGCCTATTTAGTACGCTTTTTATAATGGAGTATTGTTCTGTATTCCAAGTGGGTATCACATTCTGCTTCATTTGTAGGCCGTTGGAGGTATAGATGGGAGCATTGAGGCCAGATCACAACACATTACACTGTCAACGGAAGACCTGGTGAACAGTGCTGCTGACTTTGATGACGTGAGAAGAGGTATTTCGAGCGACTTTGATGAAGAGATGCATGCCACTGAGGTCAGTGTCACTTCATCCCCAACTGAAGATAAAGAGTGGATTTCTCCTCCTGCTAGTTTATACAGTAGCAGCTCCGGTTTGGGCAGTACTTCAGATGAAACATGTTCCTCAAGTGGCTTGAGTTTTCAAAAAGATCTGGAGAATCTCTCCTTTCATTCCAATGATAAGGATGATGGATTTCATAATGAACAACTTGAATGCTCTGAAACTGACCATCACAATGAGATGGAGGACAAGGATGGTGGCGATGACACCATTTCCGTTGCTCAGCCGGATGTCCCTTCAGGTGGGGTTTACTCAGTAAGTAAATCGTCAAGTGATGAGCTTCAGGAGATACTTGGGGAAGAGAACTTGGAGGTAGACCTTAAAGTTAAAGAGGAAACTACTTCATCAAGGAGAATAGGAGCTGTCATTGAGAGTCATGTCAATGAGAGTGAAGCTGGTATGCGACTTAAGAAAGAGATTGCTCGAGTACCTAGAGGTAAGAATGAAATTAATGATTTCAATTGTGTTTGCTTGTTTTGATGTTTATCTAATGTTGACTGCTCCAATTCTATGTTGCACGGACACTCCTCCAAACGATCGTGTCGTGTTGGACACTTGTGTCGGACAACTGGAAAACCGTGTCCGGTTTTTTAATTTATTTAGAGACGTGTCAGACATGAAATTTTGGACTTTAATAAATCGACAATATTATATGTTTATAGCGGTTACTTGATACTATAAACATTTAACTTAAGACTAAATAATTAATTAATTATTATATTACAGTAGTATAGCTGTTTGAGTATTTTTAAGATTTGATTTTAACTTTGAGTTTATAAGACTTTAATTTTTGTTTTGTTATTTTACGATAATTGCAATAGTTCAAGTAATCAAACCTATATTTTAGGTATAAAAATTTTCAACTTCTCTTTGTTTAAATATGTATTGATTTTTTTTTTCTGCCGTGTCCGTGTCCTATAAATTTTCGAGCGTTGTGTCCCGTGTCCGATACGTCTCTGTGTCCGTGTCCGTGCAACCTAGCTCCAATTTCGCTGAAATTAGACCGGAAGATTAGGTTTAGACATGGGGGGTGGGGGTGAAACCTTGGTCTACGAATTAATTTGAGCCAAATACACATACTTTTTTTAACAATATTCCGATAGACTTTCCTCTTGGTCCGGAGGACCTGTTTTGACATTGGTTGTAGCAGGATGTTCAATGAGGGTAGCTATATGGTCTATTGGGTAGTTTGTACCTTACTGTATCGTTATCGTACTCAGGGTATTTTTAACTGATTGCAGGAAAGAATGGTTTTGCAATGTCTGTTTTAAGGCAGATAGAGACGAAACTAGATGGCCGTGATATTTCTGAAAACAGGTACCTGTATTTGTTTGGTTGATTGCGTAGGAAAGGTATTTCAATGGAAAACGAGTAGGTGACAATCCCATGTGTGCTTTTATGCAGAGAATGGAGTATTGAAGAGCAGGTAGAGTATCTGTTGAAGCAAGCTACGAGTGTTGATAACCTGTGCAACATGTATGAAGGCTGGACACCCTGGATTTGAGCATTGGAAAGAGAGTGTCTCAAGCTGGGGACATTGGACTTGTCTGCAACGAAAAACCGACGGGTATCTTTCTAGGGGAGGGGAGCTGAGCTGAACTCGGCGGTTCAATGGGACTTGTTGCCCCGTAATTGTAGTCCCTTTGAAGATACAGGTTCACTGGGGCAGGTGCTCATATTTGAAGATGGTGAACTGTAACAGCCGGTTATGTGAGTCATCTCTCTGTTTCAGCACCACAGAAACATTGAATCAAAGTGGAAGAAGATGAGGTCAGTGTCAGCGAAGCCTCGCTGGCTGGCTGGCTGGCGTTTGGTTGGCAGCTTGGAAGGTCTCAGAATCTCAGCAGTCGGTGCTGATCAAGAATAAGAGAGTTGCAGCAACTTTGTACTAACGTGTCAAGTAGGTCCATATTATTGGTACCTGCAACTCATATTTATTGAGCCAACAAGAGAGGAGAGGAGGGGAGGCATATATCACAGATGGATCTTCATTCATATAAAGGCTGGGCCTGACTCCTGAGTCTCATCGAGTATATAATACTGTATGTATTGTCAAACTGTTTGAGTTGAGAGTACATAGGGGGCTAATTCCTTGAGAAGAAGATCCACAGTTGCCTCCATTCTAATCAGTCATCTATATTCATTGTGTTGTGTTTCAACAAACTATATACGACTATAAGTAAGGTAGTCGTATAGAGCACCTGAGTCAAATTTCACAAATTCTTACCAAGTCGTAGCATATGAAGAGAGAGCAAGTCTAGAGTACGTGTAGTTAGTATGGGTTTAAACTTTTGAGTTACGAAGTATTCCGTATTATTTAAGAAAATTTACAAAATACCACCATATATTTGGCGTATTTTACAAATTACCACCATATATTGTATGTTTTACGAATTACCACCTCCACGTTACCATATATATCCGGATCACCACCAAATTTCATTCCGTTCTTCATTTTTTGTTAATTCCTGATTGTCCAAGTGGAATTAACTTTTTAGTGACTAATATACCCTTAACTTTATTCAACCACCTCTCTCACTAAAAACTTATCTCCTCCTCTCTAAAAAACCCCCCAAAACCAAAATCCTAATTGGCTACCATTACAGCCGCCACCACCATCTACCTTCCTATCTTCCATTCTTGTCGGAGATGGGGTTTTTCAGCCACAATTTTCCTTATGTTTATGCACATTGGGTCCGTCACCTCCTCGTCCTTTGTTTTGGTGTCTTGTCGGTCTGAGATTCGTCGTGCCCGCTCGCCTTCGGTCGCCGACTTTTTCTTCCGATCGTGCTGCGCCTCCCTCTCCCGGACGTTCGTCGTTCTTCCTCTCCTCTCCCATCGGTCGATCTCTTCGGCCTTTGTCCGGTCGTCCATGGGGTGGGCCTGTGGTCTGCTCCTTTGTTGGGCTCTTTGTGGTTTGTTGTTTGTTTTGCAGCAGACCCTTCCTCGCTAATTATGATCTAAGTAGCTCTGTCTTTGTGATCTTCTCTTCAATTTCTAGAGATATTTCCCCCCTCCCCTCGCCCCCTTCCCCCATCTCTAGTTTGTTGTTGAGTTGTCGGTCTTTTTTCTGGTTTTGTCCCAGTGTTGTCTTGCATGGCTGGCTAGGTGTTCCCCCCTCCCCTCGCCCCCTTCCCCCATCGTAGCCCTATGTAAGACTGACTGGGATTGGTTTGTTTATGGGTCGTTTTTGGTCTTGGGTGGGGAGTGGCTCTCGTATGGGTCCGTTGCTGGTAGTCGTTGTCCGTCGGTCAATTTAGTCGTTCCTTTCAGGTGTTTTAGGAACGGGTCTTCCTTCTCTTTCCGTCTTTTGTTTCGTATTTTCTTTGTCGTGAGCGGTGACCTTCTCTCTATTCGCATGTGTGATTGGGATTGGTTTTTGGTGTGGATCGATGCTCATTGTTGTGGTTTACCATTTATTGCACATTGGGATGCACGGAGAATAAGCGATCGTCTTGCTGGGGAACTGGAGACGGGATCCCTGGGAAATCAGCTGCGTTCGAAGGTGTCGTACCCACGTACATGTGGGAAAAAACAGGCAGCGAGTGCACCCCCGCTATAACGATGCCCTCTGACAACCAGCACTCTAGTCCCAAAAGAATAACGACAGTGGTGGAGAGAGGCGATCAATCGGAAGACAACGCGGTTGACGTAAGTGATCTCCCAGCCACTCTATAGATCATCAATTAATTGTTCGTGAAACGATTTAATCTGAAAGCCTTACCTATGTTTTAAAAGCATATACGATTCATAAAACTGTGTTTATAATACAGTTGAGATTCAGTAGTCACGGTTGTTATGATCACACTCATCCTGATGTATAGTCACATACTATTAGCTGTATAGTCACACACTATTACTTGTATAGACACACGCATTATGCTATCCAGTCAGTACTATAACCTGCACAGTCACACGCTATAAACTGTATAGTCACACATTTTATTCTTTACAGTCACACACTTAGATGCTTAGTCATAGTCACACTGCCAGCCTCAACACCACTGAGCTTCGCACTAATGATTTGACTTCAACTGAATTATAGGACGACCGGCGTTTTTTCATGGAATTCCGAATGTGTGCGCTAGCCTTTTGCGGTTTCTGTGAGCAGACTGCCTCCAAAGTAAGAGAAATATCGACGAGGAACAATGCAGTTCCAAGTCAGGACCCGTCCTCCCAACAATTCTGGGAAGATCCATCTGTCCTCCGATATATCGATGAAGTTGTTTCGTTGGCCGGCCAATTGAAGCAGACTACCCAGAACGCCCCCGTCGTTGAGGGCGAGGAGCAGCGCGATGCTGAAGCCTGCGGTCTGGTACGCCAAATTATGCAAGACTTGCGTGATTCTGAATACACGGATGAAGATATTGAGAAATCAGGTTTCTACGTGGGAGATGGTGATGGAACAGAGGGTTACGATGATGAGGGCACTTTTGATGGTGGCATCGTGACACCAGGTTTCTGTGAGGCGGAAGTTGAAGAGAATGATACCGCTGTAGAAATCAACTAAGACTCCGATGTGCAGGGTTCGGTCGGCATGAGCCCGACCGTAGTGGTGGCTCTACGGCAAGCAGGGTGGGGGACAACTGACGCACGGTCGGCTTTAGATGTAACGCCGGCTCCGCCCGATGCGACAGTCAGTTCTAGTCTTGAGAGGGAACTGCACAAAGCAGGCTGGGCTGTAGCGGACGCTGTTGCCACCACGCCCACGCCGGCAGAAATCGTCACGACCGATACTCAGCAGAAAGGCGATGGTTCAGTGACCAGGACGCACCCGGAGGCTAAACATCATCGGTACATCTTCCACTCCGACGTGGCATTTGAGTGCATGGACACGATTCCGGACAATTTGGGCTGCATGTTGGACTGTGGAAGAGTATTGAGGGGGCAGCTTGTAATCTCTGGATTCATGTGCTCCAATATCGTCATCTTTTGGGATATCCTCATCGTACGGAAAGATGTAATCGACTACGTGTTCGACCGGGCAACGCCACGTCCGTCAGGGTACGTACTTATTGTCCTACTCATGTTGTTTTTAAAAATGCATGTGCTAATCGGGACTTCGTTTGTTCTACAGCGAAATGCTGGTCGAGTTCACAGCTTACGACTGTATCGCGAGGGCCGACATGCAGACGCTCGAGCCTGGCCAGGAGGTGATGAATAACGTCATTGACTGCTGGTGTAGGCTGCTGAACCAGCTGGTGCACGACAAAAAAGCATCAAGAGTAACCAGTAGATGTTACTTCTCTCTTGGACATACGGTATGTTCAACCCCCAAATTAGGTGTATAATCGCAGACAATTGGCTGGATAGTCACACACTGTTACCTGTATAGTCACACACATTGTGTTGTCCAGTCACCACTATAAACTACACAGTCACACGCTACAAGCTGTATAGTCACACATTTTACGTTGTACAGTCACACTCATGTCAAACACACACTGACTACATATATTACCATCAATGCATGTGAGCAGGCCCCAGTGTTGGCATTGTGGAAGGAAGGAGGCAAGGGCAATAAATATGACGAAGAAATATTTTACGTGTGGGGCGAGTGGATACAAAATAGTTTCTCCGACTTAGCTTTGGACTCGGACATGGTATTATCCTGGACATACTGTCTATTCGTAGTTGTTATCAGCCCATAATCCTGACGCATTGTTTGTAGGTGTTCGTCCCAATCTTGACGGGTGACGAGGGTCACTACAGTTACGCCTACATCAACTTCAATTCTGAGCAAATAGAGTACCTCGACAACCAGTTGTACGATAAAGATTTTACAAAGTTGCCTTACTATGACATTGCTCGGACAGCGGTCAGGCCCTATTAATTTAATATTGAATCAATTATGTGACCGCAAATGTGTTCAACAACTGATCCTGTTTGAACTTGTTTTGCAGGCTGATAAGATGGGGGAGTTCATGGTGCAACGAGGGGTGGAGAAAGGCGAGAAGGTCCGTGCGTTTAAATTGGCAAACGTTCCCTTATCATGGCAGGGAGTGGGGTACTCCGCCAATGACTGTGGAGTGTACCTGATGATGCACATGATGCTGTACAACGGGTGCCCGTTCAACTGCTCCTTGGGGACAATGGCAGCCATGAATATGTGCAGGGCGGAGATCACGGCGACCCTTATACTGAGCGACGCGAACAAGATGAGGAACGCTGTTTTGCAGAAAGTGGCTGCATTCGGAACATACAAGGAATCGTTGGAATCTGCCCGTACGTTTGAAACCACTCCTGTGAAGGCAACCACCAAGAAGCGTCAGAGCAAATCACTGAAAACACTTGGACCCACCCCCAGATCAGTCCCAGAAAAAAGACAGTCGGCGATTAAGTCTCGAATACGGGGCTGTGGAGATGGGTTGGGTTGCTCCTTGAACCAAGATGAACCTGACCCGGACGCCATTGTCATGTTGGTCTTGTTTCGCCTGCACCGACCGCTGACGAGTGGGATGCTCAGCCTGCGAAAACACACCACCGACTACTGCTTCCTCGACGATAATGGGTACGACGAAAAGTAAGTAACCGTCTTTCGTTCCTGATGCGTGTTTCATATTACACCTACTAACCGGTGTCAACAAATCCGCAGTGAACGATTTGGGTCCTACGGCCCTCGTGTGCAGCTGGAGAGGCGTGACATCCAAATGCTCTTCTCCGTCGGTGGCATGAGCGCCGCTGTGCTGGAGTGTTGGTCGCACCTAATGAACTGGTGCGAATCAGACGACAACCGGCGTGGGTTATCCTCCCCCACTGACCCAACGATGGCGTGGTTCGGAATTCAACACATGGTATGCCCCCATAACCTCCTACCTATCACATTAAATAGTACAAATGATCCACAATCACATTAACTGAAAAGATGTAAAGTCCGTGTAATAGTTAGAAATAATCACAAAGTTCACTAGCACAGTCACACAGGTTGATGTGTACAATTACATGCTATTGATGTGTGTTGAGGTGTGTACAATCTCGTGATATACGTTGCACAGTCACACATATTGATGTGTACAATCACTCTTGTTGAGGTGCACAATCACACTGTCATGTATAGTCACACTCTGCACGCTGCAAAGTCACGCAGCTTAGTCTGTACAATCACGTGCTATAAGTTGCATAGTCAAGCATTAAATAGTACAAATGACCCCCATTCACATTAATAGTCAGACATCACTTTGCAGAGTCACTCTTGTTGAGGTGCACAATCACGTGATATAAGTTGTACAGCCACGCACATGATATAGTCAGACATCCTAGAATTGGCAATCACACTGTCATGTATAGTCACACTCTGCACGCTGCAAAGTCACGCGGCTTAGTCTGTACAATCACACACTTTAGTCTGTACAATCACACACTTTGCGATGTGCAGCCACGCACATGATATATTCCATTCTCGCATCTTGTCACTGATGACAACTAATATTCGCCATCCGTTAGGACTCACTGACCCGTATACTGGAACGACCCGACTCAAGTACCCCTGCGGACGAAGACACTGACGGTCTGTACGAAGCGTGGGACAGATTCATACAAGACTGCGCCGGGACATTCGACTTGAACTCCGAACTGTTGTTTTTCCCGGTGCATACTATGGGGCACTACGCGTGCGTGTGCGTCAACTTTAGAGAAAGAACAGTTGATATCCTCGATCACCAGACACACGCCCCAGGGTCACATATGTTCCGGGTGTTCAGCGAGATAGTAAGTTGCACGCATATGCTTTATTTCACCACATCAAAAATATTCTACTGCTTGAGTGCTGATGTTTACTATTACCTAATACTGCAACAGATGCAAGCATTGAGGGTCTACATGGACGAGAAATGGCTGATTAAGGGCAGTCACCTGGTGAATTTTGAGCATCGCCAAGTAAAATTGGAATGGCAGAGCGCCCGAAAGAACGATCCGGAGTCCGGCATTTTCTGCTTGATGCACATGTGCCTGTACGACGGTGCGCCGTGCACCCAGACTGATATTGGGTCAAAGGTCGGGAGGCGTTACTTGTCGTTCGAGGTGGCAGCAAGTCTCGTACTTGCTGACATGAATGAAGCTCGCGAGGACGTGTTGCCGAAAATTCACGCTTTCATAGCAAACGCGCCGAGCATATGGAGCAAAATCGATGACAAACGTAAGCTGGGCAGACTCGTGGAACGAAAGACCTCAGTGAACCGTAAGGCATGAATGTGTAGTGAAGTAAAAACATTTTTTTGTGAATATAGAAAAAATCTCATGTTGGAGTATCTTCTGAGTATCAGATGAATGACAACTCAGTATCAGGGTCGCATGTGCGACGTGATACAATCACGCAACTTCTGACTGACAGTCACAGTCAAACTCCTGCAGAGTCATGACAGACAACCACAAAATCACTAATTAATTATACTAACTACCCCTGCATATATGTCCATCCGTTTACTTTCAGTTTATTTCACCTTAAAAAAACCGATGGTTCCCTTATTTACAGAAGACACCAAAAAAACAATAGACGCACCGTAAAATCGGATTATTTCCCCAATAAGAAAACGATGGTTCGAAAACGATGTCAACAAAATATAAACTGTACATTGAGTGATGTTTGTGAGTGCGACTGCGAAGTGATGTTTGTGAGTCTCAATGCACATTGAGAACACAAACCATCACCTCCTCTGCTAACCCTAATTACTTTAGAAGGATAGGACCCCCACCTAACTCAATTAATATTTACTGTCCCCTTTACTGCCTCCCCCCTTCAAATACCAACACCATTTTTACTCCAACTACTTCCAACTTCACCTCTTTAAACCTAACAAAAAATGGCAAGCAAAATAGAAGAAATCAGAAAAATGATCGAGGAGTACGATGGTTTGTTGAATACCACTAGATCCAATGAATTAAGAGCCATGCAGCTAGTCGCTCCTGTCATAGACGCGAGGACCTATATGGCATCCATTGGCAATACAGAAAAGGAGACCAAACTGGACGACTACATCGAATTCTTGATGAAAAAGTGTATTGAATGTTTCCACACTAAGAAAGCGTTGCAGTGTGATTTGGCCAACTTGAAGAAGATGCTTCAAAAAAACGGAGGTTAATTATGCATGTAGCGAAGATGAAGCGTGTAATGGATGTATCATGTTTCAAGTAATGGATGTTTTAATGTGTTTTGAGATATAAAATATATAAGTAATAGATGTTTTTAAGTTTCAAGAATATTTTTATGTTTCAGAATGTGACTTTTTCTATTTTTTCGCTATTTCTCTATTGTTGTTTCGCTATTTCTCTATTTTTATGGACACATGGTGTACAGTCACGCTCGACAAGTTTTATAGTCACACTCAACATGGCGCATAATCATAATCATCGTATAATAAAACCAGTTTAGGTTTCTACGCTTCATTTTGAAGAATCACAGTCAGTGTGTTGTAGAATCACAGACATTATCTTGTACAATCACACTCCCATAATTAGTTGTAGAGTCACACCCTGCCTACTGTAGAGTCACATTCATTGCATTGCACAATCACACTCACTTGTTTTGTGTCAACCAAATATTAAGTTAATAATGTTTGTAACGTTTAAAGATAATGCATTCCAGAACAAAAACAATTTTACGGACCCCCATGTTTTACGACTACGCCATATTAGAAATAATTAAGATCGACAAAAGACGTAACGAATATCACACACCTTGACCATTTCAAACGTCAACAATCTTTATGTTTAAAAAAAACCGATGTGACTGTGAAGGGATGTTTGTGAGTCTCAATGAAACGTTGGGAAACACAACACCCACCTCAATCCCTTAACCCTAATAAATTTATGAGAATAAGCCCCCCACCTAACCCATTAAATTTTCACCCCTCCTTTACTGCCTAACCCATTCATTTTCAACCCCCTATTTACTGCATCCCCCTCTTTAAAATACCAACGTCATTTTTACCACCTTAACCACTTCAACTTCACCACTTTTACCAGCCCCTACATACAACTCCACCACTTTAACCTTATAAAAAATGGCCAGCAAAATAGAAGAGATCAGAAGTTTGATCGAGGAGTACATTGGTTTATTGGATTCCACTGTGTCCAATGAATTAAGAGCCATGCAGCTAGTCGCAACTGCAATTGACGTGAGGAGCTTCGTGGCGTCCACTAGCGATACACATAAAGAGGCCGAACTGAACAACTACATCCAGTTCTTGATGAAGAAGTCTATGGAGTGTTTCCGCACAAGGAAAAGGTTCCAGCGTGACTTGGCCAACTTGAATAAGATGCTTAAAAAGTACGGAGGTTAAGTATGTATGGGTTAAGATGTAGCGTTTAGTAATGGTCGTTTTTATGTGTTTTAAGTTTTAATGAATGTTAAAGTGTAGCGTTTAATGGTATGCAATGGATGTTTTCCGCATTATGTCGTAGAATGTTTTCCGCGTTTAAGGGTATGCAAGTATTACATGTTGTGTAAGAGATGGACTTTTTCTAATGTACAAATATTTCCATCGCTATTGCGCTATTTCTCTATTTCCATCGCTATTTTTCTGATGTACAGACACATGGTGTATAGTCACACTCAACAAGTTTTATATTCACACTAAAGATGGTGTATAATCACAGTCATCATGTCATAGAACCAGTTTAGGTTTCTACACTTCATTTTGGAGAATCACAGTCAGTGTATTGAAGAATCAGAGTCATTATCTTGTACAATCACACTCCCACAATTAGTGTAACCACACTCCACCTCTTGTTCTACAATCACACACTGCCTGCTGTAAAGTTGCACTCATTGTGTTGCACAATCACACTCACTTGTTTCGTGTCACCCAAATATTAAGGGCATAATGTTCCTGTACAGCTGTATTTGTAGCCAAAGATGCTGCATTCCAGAATAAAAACGACTGCTATTTCAATGTATTCTTACAGTCAAAAAAACAAAAACAATTTTACGGACCCCCACGCTTTACGACTACGCCATATTGGAAATAATTAAGGTCCGCAATAGCATATACAATATCACAGACCTTGACCATTTCAAATGTCGACAAGTCTTTATGTTTCACAAAAAAGGAAATCGCCCCCATGATCTACGACTTACACCATATTAGAAATGATTGAGGTCCGCAATATACGAAAAAAATGTCACGGACCTTGACCATTTCAAACGTCGACAACCTTTGTGTTTTCAAAAAGAATGTTCCTAAGTAACAGATGATATTCATGAACAATCCTCCTCGGCAATCCCTGCTGGGTCCTCCTCCTCCTCAACATCAACAGGTGGGTACTCAGCAAATGGGTTGGGGCAGTTCCTCTTGTCATGGTGCCCCATCCTCTTGCAGTTCTTACACAGTTGTTTAGGCTTGGCGGCAATTGCAGCAGCCTTCGCCTTAGAAGAAAGCATCCGCTTCCCACTGCCCTTGTTCTTGGCTTTCTTCGGGGGCAATATGGTTATTTCAATTGCGCTCGTACAGCCGAGGATCTCCTCTAATTCTTGCGTCTTGCTACAAGGGCCAACAGAGGCAATATCGGACCTGAAGTCGCGAATGACGTCAGCTAGATTACTAACGTCTTCCTTACCCATTTTGCTGACATGACTGACGGTCTCATAGAACTCCGAAAACAGCCTCGTGACTGTAACAGCCTTCTCATCGCGTAGGCGACTCTCTGACAGGGGACACGCATTAACATTACGTAGAGCATCCTTTGTCCATCTACATGCCACGTACCGTTCCGGGATCGTCTCCCGTCCTTTCGAAGAGTATATCCAAATGGCGTGCCTGCAAAGAATTCCATACCGACCGAACTTCCTGCAAGTACAACTGACCTCACAGGTACCTGCGAGTGCATTAAAAAACACATATAGAGTGCGACTCTTGACATTACGGGCAGTGGCTACGCAACGTACAGGATGTGACTTTCTAAAGGTATAATCACAATCTTTACAGGGTATAGTCACACCCATTATGCTGCATAGTCACAGTCCTTATGTCGCAGAATCAAACGAATCGCGTTGTACAATCACATGCACCGCAATCCAGAGTTGCACCCTTTATTGTGTATAGTCACATTCAATGAATTATGGAATAAAACTCGTTACGTTGTGCATTCACAACATGGACAGTGACTTTCTATGCCAATACCTGGATTGTATTCAACAATGTAGCTGCGGTCCCGGATGGAGTCCAGAAGTGTTGTCGCTTCGACCGTCCTTCTCGTGATACCCACGAATGCTGCACATATACAGCGAAAACTTGACCTCTTCCTGAAAGTATGCAAAAGCCACGTGCGTGTACACCCTTGCCGCATAGGTCTCCATCGGATTCATCGTTCCAGTTTTGGGGAATGTCTGCCGGTTATCGTTGTCTAGCCTCTTCTGCATGTGCCTCTGTTGGTCCATCGCACTTTCGAAACGCATCCAGAACTGGACCAACGTACCTCTGTTGTCTTCAAACTTTTTGAAGAAACTGTTCTCACTCTCTGATCTCTGCGTTGTCCTCATAATTCCGGACATCCTCACCTCCCTGCAATGCGCGGCGACCCATTTGCTCCTGTCTTCGAACATATTTTCGAACCATTCGATCCCAACAGCATCATGGTCGATCATAATCCGCCCCCACCTGTCGTCGAACTCCGACGCCTCGATGTCATCATCCCATATAATTGCATTGAGTGCTTTTACGAATTCCGAAGCCTCCTCTCTTGACCTGCCGTACTTTGTTGGAACCTTGTTCTTGATGTGCCACGTGCAGCACCGTTGGTGCGCTGATTTGAATATTTCTGGTACGGCTTTTAAAATACCGGGATCCTGGTCGGTAATGATATAACACGGTTCCTTCCCGCCCATGGCTTCCATAAACCGGGAGAGGACCCATATAAATGACTCGTAGTCCTCCTTTAATAGCAACGCCCCACAGAACGTGACAGACCGTTTGTGGTTGTCCATGCCAGTGAACGGTGTGAACACCATAGAATACACGTTGGTTCCGTACGTTGGGTCGAACGAAACTGCATCCCCGAATGCCGCGTAGTTCCTTCGAGCTGCACCATCCGCCCAAATGACCCTGCGTAAACTTCCGTCTGCATCCACATCGTAGTCAAAGTAAAAATCCTTCTGACTGTCCCTCAAACTCTTGAACCGGTCTATGAACAATTGACCATCTTGCTCGTGAACGAAGCACTTGACGTCCCTCCCCCAGTTCTTGAAATCAACCAACGATGCTCCGATGTTCTGATATCCGCCCGACAACTCCTTGCACATCCTGTATGTCCGAGTCGCCCCGATCTTCAGCTGCACACACAAAAATGCAACTGCATTGGTCTCGCACAGTTAGCAGTCAACCATACACTAACAACATTGTTGACAGACATTACGCACCCTCGAGTTGCAGACGATCATCTCCTTGTGATATCTTGATAGATTTCGAGATGACTTTTGAAACTCTCTGTCCTTAACCATCACAAGATCGTGGTTGTGTTTCTCGATGAGCTCTTCAATATAAAACCCCCCGATCATTGCACATAGCCTAATTCTTGCTCCACATTGCGTCCTCGTCGCCTTCGTAATCCTTTTGGGTTCGTAAGATCCCACATACTCTTGCCCCTCCTTCTCTCCCATGCTCGACAGCTTCACCATGCTCTGGCTGGCTGTTTTGCCCTCCTTGTTACAAGCCAACAATTTCTTCTTGATCGAACCATCAAATGATCTAGTTGTCGTGTACCTCTTCGCCTCGAAACCAAAATAAAATGCGTAAGCTTGATAAAACTTGAATGCTCCATCGATGTCCACGAACTTCTGCCCTACGTAAGAGACAATCAATATGTCTTCAGCTAGCATATAGGTTGGAACAAAAACAAATTATCAAAGGTTGGAACAAAAAAACCCTATATTATACAATAAAAAAGAGACCCTAAATTACACACTATCAATCTTGCAACGCACGCATTCATCTCTGACCTTATTGAAATGTGACTTTTCTCAACAACGACTGTGACTTTGCTCGTATAACAGCATGATTGTTAGAGCTTAACACCCGCACCGCATAACAAAAGCAAGTACAACTACAACCCAAGATGCAAAACCAACAATAATAAATATATATATTTTCTCAACAACAAAAAAAACACCAACAATAATAAATATAACAATGATAAGGAAACAAACATATATTATTTGAATAGTAAAGTAACTTCAACGTAATACAACTACGCCTACAACTAAAACTACAACTACATGCAACCAACAAAATAATAATTTGCCTTGATTAATATCCACAACACATAAGAACTACAAGCACAACTACAAACCAATATGCAATACTGAACAACAACAACAAAAAAAAAATACAATGATAAATATAACAAAGATAAAGAAACCAACATAAATATTTGGAATAATAAAGAACCTTCAACGTAATACAACGTAATACAGCAGAACAACTACAACAACAGTGAACGTGTGACGGTCTGTCATATTGAGTATGACTGTCACGTTATAATGGTGTGACTCTGCAAAAATATCAAACCAAACAAAACAATGTTCGACTGCACATTTTCGTGACTCTTCTCATTTAACAAACCAAATATATATGTATATATCCATCTTACCTCCTACATGTTGCCCAAAAATTTTCAACTGCACATTTTCAAGCATATGATCATCGCGTGGTTCTTCGAGGAACAACACCATTAGAGCATAAAGACGTACAGCAATTTACGAATTAGGGTTTAGTTATTCTGAATAATGGTATATATAGAGGGATGCTTTTTTATTTGGGATAAATTTCGAATTTTAGTGAGAGCTTGGTGAGAGATTTGGGATGATTTTCAAATTTTGGTGAGGGAGTGAATTTTGTTGATGGAAAGGGTGATAGATTTGGTGATAGGAATGGTGATTGCATGCTGTACTTTTGCCCTGCTGCTGTCTGCTGCTGCCTGCTGCTTGTCATTCACAGACATATTCTCTCTTTTTTCTTTTTTTTTGATTAATCTTAGCCATTCATCCAAACCAAATCAAGGGCCAAAACCAACTTCTCACTTTTCACCAAACTCCCTTGATCCCTTTTATATATATATATATATGTATGTATGTATGTATATATATATGTATGTATATATATATATGTATGTGTGTGTGTGTGTATATATATATATATAGAGCAAGGCTCTTATGAGTCCCTTACTCTTTGTGAGTCCCTAAGTCCTCATCCCATCCATTGGATGGGATGAGGATGGATGGACAAGATGCATCCAATTAAAAAAAAAAAGGAGATTTATTTTCCTAAAATAACTCACAAGAATTTAGGAAACAAATAACTTCCTATCATTCACGTTCATTTTCATTCACGTTCATTTCCATTCCACGTTCATTCACACCTAAAAACCAGAAAAACCCTTTCTTCATTCACGCTAATTCATCATTTTTGATCTCGAAAATCTGCTACAATGGATTCAATAACCGCATCATCGTCTTCAACGGTTGAAAAGCAACAAATCGGTTATAACAATGGTGAGTTTCTGTGATTCATTCACGTTTTTATTCGTTTTTTCTTCACGGATTTCAATAGTAATATTGCTTTCAATCTCCGTTTTCATATCAATGTTTTATCGCGTCAAATTGCGTTTTTTTTTACGTCGATCTTCATGTTTATAGTGCTTTCAATGACATTTCGTATCAATTTGCGTCTTTTTGATGTCATTGCGTTTTGATTCATAGTTTCGTATCAATGGTATTTTGATATCTCGATCTCCATAGATTACAGGTCTCGATGGTTTTTTTCAAGATTTTCCCTGATATCCATTGACACACATTTTTTTGATATCAATTAACGCAGATTCGTCGTTGAAGTAACATGCCTTCTGAATTAAAGTAACACTTAATTGTAATTACAGTAACACAAATGAACGTTAAGGAAAAGGGTTTTGATGATATGCTGGAGTAACGTATTGTACACGTTAGGGTAACACCACTTATCAATTATAGTAACACAGTATTTGCATTGATGTAACGTTGTTTGATTCTGTGCAGGTACCTGCGCCACAGATGCGAACGCACAAGACAACACTGGAAAAGGTGGAATTTAATTCGTTTGATTAATCATGGATTAATATTATGGTTCATTGATATTATTGTTTCACCGATATTATTGTTTTGCTTTATGTTGAAGCACACATGGCATTGAAGTAACACAAGTAATGAATTAAAGTAATACCTAATTGTAATTAAAGTAACACAAAAATGTAACACTAAAAAAAGATTTTTAGCGCTGTCGTTGGAGTAACATCCTCTTATATTTAAAGTAACGCAACTTATGAGTTACAGTAACACTTATTCCCATTGGCGTTACTTTTCTTACTTTTTGGCAGAAAGCATTGGTAAAGAGCCGAATGCACAGGAATGGTGCAGAGATGTGGGTGAGGTTTTCACTCCATACATGGAGCAGGTATTCGGGACAATTGATGAGGCAGTGGAATTTTACAAAATCTACGCGCTGGCTTGCGGGTTTGATGTGAGGAAGTACACCACGAAGCGATGGCACGGTGGTGAGATAAAGTCGAAGCTCCTAGTCTGCAACAGACAGGGTTATACGAACTCTGTTAAGGCTGTTAACAATACACCTGCAGCTGTGAAAGTTGTTAACGATGTAGATGGGGAAGTAGTTGTTGTGGACGCGATTAAAAAGAAGACGAAAGTCCGTCGTTGCGGGTGCAAGGCAAGGATTAGGCTGTTCAATAAAGGAGGCATTTTCAAGATTGATAGGTTCCACATCGGCCACAACCACGAACTAATCTCACCGAAAGACAGAGAATTCCAAAAGCTCTCGAGGAACCTGACAAAGTACCATAAGCAAATGATCTTGAATAATTCGCGGGTATGGAGTAACACAATTTTTTTTATAGAATGACATGTGAGTAGGTCGTAACAGCTTGATTAGACCAATGTGTGCATAATCTAGTTACTTTTGCTAAAGTAACACCAGTGATTCTATACAGTAACAGTACGTAAGCATAAGAGTAACACCTGGATTAGACCATTATGTGCATAAGCTGGTGTAAATTTTGATAGAGTAACACCAGTGAGTCTATAGAGTAACACTGCTTAAGTACAAGAGTAACAAAACTGGTGTATTAATGTCATATTGCTGCAACGCTTGATTATTATTTACAGCTGAAGATCGGCGCAACGCGGACATACAACATGTGCAAGGAGTAGGTAGAGGGATTCGCAAACGTGGGTGCGAGCTTGGTTGACTTCAAAAACTGGGGGAGAGATATAAAGTGCTTCCTACATGAGAGGGACGGTCAGTTATTCATCGATCGATTCAAAGACATGGCTAAGAATAGGAAGGGTTTCTATTTTGACTACGACCTGGATGAAGATGGGAGTGTGAGCAAGGTTTTCTGGGCTGACGGTGAGGCGCGGCGTAACTACCAGTTATTTGGGGATGCAGTTTCGTTCGACCCAACGTACGGGACGAACAAATATAAGATGATATTCACGCCGTTCACAGGCGTTGATCATCACAAACGATCGGTAACCTTTGCTGGCGCTTTGATAGCGCACGAGGATTATGAATCGTTCGTCTGGGTGTTTGAGAGATTTCTGACTGCAATGGGAGGTAAGGAGCCGGAGTATATAATTACCGACCAAGATCCGGGCATTATACCAGCGGTGAAGAAAATGTTTAAGACGGCGCTACACCGTTTCTGTATGTGGCATATCTTGAACAAGGTTCCTGCCAAATACGGTGCAGCCCGGAGTGACTACCAGGATTTTTTTAAGAGACTAAATGCTATAGTATGGGATGTGGAGATTGATGGAGACGAGTTCGACGCGGAATGGTGTGACATAATGGAGGAGTTCCATGGGGGCGATGACGAGTGGTTTTCAACTACATACTCCATCAGGGGACAGTGGGTGATGGCACATTGCAGGGATTTGAAGATGGGCGGCTTAATGCGAACCACGCAAAGGTCGGAGAGTGAGAACAGTTTCTTCAAAAGATTCGAACAAAAATCGGGGACGTTGGTCGAATTCTGGATGCGATTCGAGAGCGCCATGGACCAGCAACGGTATACACAGAAAAAACTCGACAATGACAATGCACAAGCTTCCCCAAAAACAGCAACCCACCTGGCAATTGAACATCACGCTTCGAAAATTTACACCCATGCCGCATTTGAAGAATTCCAGGTGGAGGTGAAATTTTCTGTGGGTACTTGCAGCGTGAGGGGCTTCCTTGAGAAGGACGGGATTGAGGAGACATTGGTTAGGGATGCTACGAGGGATAAGGAGTTTACGGTCAAGTATATATCAGGTACTCCTTAAAATCACTCATTAATCCTTAAAGTAACACCAGTCGTTCATTACTGTAACACATATACTGCTTTGGAGTAACTATGGATGGCAATTGGACATCTGTGTTGTAAACGCATAAAAGTAACACAGACCATGAATTACAGTAACATTTCACATTCCAAAAAGTAACACTTTCTGCACTCCATTACATTTTGCAAACCATTATATCCAACGTATTTGCTGTCTCTACTGATTGAAAGATTGGATGTGAATCTGTCCAGGTACGTCTGGATCAAGCTGCACATGTCGGTTGTTTAATTTGCGAGGGATATTGTGTAGACACGTAATCTGGATATATTCATCGAAAGGGCTGACCACTATACCCGAAAACATGGTAACCAAAAGGTGGACAAAGGAGGCTGTTCGCACTGCTCGTATCAGTGATGAAGGATTAGACGGCGAAAACACTGACATCATCGACAGAAAACAGATAGAGATGTCGAGATTGTGGTCGGAAATCCATGAGACAATGGGACTTCTAAGGGCAGGAGACAAGGCAGATGTGGAAAGCTTGTGCGGATTAATTCGGGAGTTCAGGTTGCAGAGGCAACCAGTTTCTGGTGGGGGGAATATTGGCAAGACACATGAACTGGAAAATATGCTTGGTTGTACGACCTCTGAAAATATCACGATACTACCTCCTAAGATTTCTAAGACAAAGGGAAGCGGAAAGCGGATGTTGTCAAGCAAGGAAAAGAAGGTCACACTTTCTAGAAAGCCGAAACGAATGTGCAATAACTGCAAGCAGATGGCGCACCACGACAAACGAAACTGTCCAAATCCTTACGCAGAACGACCCCCTAAACAGCCTACCAAGCAAAGCAATGATGCGGATGACGAGGATGAAGTAGATGAAGACATCGATGGAGAGGAAACTGAAGAAGACACCGAGGATGAACAACTGTTCTGATAATACTCAAGTGTCTTTGACATTATAAGAATTTTTTCTTTTTACCTGGTTTACAAAAAAAACTAATCCTGTGCACATTTTTGCAATTAACACTATATTTACTTAATACGTGTGTTTTTGGTTAGAGTAACATCTCATGTGGGTTGAAGTAACACTATTCACTTGTTACAGTAACAGAAAAAATGCATCGACGTAACTGAGGACAGCAGTGTTGTTCATTCATTGACAGAGTACCAAAAATTGGTGATTGCAATATCATTGTACATTAAAGTAACATACTTAAAGTAACATAATTTTTTCATAAAGTACCAAAACCGGCATTAATCACTTAAAGTAACATAATTTGTTCATTAAAATAACACACACAGTGCTTCGGTATAACACACAGATTGTGAGACCAAGAAAAATTGTTAATTTCAAAAATTCCCATAGTAACACCAAGGGTGAATTAGAGTAATAGGTGCAGCTGGTCATTGTAACAGAGTTTCACAGCTTCAATGTATTGGTGATAGTGAAAAGACCAATGTAATTAGACAGGTTAATAAAGAATAGAAACCATTAAATCGTAGTTACAAAAGAGATGACATGGTTCAGTAGACACGCTATTTTTTTCGGCCCTTTGTTGGCTTGCTCTTCGGACCATCGATAATTTTTTGTCCAGTGATCTCATACTTCGCTACGTTGTCCAACAATTGCGATCGCACATTGTTATTGTCTGCCAATAGAAGTGTGGCTGCAAGTTGGACCACCAGATATTGTCTATTGACCTTCCTCTCAAGGTCTATGTGGTGGAATGTACGGCCCTCGTACATCAACATGTTCATCATGGTGAAAATTCCCGACTCGTCAGATGTTACGCCTGGTTTCTGCCACTTAAACTTGACCTCATTAAACTCGAAAGTAACAATATCATCTGCATTAGGGACTTTGTGCTTATCGAGGAAATCACTGATTGTTGACACCTGTGTGTACCCACAACAACGTTATTAGGTGAGAAACAGATGGCCGTATGCAATAATAAATATTAGAAAATATATACTAACCATTATCATTGCGGCCTTGTGCAACATTGTTTCTTCCACGTTCGGGTAAAGTTGGTGGTCAAGGAGATCTATTGTCCTATTCTTACGGTTGATGCACACGCATGAGTAGTAATAATCGATGTTGATCGGGACAAATATGAGATCAGCTTCCAAATTAAGAGAACGACCACACTTCCTTTTAAAAAGATTGAGATGGGACATCAAGATGTCCACTGCCCGCGTGGATGGGCCGTCTTCATCCTCGTCAAGCATCCCATAGAGACAGTCCTACAAACATATTCAAAGTGTCTCAGATTGGGTTCAACTGTGAGGAAGTAACACATTCACTACGCATCAGACTACTACCATTCATGTACAGCAAAGACACAGATTAAGGTAACATGTCTCCTACATTACAGTAACGCAAGTTCATATTTAAAATAACACCATCCAGATGTTGAGGGACGTGTATTCTCCTGGAACCATGGTCATAAATAGAAATATATGTACACAAATGCAGCAGTAATGCGTACCGTATGTCGTAAACCAAAGTATGCTGTCGTAGGTGTCTCGCCCGAACCAGTGGCGGGAGGTGGAAGCCTGTTCAACAGCATCGACCAGCATTCGATGATGCACGACTGCATATTCTGACCCGGTAACATAGAACGTATGTCACTCCGCTCAATTGTAGCCAGAAATGAATAATTTGCAACCTCGTCGCTGAAGGAAAACAAAAAATACCTCGTCAAAAAAACTGTTTTAATATTCACCCATTAATGTTACAGTAAATGCGTACCAATTTAGAAGAGTTGTAAGCTCCACAAGGCAGTAGTCCACGACGTCTTTGCGACGGACGGGGATCTTGCTTAACAACGTCCTGTTGTTCAATAGAAACGGTGACAGCATGGGAGAGTTTGCATCTTCAACGCCACAATCAATTGAGCAGCCAAGTCCGTCACCCTCACCACGGTTTCGGCTCTTCAGAGCGGATCTTGTCCGCGTTGAGAAGTCAGAGTCAAGCACTATCTCTGCGACAGGGGTTTTAGGAGTTTTGGGGGTTTTAGGGTCAGATGTCGACGGTCGTTTCTTCTTCGACGGTCGTTCAACATTTTCTGTCCCGCCTGCCCTCTTGGCGGTACCCCCGGTAGACCCCGCAACACTCGATATAGTTCTCTCGATGGCGATATTCGCTTTATCGTGTAGGAACTCTCTCACCCTCGCTATAACCTCATCTCTATCCTTATTGTTGTCACACAGGATCAGAGTCGCCGCAATCTCCGCTCTATAGAGGTTATTCGCCTCCATTGTGCCAAGGCAACATTCGAACACTTCCCCCCTGTAGAGCATCATGTGTATCATGAGGTAGACACCACAGTCGTTCGCCGAGAAACCTCCGCCCTGCCATGCGAATGGGACGTTGACAACAGGGAAGCCCGCGACATCCGATCCCCTCACGATACCTTTTCTGACCATGTACTTTCCCATTTCCACAGCCTAAATCATACAAAAAACAACAAAAAAAATGAGACGGAAGGTAAAATAATGTCCGATTATATATCAACACAAATTCACTTACGGCGATTTTTGCCATCCCGACATATGGCAAGCTTTCGAATTCCTGTTCTTCATAACTCCTGTTGTCTAGGTACTCAATCTGCTTTGACAGGAAGTTGATACATGCACAGCTGTAGTGGTCATTGTTGTCCGAAAGCATCGGGACGAATACCTGTTATTTGGTAATTAAGATTATGGCGATTATTGTTAAAGAGCTGTAATGAAGGGTAATAAAGAGTTTCATATAGACGTACCAAGTCAGAGTCTAGGTTTATGGTGTCTTTATTCACTTCGGTCCAAATGTCCCAGAAGTTGAACAATTCATCGCCAACGTCGACCTTTGCACCACTCTTTGTGCCCTTCCACAGCTTCATTACTGTCTTCTGCATGACACATGTTGAAGTAACAGTTCATGATCGTGGTAATAAGAAAGAGTAACACTCATTATTAATTAAAGTAACAGTATGAAACCCTTACAGTAACGCCTGTTATTGTGATAGAGTAACAGTATTAATGTGTAAGAGTAACACTAGTTATGGATATAAGAACAATGAGTAACAGTACACACACCATACTCATTGTGAATGTTCATTCCTAATGTGAAATAAAACAAATGATAATGGTTATTATGAAGGATCATTCCAGATATGTTAGTGACGCTATTTGTTGATTGTGTCGGTGTGATAAAAATAACACAGACAAGCTTACGCTGTGGCTAACGCCAAAGAAGCAGCGTGATGTAGGACGTGGCGCAGTCTGACTCGCGTCCAGGTTGTTAAGAAGTATACACCAGGTATCGATAACAGCGTTCGACAGCTGCTGCCCCGGCTGGAGTGTCGAGAGCTCATCACGAGGGACGTTGAAAAAGTCGTCAACCCTCACCAACATCTCACTAAAAGAATTTGAATGAATTATAAGACAATCGATAAAAAAATAACATAGATAAATAAAATCAGGTAAAGAAATTAGATCACTATTGAAAACATACTTCGCACTGTACTTGTCATTGTTATAAAAGACGTAATCCATTACGTCTTTCCGAACACTCAAAACCGACCTGAACAATGTACTGTTTCTGACAAGAAAATCAGATACTATTATCTGGTCTGGTTCAGGGGTTCCACAGTCATAAGAGCATCCAAGCTTCTCATCGACAACTTGCATGCAATCTAAAAATTTTTCAGAATGGAGAAAGTAAGGATGGAAGACCTTCCGTCCATCGACTTCCACCCACAAATCCTCAATAACATTCGCTTCATCAATTTGGTGATCCCTGTCCTCCGAACCACCGTTAACAGCCTCAACCATCTCCGCCGTCGTGTACAGTTTGAAGTCGGAACAGCGTCGACTCTCATCAGCAGTGACAACATCCTCATCAGCAGTGACAACATCCTCAACCCCCGCCACATTTGTACGCATGCTCGCACCTGCTGTTTGTGTGGGCTGGCCTGTGAATGCAGGGCCTTGGGTCGTTGCGTTCTTCGCACGTGCGTACGCCTCACACACTTCATCGACCGTCCGGTGGAGCTCTTCTCCACTCCAGAAGTCTTGCGAGGCCTGTGACGGAACGGGGTCATCGTTCAGTGGTTTGCCGGATGTTATTCTTCTGAGTTTGGAAGCGGCTGATATCCACCAATCATGGAATGCAACTGCATTCCTTGCCATCATGAGGTACAATTCATGTACCTCCTGCATCAAGAATAAACAAATGGTTTTAGTTTGACGGGGTGACTGTAACTTATTATTTGTATTAAAGTAACACCACTGGTTCATTAGAGTAACATGTGATCAACATTAAAGTAACACATATGGTAGTTATAGTAACATACTTAGGCAACTACAACAACAACAAAATTGTTTTCTGAGTTCCATTAGATCAGGGGAACAAATGGACAAATACCACCATTCTTGCGAACAACGCGTATTCAATGAACACAGGAACATAAACACATTGAATTTATTGATGAAAATTCTTATTACTTACATCAACCGCCTTAGCTCTTAGATCAGCGTCATCCTCAACGCCATCTGCTAGCTCGATGTTTATGGACTTCACAGATTTGTGCGCGGATGGTGTTGGGGCATTCTTTATCCTCAGTGGTACCCCGTTATCCACCACCTCCTCGTCCACCACCTCCTCAAGTAGACAACGGGGGTATTTCACCTTTGACTTGGTAAGACGACCAAGCCCACCACCAACAAATTCACCATACAGCCTATCTATCATCCGCTCGCGATCCCAATGCTTAATAAGCGGCAGATCGTGCGGACAACGATGATCACGGTACTGGAAACGGTGAAAGTATGTGATCATCAAAAATGGCAGACAACCGAGCAGGTATGTCGGTTTATGAAGAACATAGTCTTGACAGGCTGCAGCAAGCCCATCCAATACAAGAGTGCACCAATCATAGTTCCTGATCTGCTCTACGTTCTCCACACACCTCAGCAGACTTAGATCAACAGCGTAATTCGATGTTGGATTAAGAAAAATAGACATGCTGTACAGAACAAACAATCTACAAAAGTCATCCCCCCGTGAACGTCCTTCTGTAGTTCTTCCAACAACAGAGACAAAGGGATCGTGTCGCTTGCAGTAGGAATATTGAACCGATCCCTAAATGCTTGTTTCAGACTGACGACATCCTCAGCCAGTGCTTCCTTCGACCGACCCATTGGGAGCAAGTCAGCGGGGTTCGGACCGCATGGAATGAGGAAGCAATCGTGGACATCGTGCTTCGTTACCAAGAATTGATCGCTTTTCCTTGGTAGCCTGAAAATCAGCGTGTCATCCGCGAAAAGCGTCATGAACTCGACTGCATACTTACCGGAGAAACTTTTGAGTCGCATTGAAAGTAGGCCCCCAAAACCTATTCTGATGACAGAATCCCGCTGCCGATCATTGAAATTTGAGATTAACTCGATGAGGCTCTGTGGCCTACACCTGAACTGGATCTTCTTAGCTACAACAACTTCTTGTTCCTCCGCTTCTTCCTTCTGAAAAGGGACAAACATAAAGATAATTAGTATGTTCAACTGTTGTTAGACCTAAATATGCACCACTTAATAGGTGAACATCAACAATACTAATGCCTGCAACTGACCTTCATCTTGGTTTGCCTCCTGCTTTTGCCATCTGTGGCACGAGTTTTTCTGGACTTGTCACCTCCTTTTGCCATCTGATCAAAACATACAGCTGATACGCGTCAAAGTAAGATAAATATAGACCAGAGAGTAACAAACTGCAAGCACAACTGTTAGATTAACTAAAGTAACACGTCTCCTAGATCACAGTAACACAATTAGTTCTTCAATGTAATACCATAAGTGTTGCATTAACACCATAAACTGCAAGCACAACTGGTAAGCATTAAGGTAACACAAAGAAAATGTTAGAGTAACATAAGAATTAGAATAACAAATCTACATAATTGAGTGTACCAGATTAAAATGATTCAGAGTTTCACGAAGTTGATAGTTAGAGTAACACCTCTTCTGCATTACAGTAACACAATAAGTTCTTCAATGTAATACCATAAGTGTTGCATTAACAGCATACAAAGTAACATAAATATAGACCAGAGAGTAACAAACTGCAAGCACAACTGTTAGATTAACTAAAGTAACACGTCTCCTAGATCATAGTAACACAATTAGTTCTTCAATGTAATACCATAAGTGTCACATTAACACCATAAAATGCAAGCACAACTGGTAAGCATTAAGGTAACACAAAGAAAGCGTTAGAGTAACATAAGAATTAGAATAACAAATCTACATAATTGAGTGTACCAGATTAAAATGATTCAGAGTTTCACGAAGTTGATAGTTAGAGTAACACCTCTTCTGCATTACAGTAACACATTGTTGTCTTCGAAATAACACCATACATATGACACATACAGATTACACGAAACAAATGAAAACCCAGTTAATAATGCACAAACACAACAAGGTTAATCAATCAATAATGAATTCAATTATACGAAACAGATGAAAACCCAGATAATGATGATAACAAAAAAATTAATTATAGGGCACAAAGCACAGCAAGGTTAATCAATCAATAATTAGCGAAAAAATTAATGAAATCAAACAATGATGATAGTGTTAGCTGAAGTTAGAAAGTAACCTTGCTCGAGTTGAAAGTGAGCGACTGAGTTGAGTTGAACGATAGGGTTGAGTTGGATGATTGAGTGCTCGAGTATGCTTAGAAGCTTCAGTTGGCGCTAAGTTGAGAGATTGAGTTGAGTTCGATTGAGTGTAAGGGTTTGCTTGAGTTGAGCGAAGAGTTTGAATGAGGTGAAGTTGAAGGGTTTCTTAGACGTGCGTTTGAATGAGGTGAGATGAGAGAGAGAGCAGTTGGCGCTAATCTAGGGAGGAGGAAGATTTTTTTATTTTTTTTCCAAAATTTGGTAGTTACTACCTTAATTACAATATACAATCTCACCCATCCATCTTGTTTAGATCAATGGCTAAGATTAGGACTCATGGACTCAAAAAAAAATAAAAGGACTCACTTGATCTTTACTCTCTCTCTCTCTCTCTATATATATATATATATATATATATAAAACATTCCTAAAATAGAAAGACAAAGAATTCATCGAGACGCCCCAATATGGAATAGACAAAGAATTCATTGGGACGGGGAGAGTATATCTTTGTAAAAGTTAAAGTAAATAGCTCATTTCAAAAATAAATTTTTTAGATAACTGATTTTTTTCTCAAGGTTAATGACATCATATCTTAAAATTTCGGAATTGCTAAATCAGACACGGACTTTACTATTTTGTACACATTTTATCATTTTTTCCCCGTGTTTACCCTTACCCTAAAATAAAATTATCTAGGTTTTCTCCTTCTCTGAACCTAGACAAATTACACAAAATCGATCATATTATTGAACGTAATTCGGACAATTATCGAATGCAATTCATCGACAACCATAATTAATTTGACTTTCGTTAATTAGCTTGTTAATTTCTAATTAATACTCGTACTATACTTATTTCGTTAATTTTGTTGTTAATTAGGGTTTAACAATTACGGTTTTTGGGTTAACGGCGGTTGGTAGGTGGTCGTCGACTTTAGACGGGTGGTAGTCGATGGTCGTAGACGATAACGGTGGTGGAGTGGTTGTCGATGCTCGTCGACAGTAACGGTGGACGTTTATATGGTTGCCCGTGCACCACATATGGTTTGTTGTTGTGGTGGTGTAAGTGGCGGTGGAAGGTGGCTGTCATCATGGAGGTGGGCAAGGAGGTTTCCGGCGCCTGGGTGGTGGTGGTGGTGGGCAGTGAAGGATAGGCGGTGGGGTAGGTGGGTGAGGGTGGTGGAAGGGCGGGATAGGAAAGGGATGATTTGATTTTTTTTTTACTTATTCCCTCTCAATTGGAATGGGGAAGGGGTAAATGAGAAGGGCAAAGACGAAAATAACGTGTACAACGTAGTAAAATCCGTGTATGAAATAGCAAGTCCCTAAAATTTATCTAATTATTTTCATAAAAAGAAGTTTTTTTTGTCAATTTCTTTAACATTAATGAAAATGAATAGTTTGCGAATTTATTAGTGAAATGTTCTTTTACTTCTCAATTTAAATTAGTGTATTTTTGAGGAAAATGTTTGTAACTGTTATTGTCTTAGAGTAGTATATAGAGAATTTTCGGTGAGTTTTTACTATGTATCAGGTTTTGTAAGGGCAATCGGAATATATATTCCATTTTTATATAGTTACTAAATTTTATATCGATGTTAAGAATATGATTTTCGAATATGATCAGAGAGATATACAATAATGATTATAACTATTTTATATTCTATGTAAAATATTGTACGGGACAGTGCAATCACCTATTAACAAAAATAATGCAACTATTTGGTTAAAACGGAATACAATATGTTTATACTTTTTTTAAAAAAATTGATCATACATTCCATATTAAATATTGTATGTGATATCTTCCATGTAAAACGTGTGATTTTCGTAATCAATGTAATCAATCAAATTTCCTTAATTACATACTTTCTGTGGTGTATAGCTTTATGTGTGATGTAGTGATATTTAAATCAGTAAGATGTTGGAGTGTAGTTGGAAAGGAGAAGGGTGACACACACGAGGTCAAGGGTTTGATTCGCACCTAGCTCATTTGGTCTATTTTTTTTATATTTGTTGTGGATATATTTTTGCGGGAAAATATATGAGTTGAGTTATTTGGTTAGTGGAAAGAGGGATTACAAGATACATGTAAGCCTATTTTTTTACCTTCCACTTAAAGAAATTTATGATGGAAAATCATCTGAACTAGTATTCCTCAAACTCGAAGCCTACCTGATTTGAAATAACATATACGAAGTACCAATAAGAGTAGCAAAAACAAATGAACTCGATGTCAATCTTTTGTAGCTATTTTATTTTGTTAAATATACATATATTTAACTCTAAACTCGTGCTACCTATGTTTATAAGTGCATTTATAATTGAACAATATTGGATACTCCGTATTGATTTTGGAATAAACAAAAAATATTATCTTAGATTGAGATGATTGTTTTTTATTATGTGTTATAATTAATATCCTATATCTTATAAGAATTTTGTGTCATCAAAGATAGAGCATGTCTTGTATATAATAGAATGACTACCAATATTACCACACTTTGTTTACTAAAAATAATGATAACAACGACGATAATATTATAATTAAAATCTAATTTTAAATAAAATGGATAAATCTCTTCATATACCCGTGGGTTTGTAAAAAAAATCTTATGTCCGTGGTAAAATAGATAATTGTCTTAATTACCATAAAAAATTTAATGCTTTTAATTAGTTTTATGATTCAATGAGATGAACACATGTGGATTGATTAGGATAACACATGTGGATTGATTGTGAGTTACAATTAGGCAAATGATGTAAGGAAAATGTTTTGTTTGAGTTTTAATATAATACTAGGTTCTGGCCCGTGCAGAATTGCACGGTTGTATTAAAAATGATATTTATAGTTGAATGAAAAAAATTTAGTTGATGACAATACATACTATGATGAAAATCACTTGAAATAAGATTCATGATTTATGAATTTAATAAATAGGCGGGAGTACATATACATTAAAGTGTAAAGCTAACATATAAATAGATTAAAAATAGGAGTAATAAATGCTTGGTTAAACTAACATATACAGTAAAATGTAAAGCTAAAAATGTTAAGAACAGACAACTATACAAATCTACGCGAGTATTCAAATCTAATTACAAATATTGGAAAACTTCTTGATATACCACATTAGTGGTAGTGTCAGAAGTCCGATCATTGCCATCGAAAATAAGGATTTTCAATCCTTTTTTATTGGTGACCCTCGATAACGCAACATATAACTGACCATGTGTAAACACAGGCTTAGGGAGGTATATACCAACGTGCGACAACGACTGCCCTTGACTCTTGTTGATTGTCATGGCAAAGCATATGGAAACAGGAAACAGCCGCCGAGTAAACCGAACAGGGAACTTGGCTGAGTCAGATGGCGAAAGGGTCAAACGCGGAATATAAACTATATCAATTGCATGGCTACCCGTTAGTACCTTGCATCGAATGACTCGTTTCGCCAAGTGAGTCACAATTAAGCGCGTACCATTACACAACCCATGAAATTGATCAATATTCCGGATAAGCATAACCATAGCACCAACCTTCAGTCGTAACTCATGGTTAGGAATCCCGGAGCAATTAATGCTGTTCAAGAACTCAGTGGAGTGCACATCAGGCTGGCCTGGAACTATCTCGTCCATACATACCTCATCAGAGCTTAAATAGACCTGCTCTGAACCGTCAAGAAGAGATAATACATAGTCGTTAATCAATTCAACAAATTCATGGGTAGGGGCCAAAATCGCTCTTTCCTGCAAATAATCAGCAGTCCACAACCGATTCAATAGGTTGGGATATGTACTGGACACAATTGATGCAATAGGATCGATGACATTATGGATAAGAATGTCATCCGAAAATTTAACATCAACCTCGCCATCATTGCGACCACCTTCCAAACCATCACCAATTCTGAGGATCCAATCTGAGAATTCTCGTACCTCTTGTGCATTATAAGGAGAGGCACCAATTTGAAGACACATGTTCTGGGTGAGTCTGAGTACCTTTATAAATACAGGGCGAAAGAAGGAAAGGATTCATATAAGAAAAATATAGACAAACTAAAATGTAGATGAGACGGAAAACAACGAAAGCATTCATACGAAAGGGAAGAAAAAATTACCTTGCATGATGACCATAAGTAAGATGAAAATAAAGATGCATGCACAATGTCAGACCTACGTCCTTTGGGAACAACTGAAAGTATTTATCGGAAGTCACCTCCAAATACGACAATTTTACCCCCAAAAGGCAGGTTCGCATTACGTGGGCTCACAGCGCGCATAACATCTTTCAAGTTACGATCAAGAGCTTCAAAGGCATGCCTATGGATCATGGGTGCCTCATTCCAAATAATGAGACTTGCCTCCATTATTAGCTCAGTTAAATCTGACCCTGGCTTAATGTTGGAGCAAGTTGAAGTCTCAACAACATTAATCGGAATGCCGAATCTGGAATGGGTTGTCCTACCTCCGGGAAGTAAAGTGGCCGCAATTCCACTGGACGCAACATGAAGAACAATCTGCCCCTTGCTGCGCAAATCAGCACATAACGTGCGCCATATAAATGTCTTTCCTGTACCCTCGAAACCATACACAAAGAAAACGGCACTTCGTTGCGATGTTACGGCAGTAGTAATTTCGTCGTATACAGACCGCTGGTCGGTATTTAACATAGGCAGGGGAACTTCAAATTCCTGATGCAAAGCATCCCTATCATACGATAATTCATCTCGAATCAAAGTGTTACGGAAGTTAGGAAAACCGATGAATCAGGAATAGGCATGTCTTCAAACATAGACAAACTACTGCCATTACTCTGTAGCAAATTCTCAATATCGAGCAAGGCTAAGTTATGCTCTTCCTCAGTCAACTCCAAATCTAAGACAAACAGTAACCAAAATGAACATGAATTCTAAATAATATTTAGAAAGAATACAGAAGGAACAACTAAACTTACCAGGATTTGACAAAACCCTCCGTTGCCTGAAGAGGATGTCATCGGATAACAATTCCCAAGTTTCCTCCCACACGGTATGAGGCATCGACATAGAACCGGTTAACAGCAACGACGCAAACAGATGCCTAAGATAAGTACCCGACTCCCAGTAGTGTGCTTTCGTAATTGCATCAACATACTCAGTGTCGTCACCGATCAAGCCAAGAGCAAAACATGCTTCTCAAAAAGTCCGATAACAGGTACCGTTCACAGTTCGGATGTCCTCATAACACATTGCTCCCCTAGAATGGTTCAGCATCGTTCTCATATAGTAGAGTTCATCACATTTTGGGGGAATGTGGTGCAATCTACCAATTGCGAAAAACTTTTGCCTACGCTTCCACTGCTTCTTAGTCCTATCCCATACGTATTTTTGAGGAATCTCAGATAAAAGAAGATCACGTGCATCAGGGTCCCTAGCGTTCAACGCAAACCAATCGACAAATTTTGACATAGCAATGCTTGGGTTCTCAAGAACCTCATCAATTGGGTCATCATCTTCGAAGATAACAGATTGCTCACCCGGGAGATGGAATTGAAGTTTTTCAACACCAGGAGTCCTATAATGGATGTCAAAGGAAAAAATCCTCCAAACAGCTTCACAGGCAGACAAATATCGACAATCGTACAACTTCTGAATCTGGTCGAGGTTATTTGGTTATTGCGACGACTATGGGACGACCTTCATTGTAACACGATCAGGCCCTTTATTAATGTACTTGAACAGATATTTAATCGACCTGGCTTGGTTGCACCACTCCACATTTATATGAGCATGATATTTATTCATAAGGTACGGATTGTAGGGAACAACATACCGATTATCAATGGGCACACCATTCTTGAGAATTGTGCGACCATTATCCCTTCTCTGGTAAATAGGAAAACCATTCTTGTCAACTGTGGTCCTGGGGTTAAATTGCTTCGGAAACTTCCGAATGCATGCACCATCTAACATGCAAGGTGATTGAGGATTTGCTGTACCGCAAGGACCATGGATCATTAGCTCTGGTACTGCGGCGAACAATATGGGATCCTGACTTTCGTCGGGAATCTCGGCCGAAATAATTCTATCTACGTTTGCCACTTCCGGGAACTTGTCATCTCGATGGAGGAAGAGCAGGATGTGTGCATGGGGGAGTCCTCTCTTTTGGAATTCAACTGTGTACACAACTGTAAATGATTTGAATTTAGTAAATAAGTACAAAAGAAAGCGAATGAAATAAACCAAGGACAAATTAAGGTTGGATTGAAAAAAAAGCATAAATGCATACCTGCTCTAGTCCTCCCAAAGATTTCGCGAACTTTCAAGTCCTGAATCAACTCATATAGCTTCACTTGAAAAATTCGCGACAAAATATCTGGACGGTCTTCAGAGCGAAGACCCCTTCTACTTACAAAGCGCGTAATCTCTGGCCATTTAGGATTACAGGTAAAGGTAATGAACAAATCTGGGTATCCACACCACCTACAAATAGCCATAGTGTCCAGATACTTTGACCTCATATAAGCATCGCCAGATGTGTAAGAGGACGGTACAATATAGCGACTACCAGTTGACGATGGATCAACATTACCCCCTTCAACTGCATCAACAACATTCTTGTACTTTTCGACCCTCAGTAAATCTTGGTTGAATCGTAAGAATGGCAATCTCTGAGACTCAACCATCATGTATCCGTCAACACAAATTTGTTGGAATAAGTTGCAAGATTGTGACCACGTAGGGAATTCAATCTCCATTGGCCTATCTTGAAATCGAAAGGCAAAGAACTCACGTAAAGTGAGCTCCTCGTGCGGCTTAAGGCTATTGCTTATACTAAGGGATGCTTCACTATGAGGAATATGTAGGCGGAATCCATCCTCACCATATGGCAGTAAAATAGGATATTGTAGGGCAAGATATGATGGGTGCAGCTCGGAAATGCGTTGCAATTCTCCACATGATTTTTGTACAATGATGTCCCGATGTTCCATGTCGGGACCTATGTCACCTTCAACCACAGCGGCAACTTCTGAAGCAGTTGGACGGTTATAGGTTCTCCCATCAGTACATCTTCGGGCAATTAGTCTGATACTGACATCACCTTGTACATCTGATGACAATCTGTCCCTCGCCATCCGGAAGGTCTTTGTAAGAGGGTTGTGCTCGTCGATCATCTCCTTCAATAACGACATAAGTTCCTCATTGAATCTACTACGCCCACCACCACTGCTTATATTAAAATCAAATGTACAAATTAAGTAAACTTCATGAATGAGTGAATATGAAAAATCAAATACACAAAATAGGCGTACAGAAGGTACTTATGCTACGGCAATTATTCGGTTGTTAATCTCTTCCTCCGTATCGTAGATATACAACTGGCAAAACTTTGGAATAGATCCATCAGCAGGTGACAAACTGCCAATTCGATGAACATTTTGCCCACCCATCCTAAATGTGTATGGACCTCGACCAACATTGACTGTTCTATCAATAATGCCACCAGTGGACGACCAAGCATACCCACAATTATAGCCGCGGATATTGCTAATAAATGTAGAACTTAGACGATGTTGTCTTGTCAAAAGTGATTTTAGCAATTCAGGTGGTTGGCTTAGATATGGCAAAACTACCTTCCCATCTAAGCAACACAAAGAGAATCTTGGATTTGTCATGCCTTTTCCTTTACCAATCCTTTCCTCATACCACATTTGGGCTTTGCACATCTGACATTCATATTCTGGGTCACCAATATCCCAATAAATTGAACCTACAACAATAGTTCATGAAATAATTATAATACTAAGCGAATATACAACATTTATGTAAACATGATCTAATAATTTTATAGAAACAGGTAGTTCAAGAAAGGGGTAACGCAAACCTGCACCAATGTCTAGAACTCCACCTGTGCCATTGTTGGGCAATCCTTCTTCAAATTCGTGTTGTTGGGAATCGTTTTCAATGAACTTACCATCAGAAGGAGGATTAATATGTGGAGTTGATGAAGTACTGGCCTCATTGAACTCAGAGCGCAGACTTGGTGTTGGATCAGAAGTGAGGGAGTCATTCGAATCGTCACTATCTGTAAGAGGTCAACATGTTGTGTATATACTTATAATTACAGGGAACTATTCTTTGAAACACAAAATAAAACCCTGGGAATGACAACTAATATACTGCACCATACGAAATGAAAGTGTCGTTGTAGTACAAATTTAAATTCTTTACAAAAAATACATGTAAATCACCTGGATGAGGACAGAGAACCGAGGAAGTAGACCTTCTCCTTTTTTCTGCATTAAGTTGTTTTCTGCGGGCCCTTTTAAGTTTCGCTGCTTGTTGCGCCGGAGAAAGAATGACAGGTTCAAATGAAATAACAGAAGAAGGAGTTGCACCAAAAGAAGCAGAAGTTGAAGGACAATGGGGCGAAGTACGACGACGACGTGGGGCAAGTCGTTGTGTAGGTTGATGAACTTGACGACCTAATAAGCACACGAAATATTAAACTTTCTTAAAAAGAATGGGTCCAAATACTGACAACTAAGTGTGTACAGGCGCATACATACTAACATAGACACATGGAGACACACACATGTAATGTAAGTGTGAGTATGGAAAAAGAAAGGCGAATAAGAGGTACCATTGGTAATATCACTTAGGGGAGTACAAACGGTTAGGACAGGCTGCTGGTTTGAGCCAGTATTTTCATTAACAAAGCTTCTGCTTTCAGCACCTGAATAATAACACCAATTTGATGTTGAGTTTACATGCAGACCTAGGTAGAAATGCACAAACATATATCTCTGTAAGAGGCGAGCAAGAGGTACCGTTGGTAATATCTCTTAAAGAATTATGGATTCCCATAACATGCTGCTGACCTGGCTCGACATTTTGATCTGCAAATCCGCTACTCTCCCCACCTTAACAATAATATGAGATCCATAAACTGAACATCACTGAGTACGACATATTACGAAACCAAAAAGTATCTATCCAAATATAGTCGGATAAGTGTAAAAATTCTGAGATCAATGTCAAAAATTAATAAATGTACAATGTATGGATATATTTTTCGTTATATTTGTATAATAGCAGTAGCACTATGTCGTAGTGCTAACAATAACAATAGTAATAGTAATAATAATTCTAATACTATTCTTAACTAATCTAATAGTACTCCATGATACTTATTATTATCACTATTATTACTAACCTCTTATATATAATATAAAGCAAGCTAGAAGAGCGGATTTAAAAACCGACCCTATCTGACCCAAATCTAGACACACACAAAAATCTGGATCAAAAGCTGACCCTATTACATATGGTCCAAGTTTAGGTAGAATAGCAAACTTGATAACAAAATCGAAGTTGGACTTTAATACAATACAACGACCAAACTGAACTTAAAGTCATAAACAACCGTAAAAACCGTAAGCCACAACCAAACCCGACCCAAATGACAAACCAAACCCACGCAAAAAAGAATAGAAACCCAGTCATTTTAAGCCTAGCGGAAATCAGGCCCAAGTCCATGCATAACCCAAACCCATACCTAATAACCCCACCCATTTATATACCCCCTCCCCTGACAGACCCCCTAACAAACCCTAATCCCACCCGACTCTCCACCTAACACTAATTTTATTTGGTGTCCCTGTATTCTACAACTTTTGCATGCTTTTTTCTACCTGAAGCCGAATCCCAGATCGGCGTTGTTGTACACAAAAAGAGGGTGAGTTATTTATTGTTATTTTCTTTTTTAAACCTGTAAATCGATGTCATGTGAGTTTTTCCCCATCACTGATCATTTTCTTGTTTCTGTGCTGCAACTTTCTTGCATGCATGTCCTTTCCTGCATTCTGCAAACCTTGCATGCACATTTTCTGTCCAGAGTAGAATCACAGATCTACTTTCCTTCATACTAAAATGGTGAGTTGTTATTTCTTTTTCCCTCTGTTTTGTTCATTTCCAAAATCTTCGCCATGGAATTATTTATCATTACTAATGCTTTTACTGTTCTGTGTTGCACATTTTCTGCATGCATACATGTCATTGGAGACCGAGTTCCAGATATACTTTGCATTACACGACAAAATGGTGAGCCTTCCCCCCTTTTTTCCTCCTTTTTGTTCGTATTAAATTTTACGCTGTTAAGAATTTTTAAATGTTCTAATCCTTGCTATTTTTTTCCTCTCTTGTGCAGATTATTTTCCCTTAATTCAGATTATATAAACAATACATGGGGATGCAGAAAGATTTGTGGTTTAGGGAACCGGATCTGCTATTATTATTATTATTATTAATCTGCTTTTTAAAAAAGTATGAAACATGGGCTCATTCTGATTATAAAGGTATAACCTTCACTTTTCACTTCCCTAGATGCAGAGTATAACTATTCACTTTACAATTATATTTATTTTAATTGCATGCAGAGTAAAAAAAACATTTTCTAATACTGTTGATATTTTCACATATTTTATAGTTATATTGGGTGTCTGTTCACAAATCTGACCTAAAAAAATCGAGTCAAATTTTTGTGTCCTACTATGTTTATTCTTACATTTGACTTTTTTTTTGTATATACATCTGTGTCATGATGTTTTACTGTACCCAATTGTATGCATGTTTGTATAATTCTTAGATCTTGTGATTTGAAGTGTTGCATGTCGAAGATTCATACATTTCATGATATACAACTATGGTTTTATCAGTAAAAAATGATCTATGTACCATACTAATAAATATATATATGTATAAAATTATTAGGAAAACTGGCATGAAAATCATGATTGTAATACCTATGTTGGTTTATAATTGCATGCATAGTATAAGAAACGGTAATTTCTAAAATTTAAGTTATTCTGGATATTTCACATTGTTGAATTCTGTAGTGTGTGTTTATTACCAAGTCTGTGTTAAGACAGAGCAAAAAGAAACAATGTGATTCTTAAGATCCAAACTGATTATTACAAATTTTAATGTAGGCTGATGTAGTTGAGTAATCCATTTTTTTTAAACGGAAAATCAATTTCTATGTTACTTTTAATTAACTCCCATTTTTTGGTGGATTTTTTTGCTCACAAATGATGAATTACTAATTTCACCTAATGGATATTGCTTAACTCTAACAGTAGGCTCTTCTTTTACTATAAAAATCATAGATCTAGTCATTTTAAGTTTTGCACCTTCAAGTTCTGTAAATCTTATGCCATAGAATCACGTTTTTAGTAAAACAGAATCATTTATTAACTAACGAAAATGAAGGAATTGTTGATATACAAATAACGAAACAGTGGACACTTTTCAAATTTATTTAAAACACTTTAACGATAGACAATGTACACTTGAAAAATTTAGATTTGGTGATTATCATTTAAAACAATAAAAGGAAAAATGAACTGCCTGGCTAATATTTTTTTAATAATAATGTGAGGGAAAATGCATACTATCACTTATAAATTTAACACTTAGGTTAAATATAAGACTAAAAATTAGATTAATGTCTGTATAAGCAGATTCTTTGAAGATAGAAAGAGTATACTCTGTGCTTTATTTTTAATGTGAATGTTAATTTTGTATATTATATTAGAAAAGAGAACATAATTCATGCAACAATAATTCTCTTAAGTAACAATCACTGGTAATTCTAAGTCTCATAATTCTTACACATACTGTGGATCTAAGTAATTCTATTTAGGAAAATTTGTGAAATTTAACCTTCAGAAAATGTTAATTGTATTCCTATTTAGCAAAAAACAACAAAATCACAGTAACAATGAAGTAATTGTTGATACAGAAATAAACAAAACAGTAATCACTTATAAAAAATATTTAAAACACTCAAATGATAGACATGTACAGAATACAAAGACTCAGTTACCTTTTCCATGTTTATGTGTCAAATAATTTAGATTTGCAGATTATCAGTCTCATATACTCTAGATATTACAGTATATTCCTCACAAAACAGTAGAGAAAAAAATTACACGTTCATACAATCATAAGATGAAAATAATATAAAATAGAGCAACACATACGTTCTGTCCTGCAGCGATTTGTACCATTCCTTGTGCTTCTGCTGCTGATTCTTGTTGAACTTAGATTATCCATCAAAGATTTTCAAATAGCACGATATAAGAATGTATTCTTTGGTTAATTGAAGAAGCTTTTAGTATCAACTAATTGATATTTTGGTAGATTCAACAACTTGAATGATTGTGATGTTATTGAATTGGGCAATGATTTGAGGAGGATTTTTAAAAGAGTGTTGCTAACTTACTCTTAACACAATATTTCAACTGATGTTAGTGGGGAGATATTTTGATAAATTGAGTCAGTTAAACTCAAATCATTGAATCAGTTAAATAAAAGTAAACTTATTCTTTACTGGGATGTTTTACCATATTGTAAGTGCCTGCTACAACTTATACAAAATTCTATCTAGATCTAATACTAATTATGTGTGATTATTTCTTAGTTATTGATTGTTGAGTCTGTTTTGTTTTCCATGCATATTACAATTGTATTCGTATTAGAGTTCTCTATAAACAAAAATTGACACAGGACATTAAAAGAATTCTATTCATATATAGAAGATAGTAGGTCATATTCTACCAAATAAGATAAAGGAAACTTGATGAAACTTTCATTCTTACTTTAAATAAGATATTGAATTTTATTTATGATTGACCTTCACGGTATAATTAAACTAATGAAATACATCTGAATATCTGATTATCTAATTATCTTCACACAATCATATAAAGGCATGTTACCTTGATTGGATCGCAATAGTGGTCAAAGTAAATACAGCAACAATAAGCAACAACCGTAAATCAACAGCGAGTCAAGAATACAAACTACATATCGATAAAGATTATGGATTGCATAAGCATGCTCTTAGAATAAATAGACACAATATACTACCTCCCATTCGCTTCACCCCAACTATGTGATCTATATGCATGAATTGTATATGAGCATATAGTTGGGGTAAGAGAATGGGAGGTGCAATAGCTTGTCCACCTAATTGTAGTGATAACTCTACAACTTTTAGTTTAGCAGTATTCACTCTTAGAGTTGGGCGGACTACTTTTTTGTCCATCTATCTAATTGAAGCGTTTTATGTATATATTCTGAATCTTTGTGGTGCGTAGGCATGGATTCATAACTCATACTGATTGTATTGCAATAGTGCTCAAAGTAAATACAGCAACAGTAAGTAACAACCGTAAACCAACAGCGAGTCAATAATACAGCTCACATATCCATAGAGATTCTGTATTGCATAAGCATGTTCTTAAAATAAATAGACAGAATATATTACCGCCCATTCTCTTGACACCAACTATGTCTTCTATATACATGAATTGTATAAGAACAGATAGTTGGTGTCCGAGAATGAGTGGTGCAATACTTTGTCCACCTAATTGTAGTGATAACTCTATAAGTTTTAGGTCAGAAGTAATTCACTCTTACAATTGGATGTACAAAAAATCAACGAAACAATACAGTAAAAATTTCAACTACTTATAATATGAGATACTCCGCCAATTGCATTTTCATTTTGCTGATTTCTCCCGTGCTTTCGGGTTCTTCTGCTCCTGCATATACAGTAAATAAATAAATATATATATATATACACACAGACACACACTTTTCAACGTAATTTGTCATCTGCAAAATTAAAGAAACCCAATTTTATGCAATGTAAAATAATTCAAATTACTTCACCAAACAGGTCAAACAAAAAAAACATGACGTAGGTTAAAATTTGGTCTTCTCGAACATCAATTAACTTAAAAAATAACATTCACGACATCTTCTTCTTTATATTCCAAGGACTTCAATATCTTCATTGGTGGTCTCATCAATAAATTCTGCCATTGTCCTTTTTCTGCCAATGTTGCTCACTCCACTATGCTGCACATCAACTATCTTCCAATTTGCAGCCATAATATCTCTAATAAAAACCCCTTGATCTGCGTTTCTGTGTTTAAATAAATTCATCAGCCACTTTTCAGTCATAAAATAAATAAAATATTAGCTGCTGTTTATATTATTTGGCTGACCTTGAAATGAATACATTCACTTCTGGTATATCTGGCATGATATGTATCTTTGTTGCTTCAGTTGATAATACCCTCATTTCTCCTATTACAAATGATGGGTAATTAGGTTTTTTTGGAGTCTGTTTCAGATATGCAAGAAAACTTTAGAAATCATACCTAAGTATGGGGCTCTCTGCAGACAATGGAGTACAATTATGGGCTTTTGTACTAAGAATCTGTCATCAGTTGCAATTGACCTGATGTCATTTCCAATTTCTCCCCATATATATACTGGCAAAGCTCTTCCCCTGTGATTAATTTAAAACAGTTAAAATAAATTTTGAATTGTATGTTTTTCCAAAAGTTGAAAATGGTAAACATAAGAAGAAAATTACTTCAAATCTTGTAGTTCAAGAGTAGTACAGTCGAAAATCCGATTTTCAAGTAGAACACTGTACTTTTCCATCTGCCCAATCACATCTGCATACTTGTCTTTGTTAATAATAATATAAAATAGATACTCAATTTATAACTTGTTCTAAAAGCACAAAATGTACCTATCAAGGATCTTCCCTTTAGGTTGTTGTCATTTACATCTTCAAAATCCACAAAATTGAAACCGAATGTCGGCATGGTTGCAATTTCTAGTTCTTCAATAATAGTAGATGAGATAAATCTTATACGCCAATCTTTATTGGTAGCAGCCTCACATGCAAAATTGTTTTCGAAGTGAAATTTACTTATTCTGTATATCTGCCCTTCCTTTACCTTTCCCCCAAATTGTGATTTCAAGTCATGCACTATTCTTGCTTGCATTGTATCACCCTAAATTAACCCATTTTGCATTTTGTTAGCATAATAATATTCAAAAAAATAAAATTAAATGAATAAATGATATACAGTGCTTACTTTTATGTCTACCATTAAGACCTCAATTGAGCTGTTAGCTTAATTGAACCTATCAAATAGATCTTCTTCTGCTTTCCAAACATGCACAACTCTAGTCTCAAAGTAAAATTCACTTCCAGATGGGTGCAACTTATCAAAAGTAGAGAACATTGATCTGCATATTTCTGATTCTCCCATTTTTATGTTAACTATTCTTTAGGTGTGGTAATGTACATAAAGAATATTGTATTTATGATGTATTTATAGTGACAAAGCATTAACAGAAGCCTAGACTATCATCCTAGTTGTGGGTAGTTTCATAGGAGAAGTTATACTTGGTTAAGGAGATAGTGGGTAGTGGTGAAATAAAATATCTAATAATTGTTCTCATAGAGCTGAATTTCTTTATTTTAGTAGAACTCTAGAAGCGGTACATCACTAACCTATCTCGATGCAGATGTGATTTATCATAATAAACTGTTTTGATATACTTGGTTGAGAACAAATCTGTTTGTTTTGATGTGCAGTGCTGATAACTGTCGTCCTAAACTGGAAGGTTAAGGAAAACTAAATGAAATGAACAATTTTTTAGAACCTTATTTTAAATTAAGTAACATATCAATCAATTAAACATCTAATCTTCACATAAACATATTGCGGCATATTTTCTTGATCTTAAAGTGAAATGGCATGTAAAAAACTCAATGATGAGCAACTATAACTCAAGTATAAACCATGCATACAGACTATTTACCTACTGAAGTCCTGGATTGCAGATTTACACTCTTAGAATTAATGGGCACAATACACTCCCCCCATTCTTTTAATCCCTACCATATGTTCATTATATGAGAATCATATTTTAATCAAATAGTAGGGCTAACAGAATGGGAGTAGCAGTAGTTTGTCGACCTAATTGTAGTGATAACTCCTGAACTTCTACTTTGTGAGTAATTCACTCTTAGGATCGGACATACTTTGATTATTGGCTCATCTACCTAATTGTGGTGATTTATGAATCTTAGGGGTGTTTATGAATGGAATAAAGTATCATGCTGAAAATAAGTTGCCTGAGGGGCACCACTCGAATAATGGTGATTGTTTTTACATGCTAATTTGAGAAATTACATCACATGAACCACAATTATGGTAGATGTCATGGTGTTAATATGTAAACATTTTTTTTAACAGTGACTTATCTAATATTTTTTGTGGAGGATACATGGTAACAGTTGATAAATAAGTTCAGTAAGCCAACTGTAAATATTACACTGTATAAAATTATTTATGGAGTAAGATGTATCCAATAATTTTATTCGACAATTGCGGAACTGATATCAGATTACGTCGGCAGGTCTGGAGTGTTTAAAACCTGAATATGTCAAATATATGCATGACATTTGAGAAACTCAGTGAATCAGGAAATGCGAACTGTTAAATAAAAAGAAATAACATAACATTGTTCAACTAATTGAAAAACATTAGGAAATTAATTGAAAAAACACTAAGTACTTCAATTTAAATTTAGAACTTAGACAAAAACATCAGCAAAATAATTCTTGCGACCAATCTTCACTTCCTCTGTTTTTTAAACCCTCCATTGACTGCGGATTCTTCATCCGATGATTCTGATGTTGACACACCTGTTCCACACATGGACGATGATAGTCTTTTGCGTGGCAGTTTGCTCATGGGTGTGTTCTCGTCAATTTTATCAGAGTTAGAATCAAGCAGGCCGGACAATGTAGTTAATGAACTTGAGTCCTGGTATGCATGAAAGACTTAACATTAAAACATATTTAAACACATGTTTTCATTATTCTCATGACCTATTTTCTTATTCTTATACCAGCATTGGCCACAAATAAGCTTCCCTTCTTCATATGACGTCTGTGTTGGAACATAGATCAATAACCGAGTAGCATCTTGTATCAATCACGACATTAAAGTAGCGACACACTTCCAAATCTATGATAAATTCCTTGCCTAATAGTGTCTTTATTGTGATTGGGATTTCTTTTGAATCAATCTATCATTAAGAATGTGAAACATAAAATATTAAATACAACACATAAGGAAATCATCATAGATGACCTGAGTATTTGTAACGAAATTTTTTAGGATAATTGTACCTGCTGCACATTTCCATGGATTCAGATGCATTGTATCCTGTTTCATCTTCCATTTGTGCATTATTGGTAGTGATATTAATCTTGTCACCGTTCTGATCCTCCACTAAGAAAGTAACATCATATCTGTAACCAAAAAAGACATTAACAAATACTTATTTAAAATTTTATCCTGGAATAATGAAAATTGCCTTTGCTACCGACATTATATCTCGTTCCTCGACACCAATGTCAAGTTTTGGGCAAATGTCATTTATACAATGCCATAAATTATCTTCCTTCATTCCAATTGTATCTGCACAGCTCTTGCATTTGTTGCAGTACCATTTTTTTGTAGTGTCAACGTCCTTGAGTGTTGCTAGAATGGAATACTTTCCAGGCTGAAAAATTAAAATTTCATTGGAAGGAGAAGATAGTATGAAGAAAATAGACTAAAAGATAGGTTCAATGTCTTACCTTGTGAAGTGCAATTAATTCAGAAATGTTATTCAGAATGAAAGGACGTTGAGTAGAAGCACTCAAAGAGTTGTGATCTGTTAGTGAAGACATTGAATTTGTTTCCTTTTCAGATGGGTAGAATGTTTTGTAACTTCTGTTTTGCACTGATTGTTTTCAGATACTAACATCTCTTATATATGTTTGATGACATTGGGATTTGCAATGGACATGAGAGGTTTCTGGTTGGCACACGAAGGAAGTGGGGAGTTGAAAATATGATGGGTTGATGCGGTTAAAAGATAAGTAAACTTCTACTCTTTTTTATTTGGTTATAGTTATGCTGCACTTTTGTGCTTATTGTTGGTTTTATGCTCAAAATTGATGTACTTTTGTGCTGTAAAATTGTTCTCCAATATAGATATTCCCATCAACCGCTTCATGAAAACCATTAATTATTAGATTATTATATAAATTTCCAGATTTGGGTATAACTATGTTGTGATTTTGTTGTTACTGTTGATTTTTGGCTTTATATTGATTCAGTTATGTGATGCAACTGAACTGTAATATAAAGAACATTAGCTTCAAGGTTACCATTAGCTTAAACAATACCATTATTGTCCCTTCACAGTGTTCTAAAAATGACAGTGTTCTAACTGGCTGTAAATTGATTAGCTTATGTTCTACAATAAATAACGTAACATACCATTGGAATACGCAACGTAAAATAAGATATCCATATGAATATCTGATAATTGTTATCCGATACTAATAACGAAATCTAAGTAATTGAATCAACAAAGAAGTGTTCAGCAACTTCAACATTAAATAATTGGGTGAAAAAATAAGTGTTCAACAACTTCAACATATTTAAATCCTGGTGGTCGTAGACATAACATTAAGTAATGAAACAAAGAGTACAAATGACTGAAATGAAAAACAACAGTAGTCCAGAAAAAAAAAAGATGAACTAAAACAGAATTAAAAGAAATCTAAAACATAAATGAACACTCTAAGAAATCTCTATTGTGCAGTTGCATGTATTCATTAATCCCATTTTGCATGAATCACTTTCCTTAATCCTCGGGAACGCCGGTAATCTGCAACTTCAGAGATCATTGGTTGTATATACAATTTAGTTGCTTTCGTGGACTCAAGCCTTACAAAATCTGCAAATATACATAAATCCAAACATTAAAAGTTCTGTAAAAAAAGGAACATTTATAACATTAAGTGAACCCTAGCTTTTCTTACCTTGGCACTTAACCTTTACACATTGAAAAACAACTAACGGTTTTTCTGAAATATAAGTCTCAGTTGTAGAAAGTGCTGAAAGGTGACAACCAATATCTTCCCATATGTGCACCGTAATCTTGTGGCCACTATAAAGTATTACTCAAAAAAAAAAAGTGAGCATAAATTTTGACAAAATCAAATGAAGTCACAGAAATCAACACATACTTGTTGTCCACCAATTGCAAGCGTATGCATTGCAACACAGTGTCCAGATAGAGAACCTTGTACTCGTCCACCTCGGCAATTAAATCTAAACAGAATAAAGAATCAATTAGAAGAGAACGAATTGTTGCAGAATATGAAAATTCTGTAATAAACTGAAAAATTCACCTATAAGAGTGCTATCTCCATTAATCAATTGTGGTATTTCAGCCATTGGTACGAAGTTGAAACCATATAACGGTATCGGCACTAACAGTTGACGGTTGACAACAGTTGCTGAAATGAACACTATTCTTATTGGGTGAGGTGTTGCAACATCCCACCCCTTGTTCAACCCACAATCAAATTGGTTTATCTTACATGTGATGCCCTCCATTAACAAACCTTCAAACTTTGCCATAAATGGACGTGGGATTGAACATTGGATAACCAATCCCTATATAAACCAAGGGAAGTCAGAAATGAAAAGTAAGTAGTAAGAAATTGATTTGTGGGGTGCATTGGTGTATAATATAACAAAAGCCAAAGAAAAACCGTTTCGTTGACCAATAACATCTCTAGAGAAAGTGTCTCTTGCACCTGTGGGCGGAAAAGTGGTGCCTTGCCATGCCAAACTATTAAAATACGTCCCTCTATGTGCTTGTTTTTGGAGATACTGTTGAGAATCTGATTTTGCTCCATTAAAAAATCAATTGTAGAATTTGGAAGCAATATAGAAATTCAGTGCAGTTTGATGGTGTTAGCAAACAGTGTTGGTGTATATAAATAGTAAACAGTAGTCGGAAGTTATTATGAAGAGGTGAGAATGAAGAAGTGGGTAGAGTGGTGTTTTACTTGCTACATGAAACATGCCTGTAGAAGTCCCTAGTAAATAGTAGGACATTACCTAATTTCTGATTCCCCATCAAAATACCGTCTCAGTACCTAACAACACAGATTAACACCACAGATTCATTCAGTGGTTGTTCATTGTTCATAATGTGTTTCCTCTGAGTTGCCATTTTCATACACTTTATTCCGAACACTTTGGAGTGGTTCAATACCTCATATATAGACCATAGAATACGTAACCTCTGCTTATATAACTCATACTCATGTTTACATTTGGATATGCAGGTTTGACTCTGCTGGTTGTTTGGGATAATGATATGAAAATGCATATCAGATTATGCGCGAGTTTGACAGAGAGACCCATGATCATAGTGCAAACCCAGCCAAGTAGCTGGTAGGAATACCTCACAGCACTGGTTGCTTACTGTCTTGGGTTGCCAATTAGTTCTGTTTTAGTTCTCTCCTGTTTTGTTTTAGTTGCCAATTAGTTGTACACCTACTGCGTCTCGACTCACTAATAGGGCAGCCTAAATATACACAGCTTGTCAACTGAAACGCAGTGAAAATGATGGAGTGCAACGGTGATGTGAAATCTCAGTGATGAGCAGTAATTTTTAAAAAATTGTGACGTTATGAGTGCGGCCCATTTGCTCCACAAAAGTTGCTGTTTAAGAGGAAGATGCTCTTAGATATGAGAAGAAAACAATAGTCTACCCTTCTGGTTGAAGTGTTAACTCTATCACTAAATCCGAGTGAATGAGTAATATGCTCCTAGAGTGAATGGGTAGACTACAATACCTTCTCGGTCTAATTGAAGCGACACCTCTGTCAGTAAACTGTAGTGGAGCTTCTGAGCGAGCATTCAGATGTCACGTTCAAAACAATTGCTTGAGAGATTAGCCGATTGCCATTAGGTCTCTATGATGTGCAGTAATAGTTAAATCAACTGTGACGTCATGAATTTGGCATATTTCTCTCCTAATGTTCCTGACTAAGAGGAAGACGCTCTTAGGTATATGAGAAGTGAACAAAAGTCTGTCCATCTGGTCAGAGTATTTACTCAATCTCTAAGTCTTAGTGAATGAGTAATATATGCCTAAAGTAAATGGGTGGACTGCAGTCATTTCTCAATCTAATTGAAGCGGCACCTCTGTCAGTGAACTATAGTGGAGTTATTGTGCAGGAATTCAGATGTGATGTTGAAATATTTGCCTGAGAGATTAGTTGTTTGTGTGTCAACAACAAATAACACACCAAATAGTAAGCGAAAACTTTCCATGTACAATTTGAAGGTAACACAACAGCAAAATAAAACACTTTATGCTGAAAGAAACCCAGTGAATAAGTGTCTAAAATCCCTGAACAGATAAAATAAGCAAATAATCTGAAGATAGAATAGGCAGCTCTCAGATTGTAGTGAGAACAGCTGCTTTACAGAAAGTCTGGTCGCATGATCGTAAAAAGGAAAACACCTAGTTTCTGTTAAAAACATTCCAATTAAAAGCCAAATTAAACCGTACAAAAACAAAATATAATCCTCCAAGCAAACCAAAACATAAAATAGTATGTTATATGAGGTAATACTTAGTTCCCATGAGAACGCTTCCTTAACCTTGATGCTGGGTTGATGGTCTCCGGTGGCTCCTCAGCCATCGAACTATCACTTGAAAGTACCTGGTTTTAGTAGCATTATAGAATGCGTCAGTTGTTAACCAATAGAAACTAATTGAAAGTGCAAATCATGGTTGTCTCAATGCTAAGGGTTCCTATTGATTACATACACAGAATATCTACCTGAGTAGATAATGTGATTACACAATGTAAAGGCATATCAGTTTAGCAGTAGATGAGAGATAGGGTGAACTGATTTTCTAAACTCGTACCTCCATGCTGGTAGCACTCTGCTGAACACTACTTGCTGTTGTCTCTTTAGCATCCTGCATAAAGTAGTTCGTAGGTAGTTAGGTAGTAGTCTATGTGAAAATATTAGTGACTGGTGGGGAGCAGGAAATTGGTATTCCATACCTCGAGTGGCAACTGAACCTGACACGTTCCTGAACCCGGGTCAATGGTGACCGTGCTTTTTTGCATGTCTTTAACAACCGTAGAATTCGATGGAGCCTAAGGCGTTGCCGATTAGAGCACGTCCAATTAGGCACTTATAAACCATGCTGGCAGTAACAACCAATTGAATCATAAATAGTTCATACCTCACTTAACTTCATAACATCTTTCCATTCCTTGATCTCGGCCTCATTGTTCGACAGACCTGTGACGGTGTAGCATTGTGAGTTCTTTTGAATGTTAAACGCTTGTGTTACTCGCAGTTTGAAAAGGTACTCTTTGTTTATGAGGGCTCTGAAATTTGGTGGTGGGGGACCTCCTGGCCTAGCATCCTACAAATAATAGTGCAACATTAGTCATGTCCAACAATTCCTATGATATCAAATAATAGTCCAACTAAACACATAAAGTGAGAAAATAAAAAGCAATCACCTCCTGCTCTTCCAAAATTTCTGCTGCTGACTTTGACAGTAGCTTTCTCATATCTTCATTCCATATTATGATTTCAGCAAACTCGCATGCATCATCCATAATCAAAAACTTTGCCTGGAATCTGTACACAATGAACCATACTGTTAGTGTACTGTATTCGTTTGAACTGAGGAGGAATCATGAATGGTTAGTGGTGACCTGATTTTTGGCTGTCGCTTAGCGGCGTTGTATTGTTTGCACATTTCTTTCTTGCAGTACCACATATTGTTGTCACTTGCCAGTATCTTGGATCTGCATTCTTCACATGAATTGTAGCACCACTTCTTCGACGTGTCCATTTCGTAAAATATTGCTAAGGTTACAAAGACTCCGGCCTTTTAATTGAACGAATTAATGGTAGTGCAATTAGTTTGTTGTTTACAGTGGTGGACAGTAATGAAGATAGGAATGATAATGATAGCAAAGGGCAATCAATCTACGGTAATATGTTTCAGTGCTGAAATAGGTAATTGTACCTTCTTGCTGCTCTTAATCTCTTTCAAAGAAAGACATTTACTTCCATTAAATATACTGGTTGATTCCGGAGTTAGGGTCGGTGGGTAGCGTAACTTCCACCGATCAGGGCTCTTGCTAGGAGTGTACCTAATAAAGCATCATTGTAGTGTCATTAATTTTGGAGTTAGGGTATGTTGTTTCACGTGGAATAAGGCATACTGAACTTACATGCTATTGAAACGCTCTACCTCTTCCATTTCTGGATTAACAATAATCAATGTTGCATCCCGTGTCACAATGCTGATTTTGTCTTTGTAAATGAGAAATCAGTAGTTCGTGTTAGTGTAGAAGAAAAACAGTGTCAATGTGATGCTAAAAAAAGGGTTACACATACCTCTCCATTCATTTCTCTTGACGTGTCGCAACACTAACACCGGTCTAGCCTTGTCAATGTAGCTGTTAACAATGCGTACAATGTCTGATATAAATTCACCAAATATGGAACACGATAGCCGCTCTTTCCTGTATGAATGTGTAGAAAAAAGTAAGAAATATATTCTAACATATGGTTGCAGATCATTAGTAGATGAAAGTAGAGTTCTTACTGAGCATTTTCGAGTGTAATAGTTGTCCAGTGAAAGCCTTTTGCAGATTTCTGAATTGCTTGATACTCAACGAACTTCCCTATCACATCTGTAAGTTACAAAAAGAACTGTAAATTTTTGGTCACGCGGATGTTATCTTTTATTATTGTTGGATCTGCCATACATGTACTTACCAAAATATACATTAGCGTCAACATTGCCGTGTATTATATCTTGGTAATCGACAAAGTTGTACACACATAAAGGAATGCTCGGGTCAGGATGCATCTTCATCACTTTCGTGCTATATTCGAACCAAATACGACACTTGTGAGAGGTTGCTTTTTCTTCCGCAACATTTGACGAAGTTGAAAATTTAGAAATTGTATAGATTTCACCCTCTATGAAACCCGAATTGTAGAACTTCACCAATTTTTGTCTGACTGTCCCTTGAATAGTTGCTCCCTGAACATAAAAAAAACCGAAATAAAAAATGATGTTCAAATATCATGTCAAAATTGCGTTGCTTAGTTCAATTATATAATGTGTTATGGAGGAGTTAAATCAAGTGGGAGGTTAATTAGATGTGGGAAGTTAACGTGAAGTGGGAAGTTGAATTTAAGTGGAGATGTAACTGTTGTTGGTTTGCAAGCAGTTTTTTTTTTTTTAATAAAATTTGTAACAACCACGTCGGATCCATCGTGGCGCCAATTAGGACGATGATGTGGCAGCTGACGTGGGTGAATGTGGTGCAAGGATTTTCTTCAACATTAATATATAAGAAATTCCTCCATTTTTAATATATCTTCTCATGGACTTTGGACACAAGATTTTTTGTATTGAATATAAAATGATAAATTTAAGAAATATTGGGGGTAGAATGGTAAGTGGATGTAAATAGGAAAGAATAAAGGTGCAAAGTGCTGTAAATAATAAGGATAGTATGGTAAAAATTATAGACCAAAATGGAAAGAAATAAATGGGAAGATAAAAAAAAAGTGGACCAAAAAAGAAATTGGGAAGATATAAAAAAAAAGGGTTATTTCATGGGAATAATACCAACTATGTGTGTGCTTCTTAAATTAATACAAACTATACGTAATCTCATTTTAATACGAACTACGCCTTTATTAATCTCGCTTTGTCATGGGTGACCGGCTACCTGTTGAACCTTCCTTTTTCAACTCTCCCTCTAACTTTTCTTCTTTTAATTTACATTTCGTGTTCATTTTCGGACATTGATAAAAAAAAATCCTAAAATTCATCTTCCATTTGTTTTTCAATTAGCCTTATAGAAGCTATGAAAAAAATATTTTTATTGTAATTTTGGCTTTCACGATAACTGCAACAGACCTAATAAAACCTTAGAAAGTTACAACAAGTCACTATGACCGGTAATAGCAAGGTTATAATTTCATACATAGCAAACTGAGATGAATGAATGCGTAGTTCATATTAAAATGAGATTACGTAGAGTTTGTATTAATTTAAGAAGCACACGTATAGTTGATATTATTCCCACGAAATAACCCTAAAAAAATGGAGGAAGTATATAAACCGTAATCAAAAGATTACGTATTTACGTTGGACGTAAAATCAAGGGTCACGATTTTTTTAAGGGGGTTGATTGGGAGATGATCATACGGGTCTTGAGACCTCCGTTTATACCTGATTAGACAAAAATCGATCAGGGTGGAGATGGAATAAATGTTGTTGATTTTGAGTCAATTGTATATGGTTACACTTTTAGATTGATTTTGATTTTGATTAAATTTTAGGGTTTTGATTTTGGAGTTTATAATTTGATGTGAGTGAATGTTAAAGATTGAATAAAGTTAAGGGTGAATTAGTCATTAACAATTTAATTAACTCAAACAATCGGGAATTAACAAAAAAAATGAAGAACGGAATGAAATTTGGTGGTGATTCGGATATATACGGTAAAGTGGAGGTGATAATTTTTAAAAATTAAAATACATGGTGGTAATTTCTAAAATACGTCAAATACTGATATTTTGTAACTTTTCCTATATATATATATTGTAGACACCCGCATTTTGACTGCCAGGTGTCTATGTTAGTTTCCAAAAAATACCCGATGATGATCGGACGCTAACGTGTTTCTACGCGCTCGGATATGAGCTCAAAACCGTTAGTTGTTGGCTTAAGCACTTATGGAGTACAAATCTCACAAAACTGACCTCAAATCCTGGCCCAGTGGGTCGTTTCCAGTCAAACAAGACTAATTTGGGTCAAAACCGACACCGGAAATAAAACCGACTTTTAGCGATTGGGTCAACCCCGGTCAAAGTCGTTCCGAGACATACAAAACAGCCATTCAAACATTCAAAAAGTGTAGCCCAAACACAAAACCCATCAAATACCAAGTTCAAGGTCCAAAGACCCGGATCTCGCACTTCAGCTGACCCACTCGATCGAGTGCTCAGCCCACTCGATCGAGTGGGCCCTTAAACAAGCCCAACTGCGTTTGATTGGGCCACTCGACCGAGTCAGGGGGCTACTCGGTCGAGTAACCCTAGAGGTAGGAGGTTGCCAAAGCCTATATAAACCCCTCCTTTGCATGCATACAAACAACTTTTCATCATCCAAAAAACCCTAATCAAAACCCTAAGCCCTAATTCAACCCTAATCCTATACACAAACCCCTAACCCTAGCGTTTAGGAATTCGAACCCTAACCACCACAACTTAACCTACATCTCGATACTCCCGTGCAAGCCACAATTACGAGTCCCGTCCGAGAACAAGAACATGTAGGTTGAGGGTGCAAAACCCGTCTTCTTCCCTTCTCCTCTCTCTCTCTCTCTCTCTCGGCTTCTTCTTCTTTTTTCGTCGTTTTTTGTCTTTTTTTTATTTATTTTATCATCGCATTCTAATATCGATAATATATCTAGTATAAAACATTAAAATGCTTGTGAATTTGTGTCGAATGTGAGTGATGGTGGGATAAGGAAACCCGAATATACAAGAGTATTGCACACAGCGTTGCCGGTCGCTTATCCCATCACCCCAATCATTTGATTATTGAAACAAGTCAATTTAAACAATAATTTTTATTTTCGTCTGCATAGTCTCCATTCAATCGTGATTTTCATCAATTACAGACTATTTTCAAAGCACTTTTTTTAATAAGCGTCGAAACCCGTTGATGCGGATCCGACATCAAACAATTCGCAAGAATTAATTATGATGTCGGGATGCGGAGGGAATCAAGTCGAGTTTCTTAATTAAAGTATCGATCTATTAGATTCGATACCAATTCCATAATTGGATGTCGAATCTAACGATCTAGTCAAATAATTTAATCAATTCGATTTTTCGTTGATGCTAACGGAGATGTCATTTAATTCGTTAGAATTACGACACTATAAACGCGGAGGAAAATTCATATCGTTTTGGTTGAGTTAAACAACTTATAACAATTTCTTTAGCCTCGCTCTAATATTCGACATCGATTCAATAATCGAATGTCGATTATGAGGAGTATTGTATATTCGAATCGAGTATAAGTTATATAGTAGTTATGCCCGATTCAACAAAATCATCAAATTGTCAAAATCGAAAAGCAATTTTGCAATCAACAATAAATTGCGAAGCGAACCCTAGTTCGTACAGGGGGCACTCGATCGAGTGCCTAGCCCACTCGGTCGAGTGGCACCCCTAAAATGAGACAGAATGTCTTTCAACCTCCACTCGGTCGAGTCTCACAATGACTCGGTCGAGTGGCAGCGTACTCGGTCGAGTTCGTCAATAACTCGATCGAGTAAGGTCTATAATACGAGACAGGAGCCTTTTCAGAGGTCCACTCAGTCGAGTCCTTCAATGACTCGATCGAGTGACCTTATCACGACAATACCATGAGTCTCACATCCCTTTTCCAGTCTCGATAAAACCTTTTTTATGGCTTAGGTCAACACGTGCCTAATCAATCACGTGAATTATCACTTTCCAAAACCATGCATCATCATATCTATATCATTCTATATCATTCGCAAACTGTTATTATCGTTATACCATTACTAACCGTTTGTCACTTTTCTTGTTGATTTATTTGTTTATTTTATTGTACTAAAATGAACTTTCGCATGCTAAATTTAACTACGACGTTAGATCTAGTTGCATTAAATCGACATAGAAACCCTTTCAATTTCATGCATGTTTAGGGAAAATAATGTTTGCATATCATTTTCCCGTTCAACTAACGCGCGTATTAGAAAGTCTTTCGATATCTTAGTAGAGGCCGCCAATGTGCAGGCGGGGTTGGGTGTCCTTAGTGGGCTTCCCAACACGTACCCTCACCCCTTACTCAGAACCTCGGTTTTCGGATGCCCGAAACCGTTGGCGCACGAGAGTCATTCAATACACGATAACCGGTAGTGACGGTATCGGTATCGCAATGCAAAGGGACGAGCCCAATAAACTCTAACATCGGAAATGGGCCGTATTTTATACACGACCCACTACGACATAGAGTGGGTTCGAACGGGCCCGAACTCCCACAAAGTTCGGTGGCGACTCCACTTCGATTTAAATTTCAATTCGATCCATTCTTATATGGAGATTCATTCGCCTCCCCAAACCCGCGCGTGGCCGCGTCGGGGTGGACCTATGTCATGTCCACAATTTGGCGACTCCGTTGGGGATTAACTGATGCGTGACTTACCATCGGCATCCTCAGGGTGAGACTCGAATAGAAATCGTTTGACTAGTACAATACGCGTTTTAGTTTTACGGTTCATGCATAACCCTATATTTTCCCGGGCCGGTACTCGCGACCGACGTCCCACTATACCGTGATGTACTCCAATATGGATATGTCAAAGGTGTCCATAGTCGATTCGAGTGGGTTTCGCGGCATGTTCTAAGCTCAACTCGACTTAGAAAGTCCGTCCCGATCAACGTCTAGACTATGTGCACTGGTATAGACCCCTATCTAGACCGACCGAGACTTAGTGTAAAGCATACATGGCGTCGTTATAATGCTTGCCTGACTACATGCTACTTGGTTTCCGTGTCGTTTTCAAAAACGGTCAAATTTTCAAAAAATACATCTTTTTCAAGGTATTCAATTTCAAAACCCGGGACGTATACCGAATTTAGGACTTATGATTTTACTCAAAATAGCCTATTTCTAGCCGGTATTCTGCCCATTTCAAAACTCGAAAACACTTTCAAAACTTTCAAATTTGCGGCCCGATACACTTTCCGATTTTTTTCGAAAAAATCGGGCCCTTCCCCGAGTTTTCTCGGATTTTCCAAAAACAATCCATTTTCAAAACCTTCTTCTTCTTAGGACTTCCCGTATTTAGCAAGGTCGGGTCATGTCATAAGTCATCAAAGTCTTTAGCGTCGAAACTCTGTCGATCTTACATCACGGGTTTCTTCCCTATCCCAGTCCGCCTTATTAGACTAAGGCAAGGCCCACCTACGTAGGACATACTCCTACAAAGAAGGGCCCGTCTACACAATCGAGTCTAAAAGTCTGGGGATGTCTAACGTGGACCTTTCTTCGAACAAGACTCGGCCCACCCGCCGAATCCTAAGGAAGGCCCACCTTTCACAAGTCACCCGTCTAGGTGTCTTTTCCGAGTCATTTCCTTTTTCAGTCTTGTTCGGGATGTACTTTCTATTCCGGGATTCGGGCTAGTTTCTGATTACGTGGTGTTCTAACAGACAGGCCACCCGAAACCAGATATCAACGCAAGATGGACGAATTGAAGGATGCCCTAGCCAAGATCGAAGCCCAATTGACTGCCATCCAGACTGACCAAACGACACTCGCCACTCGCGTGAGCACCATGGAGAAGGGGACTCCCCCTCCTGGATCTGAGCCCACTGGGCCCATAGCTGAACTAGTCAACGTTGTTCGCAGGCTCGAAGAACAAGTTCACCTGTCAACGAACAACTCGATCCACACTGAAATTGCTCGTTCCTATTCGCCTTTGAATGACGAGCTACCCGCTAACCTCAACCTTACGGGAATTCCAATGTTTGAGGGTACCGAAGACCCGGTCCACCACATCCGGGCTTTCAAAGATTTTATGGCGGTGAAAGGGGTGAAGTCCACCATGTTTACACACTTATTCCCCTCCTCCCTCAAAAAGCATCCTAAGGCCTGGTACTATAGGCCCGATTCCAAAAAATATAAGACTTGGGATGATGTGGCAACTGAATTTGCTCGGAATTGTGCTGACAATACCGAGATCCAGACTACAATGCGTACTCTGTAAGTAATGGCCCAAGAGCCCAAAGAAGGGTTCACAAAATATCTCCAAAGATGGCGAGCCGAGAGTGTGAAGCTGGTTGATAAGCCCAGCGAAAAAGTGCTAGTGGAGGCCTTTGTCAAGAACCTCCTCCCATCCTACCGGGTCCATCTCTGGTACGCTGTCATCCCCAATTTTGCTACCCTAACTGAAATGGGTACAAGGATCGAGGACGACTTACGGTTAGAGAGCCTGACTAAGGCTCTACCAAGGGGCCAGTTCATCCGTGAGCAAGCCCACACCTGCAGCTGCAACTCGCAGCATTTTCGATGAGGTGGTTAATCTGCTTGACACCTCATCCAAAAAGAATACACCAACTAGAGTATTCACGGATATAGGGACTACCTATACCTACGCCTTACAAAGGCTGTCTTCAAAAGGCCTTATCCAACCAATAGGCCCGACTCCCGAACTTTCAGTGGAGAAAAGGCCCAAGAGCTACAATATCCAAGCCTATTGCCAGTATCACCGTGGTAATGGGCATGACACAGAAAAATGTTGGAAACTGAAGCATCTGATCCAAGATCTGATTGAAAGCGGGAAAATACTGTTGCCCGGGGACAAGCCGAGCAACAAAGAAAACTCGTTCAATACCCATGCTGTATTCACGGGAGAGGTAATCGACTGTTCTCACCTCATTTCCCCTTATATCCCACAAATTAACGGGATATGGTTCGATGATGAGGACGACGTTTACCTGACCAAAGGGAAAACTGTCCCCATCACAAGTGAAGAGGTCCGAAAAGCTAAGTCCAAAGCCTTAGCCACTAACTACCTCGCCACAGTCGGGCGCTTTACTCCAACAACCGTCACTGAACTTGCCAGGACGGAATCCACTCTCGAGGAACCAAGCAACGACACGGCCTTGGTCCAACAATTGAAGAGGGTTCGAGTTGATCTAACCATATGGCAGCTTCTGGTTAGCTCGCAAGCACATCGAGAGGCACTGACTAAGGCTCTCGATGAAATCAAGGTCGACTCTCAGGTTACCCCCCCTGAAATGGTAGCCACTATCATGCCCTATCTCAAGGGCAAGTCGAAGGAAGGCCCGCTCATAACCTTCTCTGAATCTGATCTGCCACCGTTCGGGCCCAATCATAATCTGGCCTTATACATCACGGTCATTTGCCGAGGAAAGTACCTCCCGATGACCCTAATCGCCGACGGATCTGCCGTGAATGTCCTACCCCTAAGGACCGCTAGGGCCCTCGGCATCACAGATGCCGACTATCTCCCAACGGCGCAAACTATCCAGGCTTTCGACGGTAGCCCAAACCAGTCGCCGGGGCCGTTTAGCTGACAATAATAACAGGCCCAATCGAAAAAGAGTTAGAGTTTTAGGTGATCGATGTCACCTCGTCCTTTAACTTACTACTAGGAAGGCCTTGGATCCACGCGGTCAAGGCCGTGTCCTCTACCCTACATAGGAAGGTCAAGATGCCACTTCAAGACGGTGTCATCACACTAGAGGCCACCCCCATCACCGTCGCAAGCTGCAATGCTACGGGTCGGGCCGACCCACGAGGATTTGATTTCCTGGGTATGATCGAGGAGGAATATCTTTTCAGGCCTTACTTTACCACTAGCATCGACACGATGCTACAAAAATTGGGCTACTTACCGGGGGCTACCTCGAGGCCATATCTTCCAGCTGGGAAGATTATCGAGGTCCTAAATGATGGCGAATCACAGTTCGGATTGGGGTATGGTATAATCCCTGAAAACGTGGTCCGGGCCGGTATCCACAAGGCCACCATCGTCCTCAAGGGCACTTACTTAGGCCCTTATAGCCCGAAGTTAACTGACTACTTCGTCACTCTTGTATTTGGGGCAATCCAAGTGGGCCTATACTAACCCACCATCACATATCCCGAGACCAAAACGGCTCGGGAATGCAATTTCATCCCCGATGATATATTCACCCTTGTTCAAGCCGAGTCCAAGGAAGGGGAAAACAACTCCGAGCCCGTGCTGGGGCTCCTATTTGGAGAAAACAAGACCGTCCCTGCTCCAAAAGATGACTTGGTCAACCTGATCCTTCGCAGCAATCGGTTTGACCCAACAAAGCTCATCTCCGAAGTGGGTGCAGACACCGGGAAAAGGGCTTGGAGGAAGACCATCAAGTGGACCGACAGCCAAGGACAGACCTACAAGCTGACCACCGGCGAGGGAGACATGTCGGATACCGAGTCTGAGTCTGAGTCTGAGTCAGATTGTGTATGCAATGACATTGAGAAACCCAAAGAACAAGTACCTCTACCTCCGCATCTGATCGAGCAGCTCGAACAAAGGGAGTCCCGAGATCCGGTAATCGAAGAAACCGAGTCCATTAACATGGGAACCACTTTAGAGCCCTAGATGCTTAAGTTGGGCCTATCCTTAGATCCAGAGGAGAGAAAACAATTCACAGACCTCCTCCAGGAATTCAAGGACGTCTTCGCATGGTCCTACAAGGACATGCCGGAAATAGATCGGAAAATAGCTGAACACCGAATAGGTGCTGATAAGTGTAGTTTGTAGTGCCTATTTTGTTGTGTTTGATCCCGGTTTCTCTTGTGAAATCGCTCTTTGGAGAGGTTTCTGAGCTACTTATGCTTCTTCTAGTTCGTTTTAGGTTCCCAAGATAATTCATGGAGAATTGGAACGATTCTGACTCGTTTTCTAAACTTTTGGAGCCAACGAAGAGAAGGAACGATCACTCGGTGCCTTGGATTCGATCTCGAGACCTTGGGACCCATTCCCGAGCCCTGTAGACTCGATCCCGAGCCCCGAGAATTGATGAGAAGCCCATGAGAAGCAAGGAGGGACCCTTATGATCATAATAGAGGCCTACAAGGCCCTTCCCGGGCGTGATGGGTAGCCTTCCCGACCGGGAAGGAGTGCGTGTTTACTGCGGCTGCTGTTGTGTCATCCCGACCGGGACGGGAGCTTCCCGACCGGGAAGGGTGTGTCTTCCCGACCGGGAAGGAAGCATCCCGACCGGGACGGGCCTGCTGTAGGCCGCGTGACTTCTTTTCTCCTCCTTCACTCTTGTAATCTTATAAATACTCCTCCCTTGTATTGTTTAAGTATCTTACATTACATTAGACTACCTTAGACCTCTCTACATTCAAAACCCTAGATTTAGTGCTCCTCTCATTAGCCTAATCTTTCTTTAAACTTTTGTTAATCTTAGATTATCTAGTTAATTAGTCTTGTATTAAGAAGATTCATCCAAGATTGACAACCTTGGAGATTATTTGGGTTTTTCTTATTAATGCAAGTTCTCATCTTTTTATCTCCTTGTTAGTTGGTATAATCTCTTTTCTCTTAATCTTTGTTAATCTTTCAAGTTTTAATCTTTATATATTGTTTATTTTTCTTGTTTGTTCATTATGGATGTTTGGATTATTATGTGGATTTCTCTTGTTTATGTTAGTATTAGTTGGATAATGAGTGAGTAGACTCTTTGTGGGGTTAGTAGGGGGATTAAGTGTGGTTTATGGTAATTAGGGTTTGATTAAGGGAAAAGGTGGAATCTTTGTTGCTAGTCACAAGTTGGGCACTCTATGTGTTTGTTGAATTGCTTGTTTGGGTTGTAGTGGCCATGCTTCTCATGCTTGTTTTCATCTTCTCATCTTGTAATCGATTTGTGGTTGAATGCTTATGTTTTGGGTAATACTTTGCATGAGTATTCGGGTCTAGTATTAGACACGAGAGTGCGGACTTAGGCTTTGGCGCGAGAGCGCAAACCGACCTTAGTAATTAAGTGACACTCATACCCTTGACCTCCCAATTATCCCACTACACTTATGAACCCGACCTAACCCTACTCCTTCCCATATTTGATTTCTCTACCTCTTTAGCCATTCTTCTCTAGTTTGTTAGTGTCTTTAATTTCTAATTGTTTCGATTAGTTTATGTCATACATAGCACATTGTTAGTCCACTTTCATCACCTTTAACCATCATAGTTTGTCAATTATCGTCTTCTTTATGTTTGTTTGTGTGACTTAGCCTTGTTTCTAGGTAGACCTAGTCTAGACACCTATAACCGTCTCCGTGGACACGACCCGACTTACCCTAGCTACCGTTAGGATTAGTTGGACTCTACTTGATCGGTGGGGACCCACGGCAAAACCTTACCATCAATTTGGCGCCGTTGCCGGGGACGGTGTTGTTTAGACTTAGTTTGCTTATAGCTTGACTTAGTTACCCTTCTTGTGCTCATTTTCTATCTCTTGTGCATATTTTGTAGGTTTTTCTTGTTTTCATAGCTTTCTTTTCTCTTTGTCTTTCGTTGTGTTTGTTTATTGTCTTTGCCTAGTGCCCATATAGCACTAGGTGTTCTCACATTTGTTTGAGTGTGTAGTGTATGCCTAGGAGGGGAGGCGATTTCTTTCTCTTCGATCCAGAGCCGGAAAGACTCTTTAGAGCCTTTCGCCAACGGACGATTGACCGGGTTAGAATCTCTCAACCAAGTGCTAGCAATACCAATCAAGAACAAGCTCAAGGATCCGACTTAGACGAAATACCTCGAGAGACGGCCGAAGGGAATTTCATCTATCCTTTTGGTACTTCTAGTCACGGTTCTCAACCTAGTTCTCCTTCTACATCTACATCAACACCGTCTACACCATCCTCTCCCGCATATCCAATAATGCCTAAGTTCTCTTCGCACTCAACGTTTACGGAAGACGTTTTGCCCGGTCCAACCGCTTTACCGGAGGCATATACCGGCAACTTTGTGGCAAAAACGCAATTCATCCAATTGGTCGAAAGAAGTCAATTTAGTGGGTTACCAACCGAAGATCCTCATCAACACATGGAAACCTTGCTTTTCGGATTATTGCGATGCTATCTCACAAACGGGAATAACCCAAGACCTAATCCGGTGGGTATTATTTCCTTTCTCTTTGATCGGTAAAGCTAAGCAATGGTTCAAAGGGTTAGACAAGGCGACTCTTGGTATTGACCTTGGAAGAAGCTAGCCTTAGCTTTCTACCAACAATTTTATCCCCCGGAGAAGACAAATCTATTGAGAGCCTCTATCACGGGATTCCAACAACGTGATGAAGAAAGCCTCTACGAATCGTGGGAAAGATTCAAAGCCTTGATCCACTCTTGTCCTCACCATGGTCTATCACAGTGGTACCTTGTTCAACAGTTTTGGAATGGGTTATATGAAGACTCAAGGGCCATTCTCAACATGGGATCGAATGGAAGGTTTACCGAGGTGGATGATGACCAAACTTGGTCAAGAATCGAGGAGATGGCGGTACACAACTCCCAATACTCAAGGCCTAGGAAGGCGAATCGAGGGGTAAGGCACGAGATTGATGCCATCACACAACTTAGTGCCGATCTTGGAGCACAATTGAAGACCGAAATGGACACTATTGACAAGAAGCTCCGAAGTCATTTTGATCAAGTTCAAAGCACAAGTTCTTCCCACCAATATTCAATTCATGAAGTTAATGCAATGGGAGTGGTTCCTCTTTCATCTTATTATGGGATATGTGAGATTTGTGGGATACATGGACATGAGCCTTCATATTGTCGAAGTAGCATTGAGAAAGTGAATGCTTTTCAAGCATACAAGCAAGGTGTTCTATATTCTAAGCCTCAAAATGTGCCAAATCAACACATGTTCCAAGCTTCCCAACAACAAGCCCAACAACAACACCGTCCATATGTTCCACCTCCCTTAAGGGACAACAACCAAGGCTACCAAGGTTATCAAGGCAATCAAAGGCCTTTTAACAACTTCAAACAACATAACCAAGGTACCTTCAACAGCAATCAAGGGTTCCAACAAGGGAACTTCAATCAAGGTGGTTTCCAAGGGAACCAACACTCCCAAGGACACCATAACTACAACCATGGTAACACTCACGGCCTTAATCAAGGCAACTCTCAAGGTACTCAACAACAAAGCAAGCAAAGGAGCCGGTCTCCAACTCATGACTATGGCATTCCTCTAGCCATTACCAATACCCCACACAATCAACAATCTCCACCTCGAGATCCGGAAATGCAAAAGGTAATTTTGGATATTCAAAGAAGCCAATTGGAGATGCAAAAAGCTCAACATGAATTCTTTACTAACCTTCAAATGGAAAACAAGGCAAGAGATACCCATGTGAAAATGCTTGAAACCCAATTAGCTCAAGTAGCTTCGGGTAGTTCTTCAAGACAAAGGGGTCAACTACCTCCTCAAGGTGAACCATCGAAATTTGAACATGTAAATGCTATCACCTTGAGGAGCGGTGCATCCTACGATTCTCCCTTGTTTCCTAGTGAGCAACAAGCAATGAAGGAAGTTGTATCTCCACCCCAAGACAATGCAAGTTTGGGAAATCCAATGGAGGAGCAAGTCTTGTGGGAGATTGAGAAACCCCATGAAGATAAGCTTCCCCCACTTCAAGGAAAAGACAAAGGAAAGAGGAAAATGTCAATTGAAAAGTCCAAGCCTAATGAGCAAGAAAAGATACATATCAAGTTGCCATTCCCAACAAGGCAAATGAAAACCAAGATGGATGTTCAATATGACAAGTTCCTTGATATTGTGAAGAAATTGGATGTGAGTGTCCCTTTTACCGATCTACTTACCCAAATCCCGGCATATGGGAGATTTATGAAAGAAATCCTGGCCAGGAAGAGATCCGTCGATAAGGAAGAAACCATAGCGTTCACAAGAGAGGTGAGCGAGCTCATTCAAGGTTCTACACTTCCCAAGTTGAAGGATCCGGGTAGTTTCTCAATCCCACGCACCATAGGCCACTTGAAGATCGATAGAGCATTATGTGATTTGGGTGCGAGTGTAAGCATCATTCCCTATTCCATTTGTGAGCGACTTGGGATGGAGGAGCTCAAGTGTACTTCTATTACACTCCAAATGGCCGATCGATCACTTAATCGACCATTAGGGATGTTAGAGGATGTGCCATTAAGAATAGGGAAATTCTTTATTCCGGTCGACTTCCTCGTGCTTGACATGCCGGAAGATGCTATCACTCCTATTATCCTTTGGCGCCCATTTCTACATACCGCCGGTGCTATGATTGATGTAAAGAACGGTAGGATCACATTTGAGCTAGGCGACGAGAAGCTCGTGTTTGACCTCCAAGGCAACACCTCGCCTACTAATGATGAGTCTTGTAATATGATCCACGCCATGATAGACATCGATTTAGGGGATGATTTGGGTAAAAGCTTGAATAATAACTTCTATGGAGTTGAGGATGATGATTCCGAGCTTGGGGCGGATGAATGCCCATATCATGATATTGAGGACAAGTTGCAAGGCAAGAAGAAAGTTGAGCCTCCCTTGGGGCCACATGAAGATAGATGGACGTTTGGGTATATCCCGAAGGATCGCAAGTACAAGTTCAAGCCATTGAACTTAGTAGATGGGGATGCCTCGGGAACCTCGAGGTTAGGATGTGATGATCCTTGGAGTGGAGGTTGGTATTCCACTAGCTTGATCGAAGATTTCTCGAGAGCCTTCGATTTGTTTCTTCGTGCCCTTGATGGCGATGGAATTGGCCATTGTGTTGTTGAAAAATGATTGAAGAATGCACCATCCTTGGTTTGACGGAGTTCCAAAAGAACCGTCTTTTTGTATATATCTCTTTCTTGTAATTCTTTTAGGTTTTGTGAAATTCTTGTGATTTGGTATTTTGATGAGCGATGTGAGGGAGGGACTTTGATGAATGTTTTGAGATTATTTGATAGGTGTGAAGTGAAGATGAATCCTAGAGAGGAGTGATTATTGATAGAGCTTGGATTGTGAGCAAAGGAGTCGGTTTTTGAAGCTTTGGATAAGCTTTTGGGGTTATAGAGGGTTAGAAGACTCTTCCCGGCCGAGAAGAGAGCATCCCGACCGGGAAGGATGAACCATCCCGACCGGGAAGGATGTCATACCGATCGGGATGAGGGTGCCAAAAATTGGGTTTACTGTTGTGTCATCCCGACCGGGAAGGGAGCTTCCCGGCCGGGAAGGGTATGTCATCCCGACCGGGACCACCCATCCTGACCGGGATGATGCACTGCTCCCCCTTTTTGCTTCCTCTTTGACATTCGAGCCCACCCAACCACTTTAAACCCCCTCCCAGCCTTCCTACCTATCATTGCACCTATCATATAACCCCTACACTTCATATACATACATTCACCTCATTTTCTCTTCACTATACACCGAGTTTCACATCAAATCCCATCTCCTTATACAATTGCAAGCTTAATACTTCAACCATGTGGGCTTATCAAGATCGAAGAGGAATAACAATGACGAAGACTAGCTATGTACCGATATCAAACATTGAGACGATGGAGCGAGTGAGTTGCTAACCGATTGGTACGGCAACTATCCTTTCTTTTCCGTCTTTTATTGCTTGTCTTCTTTTGCTTGTTCCCTTCCCCTCGTACACTTTTGTGTCATGGTGGCCCTCGGGGCCTTGGTAGTCGTTGCTCCCGACTCTCGATGACGTGACTACATCGAGAGTCATTTCAAAATCCCAATTTGCAAGTATCTTCACTTTTTCTTTTAGGATTTAGTCGGATTTGGGCGGAATCCGGGCTAGGTGACTTGATTACACCTAGTCCTCCCCTCCCATTTCCTTTTATTTCCTTCTTTTTATTTCTTCCCCCATCCATATCTTTTCTCGTCTCGGCCCATGGTGACTTGACTTCACCCCGGCCGGACACATTCTACCCTTTTCTTCGCTTTATTTTTGATTTTTAGCTTTATTTTCGTAGTTTCTTTTCTTTCCTTTAGTGTCTCCATACACTACGATCGAGCATGAGGACATTGCTCGGTTTAAGTGTGGGGGAGCGATATTCTAGTATAGTTTAATTTTATTTTCGTTGTTTTTCGAAAAATCTTAAAAAACCATAAAAATTTGAAAAAAATTCACAAAAAAATCAAAAAGATTTTCTTTTGTGTCTTTCTCTTTTTGTGTCGTTGTGTCGTACTTTTGTTGTGTTGTGTGTGTTTGCCTCCCTTTTTCCTTGTAGGTAGCCTAATCACCGTTAACTTTGAAAGGCTTTCAAGACATCCGGCAACGCCTTTCTATCCCTTTTTCCTCTTAATCTCTTGTGGAGTGTGGAGGAGATTTGTGGTGATGTGTGCTCGGGTGGAGCTTTGTGAAGATTTGTGGTTGATTGGTTGCTTATTTGGAAATTCGGGGTGGTGTTTGTTCTCTTTATGTGTTAGTTTTGTTTTGTCTTGTTTTGTTGCCTTTGCCTCTTTTTCTTTCGTTTTCGTCGTGTCTTCGTCTTGTGATGTGTAGTTGTGTCTAGTGTGTAAAAAGGTTTTCGAAAACCCGGTTTTGAGGCTAGTGAGCAAGTGTTTACTTTCCTTTCTGGTAGTGCGAATCGAGTCTTGGACTTTAGTCTAGTAGAATGACCCTAAATCAATAGTTTCGTTGGTCCTTTACCTTGAGTCCACCTAGTCTACTAGGGATTTACTACGGGATTTGCATTTTGACCATTATGACCACCCACGGAGTGAAAAGGCCTTGGTTGCCGGGTCCCATCCCTTAGGTGACCATGTTCGAGGTTGTTTGATTAGTCCAAGTTCTCCACCTTTTTGTGGGTTTGAAGGGAAATCGCGACCCCCGACTTACCCATTTCCCTACCTCCTACACATTTTCCACAAATAAGTTGCAAAATTGTTGAAGCTCTTACTTGGTTGCAAGAAATGCCTACAAAATCAAGCCAAAAGGGCAAACCAAGGAAAAGAAAGAAAAATGAAAAGAGAAAAAGAAAGAAAAGAAAAGAAAGAAGAAAAAGAAAAGGCACAACAAAAGAAAAACAAAATACAAAAGAAGAAAAAGATGTGGCATAGAAACTCAAAAGTCAAGTGCAAAAGGAAGAATGCCAAAAGAAAACCCTCTCGCAAAAAGAACCCTCACCCTAAAAAATAAGCCTTTTTTTCCGACTATTACCGCGAAGAGCCTACCAAAGGACCGAGTCCCTAGGAAGGATGATAGCAGTAATGGTCGGTCTTCCCTCACTTTGCAACCTTATCCACCTTTTTACTTGGACTAGTTGGGCGATTTTGGACATGCGACGACCCTCTTGGCTTAACGCTAAAGGGGGCGGGGCTTCACTTACCTACAGTGTCGACTAACTCCGTGGTTCATCCTTTTTCCATCCCGCCTATCGTCCCGTGGTACGTTCTTAGAAGGTTAGGAGGAACCTAGGTAAGTTACCAACGTTTTTATTGCTTTGTTGTCATACTATTAGGGTTTTGTCCATTTCGATTTGTGTTACTAGCTTGGGAACGTTGTCACTTACCATGAGTCCTTAACCGGTGTTTCTTCACCGCTTTGTGGAGGGAAGCGGTATTTGTTTCTTTTTTGGGTGCAACCGATTGTTGTTTGTTTGTATGTTTGTTTGTTTGTGTGTTTGTGTGTTTTCGTGTCCGGTTGCATCCACAGTTTTGTCGCAAGACCCCACTTGCCTTGCGGAGAGCACTTGTCCTCTAAGTGTTCTCGCGTGAGTTGAAAGGGCGTAGGGTGCGCTAATACCTGCTCGGTTAGCAGTCTAGTTTCTTTTAGTCTTTAGCTAGTAGGTGCTTACTCGAGGGCGAGTAAGGGTTAAGTGTGGGGGAGTTGATAAGTGTAGTTTGTAGTGCCTATTTTGTTGTGTTTGGTCCCGGTTTCTCTTGTGAAATCGCTCTTTGGAGCGGTTTCTGAGCTACTTATGCTTCTTCTAGTTCGTTTTAGGTTCCCAAGATCATTCATGGAGAGTTGGAACGATTCCGACTCGTTTCCTACACTTTTGGAGCCAACGAAGAGAAGGAACGATCACTCAATGCCTTGGATTTGATCCCGAGACCTTGGGACCCATTCCCGAGCCCCGTAGACTCGATCCCGAGCCCCGAGAATCGATGAGAAGCCCATGAGAAGCAAGGAGGGACCCTTATGATCATAATAGAGGCCTACAAGACCCTTCCCGGGCGGGATGGGTAGCCTTCCCGACCGGGAAGGAGTGCGTGTTTACTGCGGCTGCTGTTGTGTCATCCCGACCGGGACGGGAGCTTTCCGCCCGGGAAGGGTGTGTCATCCCAACCGGGAAGGGTGTGTCATCCCGACCGGGAAGGAAGCATCCCGACCGGGACGGGCCTGCTGTAGGCCGCGTGACTTCTTTTCTCCTCCTTCACTCTTGTAACCTTATAAATATTCCTCCCTTGTATTGTTTAAGTATCTTACATTACATTAGACTACCTTAGACCTCTCTACATTCAAAACCCTAGATTTAGTGCTCCTCTCATTAGCCTAATCTTTCTTTAAACTTTTGTTAATCTTAGATTATCTAGTTAATTAGTCTTGTATTAAGTAGATTCATCCAAGATTCATCCAAGATTGACAACCTTGGAGATTATTTGGGTTTTTCTTATTAATGCAAGTTCTCATCTTTTTATCTCCTTGTTAGTTGGTATAATCTCTTTTCTCTTAATCTTTGTTAATTTTTCAAGTTTTAATCTTTATATATTGTTTATTGTTCTTGTTTGTTCATTATGGATGTTTGGATTATTATGTGGATTTCTCTTGTTTATGTTAGTATTAGTTGGATAATGAGTGAGTAGACTCTTTGTGGGGTTAGTAGGGGGATTAAGTGTGGTTTATGGGTAATTAGGGTTTGATTAATTGAAAAGGTGGAATCTTTGTTGCTAGTCACAAGTTGGACACTCTATGTGTTTGTTGAATTGCTTGTTTGGGTTGTAGTGGCCATGCTTCTCATGCTTGTTTTCATCTTCTCATCTTGTAATCGATTTGTGGTTGAATGCTTATGTTTTTAGGTAATACTTTGCATGAGTATTCGGGTCTAGTCTTAGACACGAGAGTGCGGGCTTAGGGTTTGGCGCGAGAGCGCAAACCGACCTTAGTAATTAAGTGACACCCATACCCTTGACCTCCCAATTATCCCACTACACTTATGAACCCGACCTAACCCTACTCCTTCCCATATTTGATTTCTCTACCTCTTTAGCCATTCTTCTCTAGTTTGTTAGTGTCTTTAATCTCTAATTGTTTCGATTAGTTTATGTCATACATAGCACATTGTTAGTCCACTTTCATCACCTTTAACCATCATAGTTTGTCAATTATCGTCTTCTTTATGTTTGTTTGTGTGACTTAGCCTTGTTTCTAGGTAGACCTAGTCTAGACACCTATAACCGTCTCCGTGGACACGACCCGACTTACCCTAGCTACTGTTAGGATTAGTTGGAATCTACTTGATCGGTGGGGTCCCACGGCAAAACCATACCATCAGGTGCAAACCGGTAAAACAGAAACTCCGAAGAATGAGGCCCGAATGGTCCCTCAAAGTCAAAGAAGAAGTCGACAAGCAATTCAAAGCGGGCTTTATACAAGTGTCTGAATATTCAGTCGTGCCGGTACCCAAGAAGGACGGCAAGGTGCGGGTATGTGTAGATTTCCGGGACCTTAACAAGGCCAGCCGAAAAGATGATTTTCCGTTACCACACATCGACATACTGGTGGATAACACGGCTGATCATGCCCTTTTATCATTCATGGACGGATATGTTGGATACAATCAGATCAAAATGGCAGAGGAAGACATGAGTAAGACCACTTTCATTACACCTTGGGATACTTACTGTTACACTGTTATGCCATTTGGGCTCATCAATGTCGGGGCCACTTATCAACGAACCGCCACCACCCTATTACATGACATGATGCATAAGGAAGTGGAGGTTTATGTGGACGATATGATTGTTAAGTCCAAAGACCGAAACGGGCACATTGCGTCCCTAAGAAAATTCTTCACCCGACTACGCAAATACAACATGAGGCTAAACCCTCAAAAATGCAGTTTCGGGGTAACATCAGGCAAATTACTGGGCCATATCGTTAGCCAACGCGGCATCGAGGTCGGCCCGGCTAAAATCAAAGCCATTACCGAGATGCAACCACCCAAGACCGAAAAAAAAATAAGGGGGTTTCTCGGGAAAGTTCAATATATCAGCCGGTTCATTTCAAAACTAACCATGGTATGTGAGCCCATTTTCAGAAAACTGGAGATCGGAGAACGGGTACTATGGGACGACAAATGTCAAACGGCTTTCGATAAAATCAAGGAGATTCTGTCTGCTCCGCCGGTATTAATGCCACCTCAACCCGGTCTGCCTTTGTCGTTATACCTAACAACGACCGAGACAGCCATGGGGGCTATGCTGGCCCAGACAGTCGACTCTGAAGAACGAGCTATTTACTACATCAGTAAAAAGTTCTTGGAATACGAGTGCAAGTATACAATGCTCGAGAAAACGTGCCTAGATTTGGTTTGGGCCACTAAAAAGCTCCGACATTACATGCTCAGTCACGAGGTACATGTATTATCCAAAATGGATCCTATCAAGTACCTGTTCGAGAAGCCCATCCTTAATGGCAGGATGTCCAGATGGATTTTAATGTTATCTGAGTTTGATCTCAAGTTCGTACCATTAAAAGCCATCAAGGGCCGGGTAGTGGCAGAATTCCTTGCCAATAGTCCAATATCCGAAGAGGGCCACACCGATACTTGGGCCTTTCCTGATGAAGACATATTCCATACTGACACCGAAACATGGGATTTGTATTTTGATGGAGCATCTAACTTCCGAGGATTTGGGGTCGGGATCCTGTTAATCTCGCCACAAGGGGAACACACCCCGTTATATATCAAATTAGACTTTGACGTAACCAACAACGCAGCCGAATATGAAGCATGCATTCATGGGTTGCAAGCCGCCGCTGATTTAGGGGTAACAAACCTCCGGGTCCACGGTGACTCATCACTGGTCATCAACCAAGCTCTCCAAAAATGGAAAACTCGGAACGCCAATCTCGTGGCTTACCAAGCACGAGTAAGGGTTCTGGAGAAACAATTCCAGAAGGTGGAATATATCTACCTGCCCCGGGAAGAAAACCAATTCGCAGATGCGCTTTCCAAATTAGCATCTTTACTGAACATCCCGGAGCATCTAACCAGCATGCCGATCTGCGTCGAAAGGCGGTCCGAGCCGGCTTATATCCACGCCATCCACGATATCGAGATAACCGACCCGGAACCTTGGTATCAGGCCGTACTAACCTACTTGGCAACGGGAGAGTATCCCCCGGAAACCGAAAACCGGGCCAAGAAAGCCCTGCGAAGATTGTCAACCCAATTTGTTCGCATGGACGACGGGCAGTTATACAAAAAGACGGCACAGGGGGCTCTCCTCTTGTGTATCGACAAAGTACAGGCCGAAAAGGTTATGTCCGAGGTACACGACGGTGAAAATGGCCCACATATGAACGCCCATATGTTAGCCCGAAAAATCATGAGGCTCGGATATTATTGGAACACCATGGAAACGGACTGTCAGTCATATGTCAAACGCTGCCATAACTATTAGATGTTTGCTAATGTACAGCATATGCCATCTTCCCTATTATATACCATGACATCACCATGGCCATTTTCGACATGGGGTATTGATATAATTGGAAAGGTGCACCCTTCCGGGACGGGAGGTCATTGCTTCATTTTGGTGGCCATCGACTACTTCACCAAATGGGTCGAAGCCGAGCCATACCGTGTCTTGAACGCCAAGCACGTGGCCAAATTTATCCAGAATAAGATTATATGCCGATACGGGATCCCACATGAGTTCATCAGTGATCACGGGACCCATTTCCAAGCTGCAACCGCTGCGTTGCTAGCGAAATACAAAATTCAAAGGCATACATCTTCTCCCTACCGTCCCCAAACAAACGGAGCGGTAGAAGCGGCTAATAAAACGATTGTCACCATACTTAAAAAGATGGCTGAGAATTACCGGGATTGGCCCGACAAAATACCTTTTGCTCTCTGGGGGTACCGAACTTCAATTCGCACCGCAATCGGAGCAACCCCGTATTACTTGACATACGGAATGGAAGCGATCCAACCGGTCGAGCTAGAAGTACCATCCCTAAGGATTTTACTGGAGAGCCAAGTGCCGGAAGCAGATTGGGTACAAGCCCGATTCGATTCGCTAGTTCTTTTGGACGAACGGCGGTCCCGGGCCCTCAACAACATACAAATATATCAAAAGAGGATCCAGCGGGCTTTCAACAAAAGAGTTAGGACCAGAAACATCAAAGAAGGGGATCTGGTCCTAAAATCGGTTCGTGCCCTACTACCGGTTGACCCAAGAGGAAAATTCAAACCCAATTGGGCTGGGCCATATTTAGTCAAGAAGGTCCTATCAGGAGGGGCGGTGATGCTGACAGACCTGGACGGGAACGAGTTCGTCAACCCGACCAACTTGGACCAATTGAAGCGCTACTACCCTTAAACCCCATCTCAATGTCATTTGCAAAAAATTTATAAAAATTGTCTTTTTATAAATTTTCAAAATTATAGACAAGTCAATAAGTTAGAATTAATTATTCTACTGTCGCACATCTCGAACTAATAGTCTTGATGTATTTTGAAAATTGCAAAAAAATCTAATGTTTGAACTACGTTTGGTTTGATTCCGCTAATTGCAGATACGTAGGCAACCCCTCAAAAGGGTACAACTCATGCAATAAACGAAAAGACGGGAACGGTATTCACTAATACATCTTTTATTAAAACCCGATAAACTCGGGAAATCCAAAATCACAAAAAAAAACGCCAAAAATGGCACACCCAAACAAATCACACCAAAAAAAAAATAATAATAATACTCAAATAATAAAACAAATGAGACTAATATTCGTGCATTTTGCCCTTTCCTTTGTCCTTTGGGTCGCGCGGAGCCCGAGGTCGCCGGGGTGGGGGCGAGCGTTCCCGAATCACGAGGGGAACCTCCTTAGCTCGAACCCGTTTCTTTGACAGCGGGTCTTCTGCTATTGTCTTTGGTCCAAGTCAAGCCCGCACGTGCTCAGGTAGCCTATCCCGTGGGCCAAGTCGGTCCTGCACTGCTAGTCTTGGGCCCAGTCTCCTTTCTAAGTCAGTCTGGGGGCTCACTTTTCCCCATGCACCTTTAGCACTAGACCCTTCGCCTTGAGTCTTAGTCTTCTTTCTCTGACCTGACATTAGACAAACCAGGGTAGCTGAAGTGTCACCTTCACCGAAGAAGCCCCTGTTGTCCTTAACTTGCTCCCTTCGCAGCAGATCAAAAGCTTCATCGACTTTCAGAGCAGCTCGGGCTTTGGCATCGCCTGCTTTGGTCCACTTCACATAGGAGTCTGAAACCCAGATGGAGTGACGAGATGTGGGAATAGGCCAAGTATGTCGGGTGTACAATCTTTGCATCCAGGTATCGCACATCACATCAGTCAGTTGGGTAGGGTCACTCACAACTGCTTCAATCTCCGGGATCCTTTGAGTCCAACCATACTGCCTTAGTATGCGGTTCGGGTAAAGATGAACTGTCTGCCTAAAAGACAATATTACCTGATAGCGAGCTCTGTCCCTTGGGTCCAAGCCTGTCCAAGCGTAGATGGGCCACCACGGCACTACCCATCGAATCAAGGGCCCACCATGGAATGATAACACCTCGTCCCAATACTTCTGGGTAATCTGGCGAGAAAAATCAATGGCCCGTCTCCTCGTCATCACCTGATTATGACGGTAATTGCTCGCGTCAAGAGGAGGATCTGTCACTGATAGCCTCTCGATAGCCAAATCTGAAAAAGGAAACAAAAATATGAGTTCCCAGGGCGAAACAGGCGTCCGCCTAAGGACACTCGACCGAGTGCCTAGGACACTCGATCGAGTCGTACCTCTGCACGCGAACAGGGGGCTTCTTACGAGGGCACTTAATCGAGTGCCAGGGTGACTCGATCGAGTGCCCACTGCAGCAGAAAAATTGCGAAGTCAATCAAAAATCAAGAAAAATCCGACATACTTGCAGTAGACGGGTGCTTCCGGTGAGACGAGCCGATGAATCCCTCTTGCGATTATCTAAGCCTTGGATGATTTCACCCGTGATCAGCCAAGTCGGGCTGTACTCCGTCTCCATCAAATTAACCACGGTCAAGAGGCGGGCGTTACCCATACAGGACAATAAATCCATGTGACCCTCAAAGGCGTAAACATGGAGCATGCAAAAGGAAAAAGCCCTACGGCTGTGAGCCGGTCTGACCCGGACATCGAGAGGATTCATGAATTTCTCAGCCAAGTCGATCAGAGAAATATTATCACCCTCCATCATACGGGATACCTCGTTGTGAGAAAGCCCCAAAAATTCTCGAAGCTTCCTCCTCGGGTCATAAACTGAATAAGGTATGGCAGGTCGGAGTATCGGGTTCCATCCTCCCACAGCAGCAATCTCCTCGGGTAAAGAGCAAACTTCTCCTCGAGGAAATGCAAAGACATGATATATGTCATCCCAGTAAGACAAGCACGCATCCAGAAAATAGCGATCAACCTGCATCTGACGAAACGGGTACAGTTGAGTAATACCCGTCTGGTTGAGAGCCACCCTATCCGTGTCCCTAAAACGTCGGGACCATTCCTGCAACATCACAGTCAACCTGTCGATTCCCATGGCTATTTTCTTGAAAGGAGTAAGGAGACTTTATCTTGAGAAGGGATAAATTATGAGGAGGTTGTGAAGAAGATCAAAGACAAGGGAGGGCTATATATAGCATTAACCTCACAACCTTCTTTCCATATCTTCCTTACACGAAAAGTTTCCTAATTCTAACAGGAAATCAACATACAGTCCTCGTCTCGAGATTCCCTAATCTTAGCCCGGGAATTAGTCATCCCGAACTTTCCTAAATGTCTTTGGAGTCAAAATTTCCAAAAAATTCCAAATTTCAAAATCTCAAAAAATTCAAATCTCAAAAATTTTCAAAAATTCAAAAAAATCATTTTCCCCAGCGCGAGTCATTTTTCTACCTACGTGTTGCATGCAAAATTTTTATGTGACTTATACAGGTACGACTCAAGCAGGGACATACAACCCACTATATCTGCCCAGCGGAAAGCCCTAGGTGGCATTTTCCCCGGAATAGCATGGGATGGGCCTACATATAGGCGCACCCAGGACTTATGCGACAAGTCTGATTCCCCACGGAGTTATCATCTTCAACTCAGGTATGATTTCGATCTTATGGCTGGCGGGCCCTCCACGCAGTCTAATGGACTATAAACGACCCGTTCGGAAGTCTGCCAGGTTTCAATCCTCGATTGGCCTGATAGCTACTCTGACTTTCGCCTTGTCCAAGCCTCAGTCAGAGTGGGGGCTCTGTAGACACCCACGTTTTGACTACCAGGTGTCTATGGTAGTTTCCAAAAAACACTCGATGATGATCGGACGCTAACGTGTTTCTACGCGCTCGGATATGGGCTCAAAACCGTTAGTTGTTGGCTTAAGCACTTATGGAGTACAAATCTCACAAAACTGACCTCAAATCCTGGCCCAGTGGGTCGTTTCCAGTCAAACAAGACTAATTTGGGTCAAAACCGACACCGAAAATAAAACCGACTTTTAGCGATTGGGTCAACCCCGGGCAAAATCGTTCCGAGACATACAAAACAGCCATTCAAACATTCAAAAAGTGTAGCCCAAACACAAAACCCATCAAATACCAAGTTCAAGGTCCAAAGACCCGGATCTCGCACTTCAGCTGACCCACTCGATCGAGTGCTCAGCCCACTCGATCGAGTGAGCCCTTAAACAAGCCCGACTGCGTTTGATTGGGCCACTCGACCGATTCAGGGGGGTACTCGGTCGAGTAACCCTAGACGGAGGAGGTTGCCAAAGCCTATATAAACCCCTCCTTTGCATGCATACAAACAACTTTTCATCATCCAAAAAACCCTAATCAAAACCCTAAGCCCTAATTCAACCCTAATCCTATACACAAACCCTAACCCTAGCGTTTAGGAATTCGAACCCTAACCACCACAACTTAACCTACATCTCGATACTCCCGTGCAAGCCACAATTACAAGTCCCGTCCGAGAACAAGAACATGTAGGTTGAGGGTGCAAAACCCGTCTTCTTCCCTTCTCCTCTCTCTCTCTCTCTCTCTCTCTCGGCTTCTTCTTTTTTCGTCGTTTTTTGTCTTTTGTTATTTTATCATCGCATTCTAATATCGATAATATATCTAGTATAAAACATTAAAATGCTTGTGAATTTGTGTCGAATGTGAGTGATGGTGGGATAAGGAAACCCGAATATACAAGAGTATTGCACTCAGCGTTGCCGGTCGCTTATCCCATCACCCCCGATCATTTGATTATTGAAACAAGTCAATTTAAACAATCATTTTTATTTTCGTCCGCATAGGCTCCATTCAATCGTGATTTTCATCAATTATAGACTATTTTCAAAGCACTTTTTTTAATAAGGGTCGAAACCTGTTGATGCGGATCCGACATCAAACAATTCGCAAGAATTAATTATGATGTCGGGATGCGGAGGGAATCAAGTCGAGTTTCTTAATTAAAGTATCGATCTATTAGATTCGATACCAATTCCATAATTGGATGTCGAATCTAACGATCTAGTCAAATAATTTAATCAACTCGATTTTTCGTTGATGCTAACGTAGATGTCATTTAATTCGTTAGAATTACGACACTATAAACGCGGAGGAAAATTCATATCCTTTTGGTTGACTTAAAAAACTTATACCAATTTCTTTAGCCTCGCTCTAATATTCGACATCGATTCAATAATCGAATGTCGATTATGACGAGTATTGTATATTCGAATCGATTATAAGTTATATAGTATTTATGCCCGATTCAACAAAATCATCAAATTGTCAAAATCGAAAAGAAATTTTGCAATCAACAATAAATTGCGAAGCGAACCCTTGTTCGTACAGGGGGCACTCGATCGAGTGCCTAGCCCACTCGGTCGAGTGGCACCCCAAAAACGAGACAGAATGTCTTTCAACCTCCACTCGGTCGAGTCTCACAATGACTTGGTCGAGTGGCAGCGTACTCGGTCGAGTTCGTCAATAACTCGATCGAGTAGGGTCTATAATATGAGACTGGAGCCTTTTCAGAGGTCCACTCGGTCGAGTCCTTCAATGACTCGATCGAGTGGCCTTATCACGACAATACCGTGAGTCTCACATCCCTTTTCCAGTCTCGATAAAACCTTTTTTATGACTTAGGTCAACACGTGCCTAATCAATCACGTGAATTATCACTTTTCAAAAGCATGCATCATCATATCTATATCATTCTATATCATTCGCAAACTGTTATTATCGTTATACCGTTACTAACCGTTTGTCACTTTTCTTGTTGATTTATTTGTTTATTTTATTGTACTAAAATCAACTTTCGCATGCTAAATTTAACTACGACGTATGATCTAGTTGCATTAAATCGACATAGAAACCCTTTCAATTTCATGCATGTTTAGAGAAAATAATGTTTGCATATCATTTTCCCGTTCAGCTAACGCGCGTATTAGAAAGTCTTTCGATATCTTAGTAGAGGCCGCCAATGTGCGGGCGGGGTTGGGTGTCCTTAGTTGGCTTCCCAACACGTACCCTCACCCCTTACTCAGAACCTCGGTTTCCGGATGCCCGAAACCGTTGGCGCACGAGAGTCATTCAATACACGATAACCGGTAGTGACGATATCGGTATCGCAATGCAAAGGGATGAGCCCAATAAACTCTGACATCGGAAATGGGCCGTATTTTGTACACGGCCCACTACGACATAGAGTGGGTTCGAACGGGTCCGAACTCCCACAAAGTTCGGTGGCGACTCCACTTCGATTTAAATTTCAATTCGATCCATTCTCATATGGAGATTCATTCGCCTCCCCAAACCCGCGCGTAGCCGCGTCGGGGTGGACCTATGTCATGTCCACACACACACACACACATATATATATATGTAGAGAGAGAGAGAGAGAGGAAGGATCAAGTGAGTCCTTCTATATACATTGAGTCCATGAGTTCAATCTTGGACCATTGATCAAGTGGAAGATGGATGGTTGTGATTGCTTGAGCTGAAAAAAGGAAATAACTAACAAATCTTGGTAAATATATCATTTCTCTATCTTCCTTAATTATCTCAATGCAAATCTTCTCTCTCCTATCAATCTTTTAATTGCTTCTTTCTCTCACACAACAAGTTTCTTTAAAATTAAGTTTTTTTCATCTTCACCAAAAAATCATCATTTTTCTACTGTCGTTGTACGTATGTTACTATGTTACTGTCATAACCTGTAAACTATGTTACTTTAACTCATACAATGTGTTACTTCAATTCATGAATTGTGTTACTTTAACTCATACAATGTGTTACGTTGTATAATAGTCTCTTGCAAAAACTGTTACTTTAACTCATACAATGTGTTACTTTAATTCATGAACTGTGTTACTTTAACTCATAAAACCTGTTACGTTGTATAGTCTCTTGCAAAACCTGTTACTTTAACTCATACAATGTGTTACTTTAATTCATGAACTGTGTTACTTTAACTCATAAAACCTGTTACGTTGTATAGTCTCTTGCAAAAACTGTTACTTTAACTCATACAGTGTGTTACTTTAATTCATGAACTATGTTACTTTAGGAAAAAAATATGTGTTACTCTAACGCAGTGTAGCTGTTACTTTAACGAACAAATCATGTTACTATAAGAAATGGTTGTGGTTAATCTAAGAATGAATGATAAACAACGCTAATAACCTCAGTTACTTTTATGCATTATATTTGTTACTTTAAGGAACGAATGGTGTTACTACAATACATCTGAGATGTTACTCTAACCAAAAACGCATGTATTAAATAAATATAGAGTTAACTGCAACGTTGTACATCATTATATGTAAAAAAATATGTAAAAAAATCAGTTATTCTTGTAAACCCACAAAAAAAACAACTTCGAATCTGCAAGCCAGCGCGTAGATTTTATAAAATTCCACCGCCTCATCGATTTCCCCGAATACTTGCCCCATGTACGGAGTGAACGCCTCACCCACATCTATGCACCATTCTTGTGCATTTGCTTCTTTGCCAATGCTACCTGCAAAAAAATAAACAACGTTACGCCCATGGGACATATGTGTTACTTTAACTCATAAGTTGTGTTACTTTAACTCGTAAAGCAAGTTACTTCAACATCAGCGCCAAAAATCTTTTTTAATGTTCAGTGTGTGTCACTCTAATTAAAATAAGGTGTTACTGTAACTTAGAACGTATGTTACTTCAACGCCGTGTCTGCTTAATCTATGATTAATCAAATCCAAAAACCATTGATATGAATCTATGATTAATCAAATGAATAAAATTTCACCTTTTCCGGTGTTGTCCTGTGCATTCGCATCTTTGCCAATTCCACCTGCACAAAATTAAACAACGTTGCGTCGATGAAACAATGTGTTACTTCAACTCATAAGTTGAGTTACTCTAACTCGTACAACACGTTACTCTAACATCATCGTCAAAAACCTTTCTCAACGTTCAGTGTGTGTTACTCTAATTAAAATTACGTGTTACTGTAACTTAGAACATATGTTACTTCAACGTCGTGTCTGCTTCAATAGACAACAAAACAATAATATCAGTGGAGATTACGGAAAACCTAAATAACAAACATAAAACTCTGGAATCTATACTAACAAGAGACCAATTAACCATTGATATGAATCTGTGATGAATGAAACGACCATGAAAGCAATATCAACATGAAAATTGACGCAAAAAAGATGAACACAAATTAATCAAGATGAATAAAAATTAACGCAAAACATGAAAACAATATCGAAACTCACCATTGTTATACTCGATGAATTGCTTATCAATAGTTGATGAAGATGTCGCGATCATTGAATTCATAGTAATGGAATTTCGAGCACAGGTTTGATTGAATGAATGAATGAACGTGATGATGGGAGCGTTTTTTTTTTAGGTTTTGATGAACGTATAACGTGAATGAATGAATGAGGAATGAAATGATTATGGGAGTTATTGTTTCCTAAAATCAAGGGAGTTATTTTAGGATAGTAAATCTCCTTTTTTTTTTTAAATACAAATATTAGGATGCATCTTGTCCATCCATCCTCATCTCATCCAATGGATGGGATGAGGACTTATGGACTCATATATAGAGAAGGACTCATAAGAGTCTTACTATATATATATATATATATATATATATATATATATATATATATATATATATATATATATATATATATATATATATATATATATATATACAGGTGGGATTTCGTGTAAACACCAATTTTGGTGTAAACACCCTAACAATCTGAACCGTTGATCTTAATCTTGATCAACGCTTAAGATTAATCATCAGAAGATAACAAAACCCAAAAAAAAAATCCTCACAACCTATCTCTCTTTCTCTCTCTTCTGTTTTAGGGTTACCAATTTTCCTCCCAAAAATCCCAAATTTCCTCTAAAAAATTCATCATTCTATCATCCTAATTCGTTCTACCTCGAAAATTTGATCAATTGTATACGAAATTCGTTCAATTCGTATACAATTCGTTCAATTCATATACAATTCGTTCAATTCAATTCAATTTTCAGAAATTCAATTCAATTCGTTCAATTTTCAGAAATTCGTTTTGGATGAGCATAGATTCCACCGAGCATGAACCTATTGTTGATGAACATGAAGGTAATGTCGTTATAATTCAATACCTATTCGTTTTTGAATAAGTATTCGTTTTTTAAGTAAATTTATCCGGTTTTTGAGCATGGATTCGTTTTTAACTATTGGTTTTTTATTTCCTCCAGAATTCTTTATGATGAATATCGATTTCAACACTGAAAACATGAATCAACTTGAAGGTAATCTCAGAATTTTATAGAGTACATGAATATACACTTATGTTATACACTTAACGTTCATGATGAGTTCATGGATGGTGCGAGTACCAGCCCTGATTTGAGATCGGTAAGTGCGCAATAGACCTTCTACCATCTCCATTAGAAGGTTAAAGGCTATAATCCACCTCAAATGGCGGTTTTTAGGTTTTTTGTATGCACTGGGTGTTAGTTAAACTCCACAAGACACTAAACATCTATACACTGAGTCTCCGTTGCCATTTTTTCGACCTTTCTTCTTTTGATTCATGTGGGGGATTGTTGGATTTGATCCTATGTTGGAATAGTTGAATATATGTGTTGGAGTAATTGAATATATATGTGTTGGAATAGTTGAGTACATGTGTTGGAATAGTTGAATATATGTGTTGGAATAGTTGAATATATGTGTTGGAGTAACTAAGTATATGTGTTGGAGTAATTGGAGTACTTGAGTATATGTGTTGGAATGGTTGAATATATGTGTTGGAATAGTTGAATATATGTGTTGGAGTAATTGGAGTACTTGAGTATATGTGTTGGAATAGTTGAATATATGTGTTGGAGTAACTGAGTATATATGTTGGAATAGTTGAATATATGTGTTGGAGTAACTGAGTATATGTGTTGGAGTAACTGAGTATATATATGTTGGAGTAATTGGAGTACTTGAGTATGTGTTGGAATAGTTGAATATATGTGTTGTAGTAACTGAGTATATATGTTGAAGTAACTGAGTATATATGTTGGAGTAGTTGAATATATATGTGTTGGAGTAACTGAGTATATGTGTTGGAATAGTTGAATATATGTGTTGGAGTAACTGAGTATATGTGTTGGAGTAACTGAGTATATATGTTGGAGTAACTGAGTATATATGTTGGAGTAATATATGTGTAACTCAGAATTGAATATATGTGTTGGATTAATTGAATTTGAATGTTGGAGTACTTGAATATATGTGTTGGAGTAACTAAATTGGAATGTTAAAATAGGTACTTGAATTTCAGAATTTTTGAGTACTTGAATATATGTTTTAGAGTACTTGAATATATATTTTGGAGTACTTGAATGATACGATAGTAATAATAGTTGCTTAATAAATATGATTTATATGCAGGGCCCACTCGGAAATCTTTACGACACAATCAAAAGGATATGATTATATGACGTTCAAGACATTCATACAAGTATACAACTCAGACGATGAAAGCATATGTTTATAATACGATAATTATAATAGTTAGAGTAGTTGGTGTTATATCTTGGAATATTTGGTGTTATTTCTTGGAGTACTTGGTGTTATAGCTTGGAATACTTGTTATTATAGCTTGGAATACTTTGTGTTATATCTTGAAATACTTGGTCTTATAGCTTGGAATATTTGGTCTTATAGATTGGAATACTTGTTATAATAGCTTGGAATACTTTGTGTTAAATCTTGGTGTAAACTGTTAGAGTAACTGAGATTGAATGTTGGAGTAACTGCTTGTAAGCATTGGAATAACAACATTAGAGTAACTGAAGATGAGTAACTGATTGATTTGTTCACTATATGAATAACAGCTTGTAAACATTGGAATAACAACAAGTAATTGAAGATGAATAATTGTTCGATTCAATTAACAATTTGAATGATTGTTGGAGTAACCACCAAAACGTGTTGGAGTAACTGCTTCAAAACATTGGAATAATTATGTTTGTCTAATTACATACAATATCATTTACAAATCACCAAACACTAAGCATTCCATACTTTAAAAAAAACATAATGCGTCAACAAAAAATGACACTAATGAAATACGAGTAGTTTTAATGATAAAGCATCTACAAAAACATAATTCCACTCCTACAATATCATTTTCAAACCCTCGATGTTGTCTAGGTTGGATAAAGCTTGAAGCATAAAGAGGTAGCTTTTTATTGTGACGATCTTTGAACTTCGATTTCAGGTTACCCCATGCCTAAAAGACCGACTCTTTGTTACCAATTTTTGCATACAAGCTTATAAGATGAAGATATGCAGTGTGGTCAAATAAACACCGAAGTTTCACAGCTTCTACCAACTTTCTTTGAATCCACCTTTTCAAGCTGACCGACATTGATAAACGCTATCATAAGAGTGTTGTACATTTTCCAGTTGTTTCTCAAAAACCCGTGATTTTCAACCTCCTGCATAACTTTATGTACACCTGCAAGATCCTTCAGCTAACCGTAACTTTGCCCTAAAATATGGTACGAAACATTGCTACGAGGGATGTTTCTTTGCTTCATTTCCTCGATAAGATCATGCACTTTCTATGGCTGGTTTAGTTTCATGTACAAACTCATGTGGTTGTCGAAAACCAAACTGCTGGACACACCGTACATCTTGTCCATCTTTTAGAAAAGAGCAAATGCTTTAACCGGCAGTTTACTAGAGCAGTAGCAATTAAATAAGGTTTCGTACAAGAACGGTGTCTCTTCACTTCAGGAGGAAGATTGATAAAATACTTCTTAGCTTCATCAATACCCTTAAGCATACACGTTAAATTTAAACGTAACGAGTGGTCTGAAAAATCGGTTGTTCTCCATCCATTCAAGGATCTGCATTGAGCACAGGTATACAATTTAGTCCATAACAAATGATGACGGAATTAAGAAGCAATGTCTACTATATAAGTTAAAAATTCAGCTTTGATTACTCACAAAATCCTAGCCATAAACGAAGTGATTAGGAAATGAGACGATAGTTCCTTCCTTTCATGAAGAACATCCAACTGAATCAAACAACAAGGTGCACTAACACAGTAACACTCATGAAAGGCAGAACCAAAAATCGGCTTATATATCTATTTGTGTCTTGTGATATGATTTTGTTATTCCAGCTGCACAAATATCATACCCATACTTGCTAATGTTCTGGTTATCCAGCTCAATAAGGTATGTACACATTAAGTTATGTCTAACATTAAGTTATTCCAACAGATATATTCAACTATTCCAACACATATACTCAAGTACTCCAATTACTCCAACATATATATACTCAGTTACTCCAACACATATATTCAATTACTCCAACACATATATTCAACTATTCCAACACACAAACTCAAGTACTCCAATTACTCTAACACATATATTCAACTATTCCAACACATATATTCAACTATTCCAGCACACAAACTCAATTACTCCAATTACTACAACACATATATTCAACTATTCCAACATATATATTCAATTATTCCAACACATATATTCAACTATTCCAACAAATATACTCAACTATTCCAACACATATATATTCAATTACTCCAACACATATATTCAACTATTCCAACATATATATTCATGTACTCTATAAAATTCTGAGATTACCTTCAAGTTGATTCATGTTTTCAGTGTTGAAATCGATATTCATCATAAAGAATTCTGGAGGAAATAAAAAACCAATAGTTAAAAACGAATCCATGCTCAAAAACCGGATAAATTTACTTAAAAAACGAATACTTATTCAAAAATAATTAGGTATTGAATTATAACGACATTACCTTCATGTTCATCAACAATAGGTTCATGCTCGGTGGAATCCATGTTCATCATAAACGAATTTCTGACAATTGAATTGAATTGAACGAATTGTATACGAATCGAACGAATTTCGTATACAATTGAGCAAATTTTCGAGATAGAACAAACTAGGATGATAGGATGAACGAATTTCTGGTAAATTAGGATGATGAATTTTCGAGAGGAAATTTGGGGGTTTTTTGGGAGGAAAATTGATGTAACCCTAGAGAGAAGAGAGAGAAAGAGGGGAGAGAGAAAGAGAGGCAGGTTGTGAGGATTTTTTTGGGGGGGTTTTGTTGGATTGTGAGATCTAATCTGAGCCGTTGATCAAGATTAAGATCAACGGTTCAGATAATTAGAGTGTTTACACCAAATTGGTGTGTTTACACCAGATCCTAATTCTATATACATATATATAAGTGGAATCTTTTACCCACCTTAATATTTTGTACAATTTACCTTGTATTTACAGCCATTCAGATCTAATTAAATCAAGGGTGAAGATTAAAACTAAACTGAAAACACAACCCATATTCATCAACGCTCACCAAGCTCACAAAAACCTAAATCAAAACTTAAACTGAAAATCAAAACCTCACGAAGGTATCAACGACGCTCACCAAAACGCTCACAAAACGCACATCCAAGGTCAATTTTTTTCAATTGAAATCACGAAATCCTCTCGCATCTCACGAGATACTCTCGCTTCTCGCATCTGAAATCAGGTATTTCAATTTTGTGTATCAATTTTAATCGTATTTCAATCGCTTCTCACGAGATACATTTTTTTTGTATTTGCTGTTCAATTTCAATACAATGTTCAATTTTTTTGTGGTCATCAATTTCAATGTTTAATGCTGTTCCTCGATATTTTTGGTATTGAATGTCTACTGTACGATTTTTTTTAATTGCAATTTTAATGCTTCTCTTCGATTCTGATAAAATCCGCAATTTTTTTGTAATTTTTTGTATCGATTTTAATCGTATTTCAATCGCTTCTCACGAGATACGTTTTTTATTGTATTTGCTATTCAATTTCAATACAATGTTCAATTTTTTTTGTGGCCATCAATTTCAATGTTTAATGCAGTTCTTCGATTTTTTTTTTGGTATTGAATGTCTACTGTACGATTTTTTTTATTGCAATTTTAATGCTTCTCTTCGATTCTGATAAAATCCGCAATTTTTTTGTATTGAAAGTGAGCATCTGAAATCGTATTGTACGTTTCTTTTTGTATTCGCATCTCGCATCTAAACTTGAATGCTTTTCTTCGATTTTTTTTGTACTGAACATCTGTACTGTACGATTTTTTTTGTATTGAAATTGAGCATCTTAATTCCTAGTAATCACAGATTTATTCTAACGCTTAAATTAGGTTATTGTATTCAAACCTGTTTAATTAGCCCAAGTACTTAAAAAAATATAATTATACTAATTAATTGTCAGTTATTGTGAAGTGTCTATGCAGTTATTGTAATGAACAAATGTAGTTATTGTATAACCAAACGAAGTTGTCTATCAAGTTATTTTATACTATTGATTTAATTATTTGATAGTAATCTGTTGGTTATTCTAATCAACTTATTAAAGTAGTATTATTGCGTCTAACAATATTGTATACGGAGTATATGTTTTATATTCAAACCTTTTTAATTAGCCCAAGTACTTAAAAAAAATATAATTATACTAATTAATTGCCAGTTATTGTGAAGTGTCTACGCAATTATTGTAATGAACAAATGTAGTTATTGTATAACCAAACGAAGTTGTCTACCAAGTTATTTTATAGTATTGATTTAATTATTTGATACTAATCTGTTTGTTATTCTAATCAACTTATTAAAGTAGTATTATTGCCTCTAACAATATTGTATATGTGTTAATTTCTCTAGAATTTCTTATATACTTATCACCTATTTTATATTTTTAATTCTGTTATTCTGTAGTAGTCGGTTGATTATTTCAACGCTTAAATTAGGTTATTGTATTCCAACCTGTTTAATTATCCCAAGTACTTAAAAAATATAAATGACTGTGAAGTTAATCAAGTTATTTTATAGTATTGATTTATATATTTTAAAGTAATCAGTTGGTTATTTTAACTCCAATTAGGTCCTTCTACTCACAATTATGCTAATGTCCAGATGTGGTCAGAATATTTTCACCTCTAACAATATTGTATATATGTTCTCCATTTGCAATCTTTTCAAGCACATTGCTTGATCATGAAGAGCGACGTTGATCTTTTTTATCATAGATACAAGCAACGAAAAGATGCAATGTTAGCTTAGATTAGGCAAGATGGTGGCAATGATGCTTCTCAGGTGTCTTCTATACTATCCCAGACCCCCAAGTTCATGGACGAGAACAATTTTGCTTTCCTCCACTATTTTGATTATGTTAGCGAGAAAGCCGAAGAACTCAGACGGGTTGGAGATAGTCTATTATTAACTGCTGGAGATTGTAACACATCAGTGCAATTATTCTATATTACAACAACAATTATTTTATAATACGACAACAATTATTCTAACCTTCTACATTGACTATAGTTACGCAGTTTGTGTATAAGTATATTTGACAATTATTCTACAGTTACGCAATTATTCTACAGTACAATAACAATTATTCTACAGTACAATATAATAACAATTATTCTACAGTACAGTAACAATTATTCTAACAATAATGTAGAGCAGTTGATACATCTCCATCTAACCGAATCACTGTATAAATAAAAACGAAAAATCGAATATCTAAAACTACATCCGAACTACATAAATAAACGTACACACATTGAAATTTAAGAGCAATCGAAAATTAACTGCTGAACAAAATTTAGATTTCGTGAAATCAAAATCGAAAAACTAAACGAAACAACTTGAAATCTGCATATTCAAAATTAACATCAAAACTAAATACTGAAAATTAAACGATGCGAACGAAATAAAATGAAAAAGGTGAAATACCTTACGTAGTTCAAAAACCAGAAATCGCACAATGTGAATGGGGGATTACGTTTTGCGAAATTTGATTTGGGTATTTTTTTTTTTTTTTTGTGATTTTGGGAGAGATAAACGTATACAGGATTTGAGAAATATTTGTGTATCAAGTGTTGTGTAACTGTTAGTGAATGTGGATCTTTTTTTTCCTTTAATATTGAAAGCCTCAAATCTGAGTCATTCATCTCATCAAAATTGATGGCTACAAATGAAACACTACAACAAATCCCTTACTTTCTCGACGGTTTAAGTGATGATTCTCGACACGCAAAAGCGTCGAGAATAATTTTCTCGTCACTTTCATAAAGCGTCGGATTTTGGGGCGTCAGGAATTTTTGACGCTTTAATGCATCGACCTTCTCGACGCTATTAAGTGTCAATTTTCCCGTCGCTTTTAAGCGTTGAATTTTGCTCATGCTTATTTGCGTCAAGAGTTCCATATTTCTCCACGCCTTTTCCATTTCCCCTACTATATTTTAAGCTTGATAACTTTCTAAATACAGAAATGGCATCAAGAACTAAATAAAAGAAAATTAAACCGTAATATTATTTGTAAAAGCGTAGGCCAAAAAATACTTTAGTGACTATATATATATATATCCAAAGCAAAACTTTATAGCATAAGAGAATACATTTTAAATTCCTAGATATATAAGTAGCGACATTTCATACAAATCAAGACGAATCGAAAGAATACTATTACAAATGTTTTCACGATTTCTTCCTCCTCGGCTGTGAGTCTATGACTATGCTCCTTGTCGCGCTACTACCTGATGGGTTTTGCTTCTTTGTCCTCACTGATTTTGGGCCTGGTTTCGCCTTACTGAACAAATCATCATATCATCATCATCATCGTCAGCCATACTGTTATGCTTGATTTCATTTCTTAAAATTTGATTTACCTCTTTCCCCTGTTTGTTTTTTCCTGCAATTTCTTCATTTCGAGCAATAGATGTATGGATTTTTTCACCAGTACCAACTCATGATTCTAGTACAGTTTTTTTTCCGATTATCCTGAGAAATTAATAAAACAACCAAAAGTTTGAGATTCTGTGGTAAAAAACTAAAAATAATCAGTGAATCGGGCCTAACTGGTAGAAAAGGTTTAACAAAACAGGAAAAAGCTTATATGTTTCTACGTACATCATTGCTCACCTTCCCTCAATTTGTTTTGGCTTTTTTTCTCTCGATCCCACTGACTCCTTCACCACGGGATGTCAGGCATAACATCACGGTGCATCAGGTTTGGATCCTTACCTCCTCAAGTCCATTTCTTACAGGGAGCAAATGAATAACATACATAGCACGATAGCAGTAACACTGCAACACAAAATCAACACTAATTAAATCTGGCATTGACACATCCACTTCCAGGGTTGATCAGAACAGGATTCATATACATATGTATATACACACACACACACACACACAGACACACACACACGGCAACACGGTTCTTACCATTTCCAATGAATTTGATGAGGGGTCGTCTTAAAAGGGTGCATCCCACATAAGTGCCTTGGATGTGTGTAGTCTCTGCAAGTCACCTGCTAATCGCAACATTCACACCATCTTCGTCACAAAAAAATGAGACGGGGGAACAACAAGTAAACATAAAAATAGCATATACCCACTACTAGTCCAGCGTAAAAGAACACCAAACAATGAAAAATAAGTGCACTAATAAAAGTAAAATACAAACAATTATAGTAACTAACATCCTAGCAATGCAACATTGCTGTAAAAATCAAATACAAGTAACAAATTAGTACCTGTCCTTTGACTGCTAAAATTGAAACATCGTCATCATCAGGAAAAACTTCATTTTTGATGGACACACAGTTTGTTGAATACTTGAATTAGTTGGGGGAAAGGTAATGGTACTTAAAGATCGTCATAAACAATCAAATCAGCCTCATTTTTGTGCATAGCATGTAATGTCTTTTTCTAAGGTAGACACAAAAGCGAACTTTGTTGATATGATGCAGTAATACATCCAATATATAAACAGAATGGATGGTTCAACTACAATTCTACAACTCATTCTCAGGAACGCTTTGAAGGAAACTCATATAATGTCCCTATATATTAGAATTTCTGTAAATGTGCCAGGGCATTTGATCATTTAGGTTCTTTTCGATTGAAAGTAATATCGGAAATACGATGTCTTTTAACTTACTACGGTTTGGGAAGTGATTAATTGCTGAGGGACAAACTAGTATAGAAACATGGTCAAATATTTTGGGACAAAGGAAATATAAATATCAAGTTTAGTTAGTGATATGTGCATATTCCGAATAATGAACAAACACAAAATAATACGCTTGCGGTATGAAAATAAAAGAAAGCATGCCAATAGTAGGTTCATATGCAATTAATTATGAGTGAGGGATTACCAATTAGTTTGCAACTAATACCTCGGACTTCGACATCACCTACAATCGAGTTTACACAGCAGACCTTTGGAAGAAATGAATAGCAAGTTACGACTTATCGCTCATCAAAAGCTCAAACAAATATTTTAGACAAAAAGACTTGGTTCCTTTACAGCACGGACACAACAAGAACAAAGCTTCTCACAATGTTCCCAAACAAGAAAACTCATAACAAGGAAAAAAACACATCCGCATATGCCCCTCACGATGGATAGAAATCTTTGCATTATCGAGATTTAACTAGAATATTCGATTACATATCTTAAACATTCAAAAACAAAAAAAATTATAAATGATAAGCAATAGTAATGAATCAAAGATAAGCTAGTGAATATAATAATATCCAGAAGAGAGACAACTATCTAGAAACGAAGAGATAACCTCACAAATACTAGAATACATAAACTTAAATTATAGTATTAATATTCTAATAAAGACTACATTTGAGCAAGATAGTGTTAATTTTTGTCATTTTTTTTACAGAATATAGTATGTATATCTTTACAGAATTAAGGTATGCCCCTCTTCGACTAACTGGCACCGACTGCATCGAGCCATAAAACAACTTGGTCAATACAAGGTCTTTGCCTCGGATCTAGGCTTAAGCATTTACAAGCAATTCCTAGAAATCTACTGTCTCCTTCTCTTGATCTTTGTCCCATATCGTCATAACAATCACCTCCTATTCCTTGTTGGATTTCATATTAAAAACCAATGAAACCAAATCCCAACAAATTTTCAACTAAACTAATTATAGTTCTGTTATTACACCACATTTGCTATTTATGTATGACAAAGTTAACTCACACTCTAATAGATTAATTGAAAAGGGAAAAAAGGAAAACACGGGGTGAGAAATAGAGAATTACTTAAAACATAGTATAAGAGATGCAACCGAATCAATACATGCTGAAAACCACATATTTGGTGCCATAAAACTCTCATATTAACTAATTGGCAGCGCACCAATAAACCAGTTAATGAACAAAAACTCAACACAAAAACAATAGATATTTATAATAAGAAAACAAAGGAATCCAGGACGATAATAAATCAATTACGAGTATAAATAAATGTAGCAGATATTAGTACAAACAAACCTTGTTCTTGATTTGTTACTGGATGAGTGAATGAATTCAAAATGAATGGATTATACTAGTGCGGAGTGAACGGTGAACGATGAGCAGTTCTTGAGAAGATGAACAGTGCGGCAGTAGCTAGTGATTAATCCGCTAATTAATAATTAGGTTTAGAAAGAGGGGGGCGGGGTGGGTTGTTTATTTGGGGACGAAGCGCGAGGGACAAAATATTTGGGGAGCGTGGTGAACGGTTTTTTAAATTTTTTAATGAATATAATTACTTTATAGTTCTTGACGCACGAAAGAGTAGAGAGTTGAAATATAAGGTCGACGCTTATAAAAACGTCTACTTTAAAGTGTCTAGAAGATAAGGAAATTGTAGTAGTGAAAGGTAAATTGTACAAGATTTGAGAAATGTAGGGGATCCTGTATATATGTATATATATATATATCAATTGAATGCATCCACTGCTGACATGGCAGCGTGGATGCATCCCTTCGCTGACATGACGGTCTCACATGCATTATATAAAATCAATTTTATATAGGGTTATTTAACAACAATAATACCAACTATAGGGCATCTTCCCAAAATAATATCAATTTTAATAAATCTGAGAATAATACGTATTATTGGAGTAGTTAAACCAGAGTAGTATAGGTGACCGGTTACCTGTAGAACCCTTTCACCTTCCTTTTTCACCTTTAATTTTATTTAACGGCGATAATAGCAACTATAGAGCGTCTTCCGAAAATAATTCCAATTTTAATAAATCAGAGAATAATACGTATTTTTGGAGTAGTTAAACCAGAGTAATATAGATGACTAGTTAGCGGTAGAACCCGTTCACCTTCCCTTTTCGCCATTAATTCATTTCACATTAATTCACTCCTTTTCACTTACTCAGTGTACGGGCTATTAAACGTCATTCATGTCCTCTGTCTTCCTCTTCCTTCAAGTCTTCAACCTCACCAAATCTAGCTAACAACACAATCCTACACCAAAATCAACACGTTAATCTAAACGAAACGTGTAGAAAAAAACTGAAGAAGGACGAAGAGTAATGATGGAGAAAACTGAGGAGTATACCTGTCAAAACTGAACCAACCCGAATAAGCCAAACTGAACCCGACCCGACACCCGAATTGAAGACTTGATTTTGACCCGTAATCCAAATTGACCCGAGCTAACTCAAAACTGACACAACTATTATTATAGAAAACGAGTCGATATCCCTAAAAAAGTTGACAAACCCGAGAATGACTCGAACACAAAAGTATCCGACCCGACCCAAAGTCAACCCGATTATTATAACCCGAAAGTGGCTCGACCCGAAGCTAACCCGACACGCCCGTTATCCAGGTCTAAGTATAAGGATGGAGGATATGTAGCAGGTTAAATATTAATTAGGTGACCTGATATATCAGGTTATAAAGTCACTTATACTACTCTTGTTTAACTACTCCAATAATACGTATTATTCTCAGATTTATTAAAATTGACATTATTTTGGGAAGACGCCCTATGGTTGGTATTATTGTCATTAAATAACCCTTTTATATATAGAAAATGCTAATAATCATCCTACTAGATATATATCATCCCCTACGAGTATTTATACGAATACTCTGTATTTATATTATGCGAGTACTCATACGAGTATAAGTATATAATTATTCATATAAAATTTATGGTAAATTATTATTAATTTAACATCCTATTTGTAGACACTCACATTTTGACCGCCAGGTGTCTATAGCAGTTTTCAAAAAACACCCGATGATGATCGGACGCAAACATGACTTAATACGCTCGATTTTCAGACTCGGAATCAATAGTAGTTGGCACGAGCTTTTAGCGGAGTAAAAATCTCACAAAACCGGCCTCAAATTCAGACCCAGTGGGTCATTTCCAGTCAAATGAGACTAATTTGGGTCAAAACCGTCACCAAGGGCAAAACCGTCTTTTAGCGACTGGGTCAAACCCCGGTCAAAGGCATTTCCGAGCCATAAAAATCTGGCACACCACTTCAAAAATCCGACTTGAGGTCAAAGACTACACAAAAATCAGCAATGAAAGAAGAATTATGCAACTAGACTTCTTCGTTAGGGATAAAACTTGATCTCTAAGGAGGTCTCCCACCCGGCTAGACCCACTCGATCGAGTGGACTCATAAAATCAGTCAAAACCGAGTGTTTTCTTCCCTTACAAGCAACCTTTTTCTATCTAAAGATGGAATCCTATTTCATCCAAGACTACTATCTTTCCTATCCGAAACAGGAGTTTCTTCCCATCCAAGGCAGGAAACATCTCCTATAAATACACCTTTCTACACAACACAATAAACACATTCAAGTCATATCAACAATTCACAACAAAAAAGCTCCAATCCCGACATACACAAATTACAACCCGGAATTCCAGCAATACTAGGCATATTATACTCCGATCTTTCCTCTAGAAATCCTATAGGATTCCCGACCATTCACAACCCAAAATTCTAGGCAATTTTAGGCAAACCGTATACAAACCCGAGAGTAAAACTCGCCAAATCCCCTCTCTAGCCATACACACCATAACTCACCTATATACATCTTAACGCTCCCGCGCCTAGGCCGCTACTACGAGTTCGTTTTCGAGATAATCAAGCACGTAGGTTGAGGGTGTTACAAAATCCCAACTTCTCCCTTTTCTTCTCTTTCTCTCGTCCGTTTGTTTTTATTTACGGGTCGTCGTCGCGTTTTTTTATTCCTTTTCTCGTTCTTAATATCGATATTATCGTATTATTTTCAATAAAGTGTCGTCCCTAAGATTCGATATCGACTCTATAGTCGAATATCGGATCTAAAGGAATCAATCAAACAAACCGCTTTCAAAAAACTATTCTCATTGATGCCGAAATAATCGTCACATAGTCCTAAAAACACTAATACGACATTACAACGCTGAGAGATTTGTTTCGATTCAAAACAATTTCTAAAAACATACTTTTTTTTAACAATCGCTCTAAATATTGGATATCGATTTCGTAGTCGAATATCAAATATTGACGAGTTTTGAAAATCTTAAGTCGGGTATAAATTATGCCATATTTTTACACGGCTTAACGAAATTATCGGTTTTCAAAAACTAAAAGCAACTTCGAAAATTGCGAATCGAGTCACCCCTCGAACAGGGGGCACTCGATCGAGTGCCATAGCCACTCGGTCGAGTGACACCCCAAAATCGAGGCAGAACACTTTTTTCGAGGACCACTCGAATACTCGATCGAGTCCCTCAATGACTCGATCGAGTGATCTCTATCACGACAAATCCGTGAGCCTTCAACATATTTTGAGCTTCAATAAAACCTTTTTTAACGACCTCGGGCAACATGTGTCAAGTCTATCACGTGTCCTAATCTTTTGAAAACCTTGCTTCATATTATTTATGTCGTTCTAATCTTTATTTTTTTTTACAAACCGTTACTGACTCGTTTGTTCATGTTTTAGCGATTTACTTTTGTTGTTTGTTTTATTATACTAAAACGAATCTCACATGCTAAAACAACTCCAACTTAGTCCAATATGCATTAAACGACGTAGTTAAACATAATTCACATGTTTAGTCCAAAAAGCCTTGTTTGCATATCATTCAACCGTTGAACTAACACGTGTACACCAAAAACGAGCGATATCTTAGTAAAGGCCGCTAAGTGCGGGCGGGGTTGGGTGTTCTTTGTGAACTTCCCAACACGTACCCTCACCCCTTACTCAGAACCTTGGTTTCCGGATGTCCGAAACCATTGGCATACGAGAGTCATTCAATACCCGATTACCGATAATGTCGGTATCGGTATCGCAATGCAAAAGGACGAACCCAATAAACTTTGAAATCGGAATGGGCCGTACTTTGTGCACGGCCCACTACGACATAGAGTGGGTTCGAATGGGCCCGAACTCCCACAAAGTTCGGTGGCGACTCCAACTTCGATTTAAATTTCAATTCGAGATCCATCTCACATGAGATTCATTCGCCTCCCCAAACCCGCGCGTGGCCGCGTCGGGGAGGACCTATGTCATGTCCACACTATTTAACATCTTAAAATTTTGTAATTTAACATCTTAAAATTTTGTAATATATATTACTAAAAAAATATAATTGCTAATTGTTAATCATCCTACATATATACGTTTTCAACTTAATCCATTTTATGTAACATTCACGTCATTTATTTACTTTTATTATTCATATTACATATACTCCAACATTTATGTTAAAGTATCACTATTATTTTAACATTTCAAATTTCACATTATTAGAAATATTAAATATATTTAAAAAAACATAATATTAATATTTTGTTTGATAAATATTTAACATTAAATATATTAATATATTGAAGATTGTAAAAAATAATATTTTAGAGCATCGATATCTCTCTCTCTCTCTCTAAGATGTTATTAATTCAATTAATGTAACATTTATTTACATAAAATTTATGTAACATTATTATTCGTATAACATTATTATAAATATTAAATATATTAAAAAAAAATTGACATTTTCATAAATATATTTAAAATAATTCTTTATTTTTTAGAATACAAATAGTTGATATTGCGATATTAATTTTTAATATCGAAATTATCATCATGCAATAATCGTAATACAAATATAATATATATATATATATATATATATATATATATATATATATATATATATATATATATATATATATATATATATATATATATATATATACATATATATATATTAGGTTGACGTCATCGAACAATAAATGAGAAATAATAAATTATATTGTATGTCTAATTAATCATGTACGTATTCAGTCCTAGAGTTTATATGTCTAAAAACATCAAAACTGATTGAAAGATATACTTAAGGGTAATATTAGCCGCCGAACTTTGATTTAGTTCCATTTAAGGATCCGAACTCTTTAATTTTACGATTAAGGGTTGAAATTAGCACCCACAATTAATGTTACTCGACCTCGCAAAAAATAAAGTGAGAGCATAATATATATGAAAAGATATGAAACGGGTCCATCTGATCGGGTTATACGGGTCAGATCAAATATGAGTTGTGTTATACGGGTCAAGGGGGTTAGGGTCAGAAATAGTTTCGAACGCATATATTTTTTATCAACTTTTTAAGTCCAGCAAAAATAATTTTAATAATAACAATACTAATAATAATAATATTATTATTATTTTTTTTTTTTTTTTTTTGCAAGAAAGGTATGACTCCTTTATTCCTCCATTGTGGGTAAATAAAAGAGACTCGATCTTACAAACACAACCCTCTAGTATGCATATTACATACAATCAATCCAATAATCTCCTACTTAAATCTATATGTGAGTATCTCAATCTTATAAACACCTCAAACCGTATAATCTTAATCAAAACTGTATAGGGACGTTCTTGTCCATCAAAAACCCGCCTATTCCTTTCCAACCAGAGATGATGCACTGCGGCAGCAATACTAGACCGGAACCAGTCCTGTTTCCAATGCTTCTTATGCTTCCTCAAAGAGCACCAACGAAGTTCCGTTATAAGATGGGAACCACGACCAGTAATTTGCATCCAGCATTTGAGACTCTCCCATACTGCTTTAGAATATTCACAATTAAAGAAGAGATGGGAATGCGTTTCAGTTGCAGATGCACACAGTACGCACCTATTAATCAGTACAAGCCCCCTTCTTTGCAAGGCATCCTTGGTAGCCAACTGCCCTTGACTCGCCAGCGATGCAACAACTCCATGCTTAGGAATAATGCCTCTACCCTGCAGAACCTTGAGCCATCGTTTACAGCTGTACTTTTGCCTGTACCAAGCATAAGCTTTATCTGTCTGAAATTTCCCATTACTAACCCAGCTATCAATAAGCGTTTCTGCAGCCCCCAAATCTCCCTCAGAAGCAATCAATTCATCTTTAACTTCCAGAATGCTATTAATGGTAGACGAGTACCTTTCTTTCTTATGGATTTCCCATATTGTTCTAGGGCCAAGAATGTAAGCTCTGAACCAGTAATGCCAAATCCCCGGTCCTCCCTTTAAAAGAGTATAGAATCTAGAGCAAACCAAGGCTTTGTTCCAAGCCTTGATGTCCTTAACATCAAACCCACCTTCCTCCCATGGGACACATATACTATCCCAACCCTTAAACACAAGTCCTCTCCTCTGAATTGTCCCAGTCCAGAAATAGTTTCTACATAGTTTCACCAGTTTCTGAATCACATTTTGCGGGAATAAAGCGTTAGCAGACCAGAAGTTCAAGATGCCGAATACTACCGAGTTAAGAAGTTGAATCCTCCCAGCAAAACTGAGCGCATTTGAAGACCACTTGCAAACCAACTCCTGAATCTTTTGTAACATCCCAGAATAATGAATCAGCCTGTTGGAAACATCATTAAGTGGCAATCCCAGATACCTACAAGGAAACTCACCTGCAGAAAACCCAGTTTGCAGCAAAATTTGCTCTTTTACATTCTGTGCAACACCCCCAAAATAAATGGTAGTTTTATCCTTATTAGCCTGTAACCCGGATTCCCTAGCAAACCCTTCCAAAGAATTGAGGGCAGCTTGTACGGATGGAACATCACCTCTAACAAAAATCATTAAGTCATCAGCAAAGATAAGATGATTGAGCCTAATCTGACGACACTTAGGATGATAAGAAACATGACTCTCGTGTTCAATCAACCGCAGTCTCCTAGAAAGCATTTCCATGCTAAGAACAAAGAGATAAGAAGATAAAGGATCTCCTTGCCTTACTCCACTCTTCCCCTTAAAAAACCCATGAACTG